>CM031625.1:48494435-48515097 GCA_018398815.1 Conus ventricosus
ATGGCTCGTTGAGAGGAGTGCACACTTTGAACATGGACACACTGTGTTCTGTTGAGTCCGTTTTGTCTCTTTACCAGTTCTAACAGGAATTATCATGCGTTTTCAGTACGATGAATAAAAAAAAGTATGCAATAGATCGGCAAAAAAAATGATCCTTAAATATACCAACTTGACTCCAAAGCCACAAGTTGACGTAAAGGAATGCCATTGTCTCTTTTGAACTCTATGATGTTGACCTCCTGTTCAATGTCACTGCTCTGAACTACATTAAGGAGGCGCTTCATTACTTGCAGATATGCCAATGATCTTCATCATTTCTCAAATGATATCTTCTGTCTGTTCAGGATCTGTTCAGTGTGGTCTGTATACTATGATATTTCATGCACGTGTTATCTGTACACTGCATTTTCCTTTGAACATCAACAAAATTCTGATATGTGCTGATTCTAAAACAGCCCATGAGGTAATTCATACTTTAAATTCAAAAGTTGGTGTACAGATGACAACAAAACTGTTCATCTTTGATCCGAAGAAAGACTCACAATTACTTGTTGTTGGGTGTCCTATCATTGTGCAGTTTCAGTGACTGAGAGGGTCGACCAGGCTGCAAGAAGAAGATCCTGAAACAGGGATGGTTCAGTTTCTTGTTGTAGACAATGCATGAGATGAAATTTTAAGAGACTTTGTAATACATTCATGTTTGTTATATTATCAGAGATGTGTTAAATGTACAGCTAAAATTAATTTCGAAACCTTGTCAAACATTCCCCTTGCTTCCCTTGCTCTTCATACAAAACTTCTATAACAATCTCACGTATGTCCTGAGGGAAAATCTGGTGTTAAGTCGTCTGTTAATTCATCGTCCGAAACCAAGGGAATCTGATCGCAAATCTGGCATGTATAGTTTATCTGATGGACCCACTCCGTCATTTCTGTAGTATGTTGAATAACTATTCTTTTCTTTGTTCAGTTTGTGAATGTTTGTTACAAAGTCCCGTGGACATTTATCTTTGGCATTTCATCTGTTAAAGTTATTATTTTTCTAATTGCTGGCCATTACTGACAAGCATTCCTCCTCTAATGTGTATAGCGTGCTTTGAAGTGAACTCAGAAACGTCTACGTTTCTGTACATGCAGATACACATGCACGTACACACACACACACACACACACACACACCGCACACGCACACGCAACACGCACACACACGCAACACGCACACACACGCACACACACACGCACACACTCACGCACGACGCACTCACGCACGCACGCACTCACGCACGCACGCACGCAACGCACGCACGACACTCACGCACGCACACACACAACACACACACACACACACACACACACACACACACACACACACACACACACACACACACACACACACACCATCGGTCTCTGTCAAACAGAGAATAGGGTAGAAACCTCCTTGTCTTCTATATGGTTTTAAACGTTTAGCTCGGTGGTCCTCTGTACTTTTGAACAATTCCATTACAGCGACATGACTCCATTCTTCTGTTGATGATAGGATTTCTCACACCCCGAATTCAGTAGTGAGATACATAGTGGGAAAAAAACGATTCAGTTCTGCTGTAGGTGTATACACGTGGAACTTTCTTACACATCCATATCGTAACAGTCATAAACATCATCTCTTAAGACAGAAACCTTTTTTTAACATCTCTTCAAGCTGTCTTTTGCTTTACGCAATCTATTCTTTATTTCTGTCTTTCCCAAACCTGTTTTTGTCTCTCGTGCTTCAGGTGAATGTGGGGTCATACATGAGCAGCATCTGCACATTGTAGGAATTGGTGACTGCGTGCATGTGAAGGGAAGGGCGACAGAAGGGAAGGTGAGGGAGAAGGTAGAGGGTTGGGGGGAAAGGGACATGCACGCAAGTGGTGTGTGTTGTCAATGAGGAGATGAGTCAGGTCGCGATCCACTCATCTTTTAAAGTGCTTGTTTTTCGGAAAACACACTAATGTGTTGTTTTTGTTGTTGCTGCTGGCTGTTTTGTTTTTTTGCTTTTGTTGCGGTTTTTGTTGTTGTTTTTGTTGCTGTGCTGTTGTTGTTGTTTTTGTTGCTGTTGTTTTGTTGTTGTTGTTGCTGTTGTTGTTTTTGCTTTTTTTGCTGTTTTGTTTGTTGTGTTGTTGGTTTTTTTGGGTGTTGTGTATTGTTTTTTATTTTTTGCTGTTTTGTTGTTGTTGTGCTGTTGTTGTGTGCTGCTGTTGTTGTTTTTGTTGTTGCCGTTATTGTTGTTGCTGTGTTTCAAAAATTTAAAAGGGAAAAAACTATGGGAGAAGCTGATAGGGGAAAGAAATCTCTGCTTTGATTTGTTGGAAAGCACCAAAAGTTTTTGTTGTTGTTGGCTGCTGCTGCTGTTTTTTTTTGTTGTTGTTGTGCTGGGGTTTTGTTGTTGTTGTTGCAATATTTTTAAAGGGAAAGGGAAACTAGGGAAAATAAAAGCAGAAAGTAATCAAAAAGACCCCCCCTTCCCGCCCCCCCCCACCCCCAACCCCCACCTCACAAAAATTTCCAGCCCTTGACCCCTTACAGTCTAAAGGGCCGGCTCCCCCCCCCTCCATCCCCCCCCCCCAGTCACAAATTTCCGCCCTTTGACCCCTTAAGTTAAAGGGGACGGCCCTCCCCCCCCCCTCCCCCCCCACCCCCCCCCGACAAATCTTCCAGTCCTTGCCCTTAATTCTAAAGGGCCCGGGCCCTGCCCCCCCCCCTCTATCCCCCACCCCACCCGCACAAATCTTTCAGCCCTTGACCCTTACAGTTGAAGGACCGGCCTGCCCCCCCCCCTCCCCTCCCCCCCCCCCACCCGTCAAAAATTTTCCAGTCCTTGACTCCTTACAGTCTAAAGGGCCCGGGCCTGCCCCCGGGCCCCTGTTTCTTGTTCCCCGGTGTTTCTTTTGTGCTGAAATTTTTGACCCCCATTTGGGGGTCAGGTACCTCAAACCAATACCTTGAGACAGATACCCGATTAGTTGCTTTTCACTCCGTTTCAAGCGAAGGAACTTTTAAAAGGGTTAAGAAGTACACTTATCCTCTTCCCCAACAGCTAGACCAAACTGTTCAGCGTGCCGTATTTCCCTTTGGGGCTTGGGGCCCTTTTAACCCCCCCCCCCCCAAAAAAAAAAAAAAAAAAAAAAAAAAAAACGGAAAGTTTGTGAATACAGGCAGATGCCCCCCCACCCCCTCTATGACCAGGGCTTGGCTTTTTAAGTCAGATTCCCCTCGGTTTCCCCAGCCGCATCCTTCGTTGTTACCTCACCTTAGTTTCTGGGGAAGGGTTTCAATGAATCACTCGTTTCTGAACCCGGGGGGTGCAATATCAGTTCATCCCCCTCTTTCTGATGATTTGCGACTGTTTTTGTTTTCTTGTGGAAAATCTGTTTAGTCATCTGTCTATACAGTAGGCCCCGTCCCTTTTCTGGATTGTATGCAAATGTTCCCGAAAGATTGCTCCTCCTGTCGATAAACGGTGTTGTGGGTTTTTTGCGGCGTGGGTTTTGTCTCCCTTAAACAAACTTTTTTTTCTCCCTGTACCTGTACTTTTGATCCCCCATTAGAACTTTTTCTCCCTAGCACCGCAATTTTCCCCAAAACCCAAAAAGGGGCCTACCCAATGTTTTTCTTCTCCCCCCCTCTTTAGGGAAAAATTTCAATTCTCAACGATTGTAAACGATTTTACCATGTATCTCTTTCCCCACTGAGAGACAATAAATTCCTTATTTCCTACAGAGAGACAAATAATCTTACACATGATCTCTTTTACACTGAGGAAAAAATAATCTAGTTCCCCTTTTTAAAGCTTTGGGCCTTCACATTCGTTACCCCAAATTCCGGCCGGGGGAATAAATAACTCCCGTAATCTCTGAGGACCTGCTGCCCCAAGTAAAAAGCTTTCCCCGCTTTCTCAAAATTCCCCGCTCTTGGAAATACATTGCCCCCCCGAGTTCTCCTGTCCCGGGGATGAGTCTCGACTTTTCCCGACTTCTTTTGTTCTTGAGAAAGCGGCATCAACTCCTCTCCCTGGAGTTGGAACTATCTGTGTGCTGAACTACCGTGTTTCCCCACACATTGCCATCCTTCAAAAACCTACACAGCCTCACTGGGTGAAAGATGAAGGTGTGAAGGGCGAATGGTAACGGGTGACGTTTGAAAGGGTTCAAGGGTGAATGGCTTAAACACGAAATAATTTTCCGTGTAGAGTAACCTGCTTCTCAATACAACATATAATTTCTTCTCACACCTTTCATTTAAGAATTCCCGCCTTTAGCTTTCCCAACTATCTATCGCACATCCTGGTATTGACAGGTCATGTCAGGAGAGGACCACCGTCCTGACAGTTTCCGAGTCTCAAGGCCATCTGCTGGGTTTAAAACTGACAACTTTCCTCCCTTCCACCTAGTGAGTGCATACACAGATGTTTACAAAACCCATGACCTAGCACCTACCTTACCATCCTATATAAAACAAACACACAGAATGTCACCTTCACCCAAGAGCCACGATTTGTTATCTTGAATGAGTCATACTCACAATTATTTTGGGACGCCCCGCTACACACCTATTCAATCCACAAGAATAGTTCTTCCTTTATTTGTGGTCACTTAAATTATTCATATCACTAACCCATTGATGGAGGGCGTCACATGCCTTGAAGTTAGCTACTTCACATTACACCCCCCAACCTGGTAAGAAAAAATTTTCTCCATAATTTTTTTAAGGATATACAAATTCACTAAACACATCTTCATCCCAAAATAAACTCAAAAAGTGTTAACAACAAACGATTATTCACCAAAATAAAATAATCAACGTATAGAATCAATCATCATGATCCACCATAAATATCAAATTTCAAACTTTCAATTCTTTCTAATTTCTAACAAAAACATTCATAATGATCACCCATATTCCACAAGATACATTCACAAATTACATGTAAAAAACAAATAGGGATATCAACAATCAAAGCACAAAATGTGTTCATAAATTAATATGTTTGAATGCCCAATTTTTCCCCCTTGACTTTGTCTCACATCATATGTTACAAAACCTCATGAAAATGAGAATATTTCCAAGTGTAAATGTTTCTCATAGACAGTAAACAAAATACACATAGTTTAAACATAGTTTTTTCCCCACAATAACTTGATGTTATAGTCCCATAGAAACGTCACATGCTTTCAATTGTTTGACAATGCAAATGAAAACAATTGGTTTGTCCTCATTTGCATACAATCAAAACATGTATATATACATTTTCTTAAAGAGTTAATTGCACATCACACATACATATAGATACATCCTCACAAGCAAATTAGACATAAATAGTACATTATTTTTTCTAATGTTTACCAAGAATAAATATGTATAACATCAACATCAGTAGTTTGTTATTGCTTGTAAAACATATAGTCACTATCAACAAGTCAAATATATGCATAAATACCACTTGAATTAAATCGTCAGTAGCATACAAAGCACTGTCAAAAGTGATCACACCGTAATCAAAAGAAAGACAAAAACAGGAATAGTCTATCTCCCTTGAATACAGTTTTACATTAGTCCAATAATATTCATGCAACGTGACAACATTATCTGCCATGACAATTTTGTGTTCTCAGGCACTTGGTTCAATGGAAATTGAATTTTCTCTTTAGTCAAGTAAAACTATCACAAAATTTCCTTCTGATAGCTTACACAGAAGTTCTTCAAAGTCTGGGCTAGGCTCTGCATCGAACACAGTGATCTTATTTACTTTTCTGTATTCGATGCAGAAACGCACCGATCCATCAGGTTGTCCCACCAAATACAACTGGTGAGTCTGTACGGAAGATGTAGAAAGGTTCTATCACCTTTAAATCCATCATTAACTTGATTTCTCTCTCAACGCCACCCCTGCTTTTTTTGCAAATGGGGGGGTAGGTGTTATGTCTGTCGCCTGGAATATCAGAAGTTAACTGAATACTATTGGGTTTCAAAACCTTTACTGTACCTGGGTAATCCGTCAACACATCCTGAAAGACTTTCAAAATGTCTTTGAGGGCTGTTCTTTTTGACTGTTAACAAATCATACGACCGAACCCATCCTCATAGGTATCACCTTTGATAGATCAGAATAGGAAGGGGTACAACATCATCTGCGACTGTGGAATTATAACAAACTCCTCTACATTTGCTGTTATACATAACCTTGTTAACTTACCCTGAACGTTACATTGGTACCAATTCAACACTGATTAAATGTCCCGTCATGTTACATCAGTTTCTGACACAGGACATATCCACCGAACTTGAGCTGGTTGATGGAAACATTTGTACTTTCAACATACTTCTTCAACATGTTGCACATGAAATACCTTTCTCAGTGTTTTACATTTTGATCTTATAATATACTGCATAAAGCTTTCTATCACCTTGAAAAGGAACCCTTCCACATAACACGACGCTTGTTAATGTTCATCATTGATTAATACAAGGACTTGATCCCCAACGCTGTAGGCACGTGCCTTTGCTTTTCTGTCAGCAAAGACCATGAACACATCGTTTTTCTATCAGCAGACTTGTTGATCTTCAAGCTCACATCATCCTTCAAACGATTATGCAGTTCATAAACGTCTTGTGTAAAACAGTTTTTAACTGTCAGGTATGTCCTTATTTCCGTCCCATTGTGTCATCAACATATCAAAGGTACCCCTTGGTGAGTGTCCGAAAGAAGCTCGAATGGATGAAAATCCCAGCGTTTCGTTCGCATTATCTCTGTAGCGAAAATGCAAAGCCGGTAGTGAAACGATCCCATTCAGGGGATCATGCCTTTGCAACCTTCCTCAACATGGAACTTTAACGTTCCCAAAGGAAACTGTTCAAAACCAAGCCGATATCGATTGGGGATGATATGGGGCTTGGTTGAAATGTGAAGATATTGACAACAGTCTGAAAATTTGCTCTCATCAGATCAAAAAATTAATTGCGTTCGCACAATCCGAAGAATTACTTCTGTGTAGACCCACACTGTAAAAAATTTGTAAGTAAGTCTTCATCGACAGATCCTGTATCAATTTTTTCATTTTGAATCGTGTGCCTTCTGGATACCTTTTCGCTGTATCCACTAAAGTCAAGAATATAGCGATATCCGAAGAAGACAGTTGTAAAGGTCCAACAAGATCAATAGCTACCCTACCTAATGGAAATGAATTAGTATGCATTTTGTGCAAATGTGCACATGGGACGCGCCAATTCTGATATTTCTTATGCAGATGTCACATGAGCGGCAGTATTTCTAACTTCCTTTGAGACACCATGGCCAATAAAAAGAATCAAGAACTCTCTTTAATGTTCTTTTTATTCCGCAGTTACCCATCGAACAATGCATCAGTTATCCGTTTGTGCATGTACTGTTTCTCAAGTGGTTTTGAACCACAAACATTCAGTTTCCATGGATCCTCATGTACATACCTGTTATTAGATGTCATAGTCCAGTATGTACGTCTTTTTGTCCTTTTGTACGTCAGTGACAGTCAGTTTAGCAGGCAGAAATTATTGTCGTCACTGTCCTCTCTTTTCCCTGCAATTTCTTTTAAATCATCAGTGGTAACATCTAGAGTTCATCGAGTGATAGATGAATTAGTCTGGCTTAGTAGCCTTTCCAGCAACTATGACGTTTGATCAAGGTACTCACAAGAAGGAACAACGATCCTCCAGCACGCACCATGTACTGTAGCGACACATGGGGCAAATGCCAAGATCAAGTCGCAGACTGGGTTATCAATAACACATTCTGTAATAAAACTTCCGGAGTAGAACGGTGAGTTTACTGAAATTTCGCCCCGCTTAAACGTTTCAAACATTGCCATCCACATGACCTAGACACTTTTGGACAGTGTTGAAATACTTTACTAGAAGTCACGAAATATTTCCTGAACACCAGCATTAGTGCACCCAGTGTCTCGCAAAACCGAAGGCCTGCAATCCAGATGTCACCGTATTTCTAACACCAGTCCATCAACATAATTGAACGGGTGCCAAAACAATGCCTTCTTCACAATACATTGGAAGACAAATGCGTGTTTGAATCAAATTGTTTTGAAAGGGCAGATTAATCCTCAAATGAACATGCCATCACAAAAGAAACAAACGCATGACTGATCTGGCCTCTGACTTGTGATTTTTGTGAACTTCGTGTCTGTCCCACGAACTGGCCCAAAAGGTCTACGTTGAGTCCTGTTGTCCACGACCACTGAACGTTTTAGTGCAGATTGAGTAACGGTTCTTTCCCGGCGGTGATTACTGGTAATGACTGAAAGTCACTCGAACCGCTGAAAGGAACCCTGTCCGTTCCTATATAGTGTAAATCCATGAGACCCAAAATTACCCACTATTCGCTTCCTGCACTTCCCAGACCAGAATTGCATAACATGCCGCATGAGTACACAAAGATGGAAAATTCTCCTTTCCTAGCCACTCCCATTCTGGGTGAGCGATATCAATACAGATCAGTCAGCCACTGACACATTTCCTCCACGTTTTCAAATTGCCATTCATTAATTAAAGTTTTCCAGAACTAGCTCACGCTCTGTTAAAAGTATGTTCTCTAAGAAGGAGATCTGCAGTGATTGAAAAGTATTGTTCGTTTTAGACAAATCGATCCATCTAACCAAACAAAGACACATACGGATCAGAAACGACTGAAACGATTCTCCTTTTTCAGGGCGCACAAAAACGGAAACGTTTCCGTGAAAACGATCAGCATAACATTGGAAAGTATCTTTGTAGTAGTCTTCATTCATCTGATCCCAATGTTAAATTTTTGTTTCGCAGCAAGTAAGTGGTACAGTGTCAAAGCGCTACCATAAACAACTACTGCAATATACAAAGTCCACTTATCTTTGGCCAACCACAAGATGTTGCGTTGACATTCAAATCGGAAAAGAAACTCACAATGTCATCCGTTATTTTTTCCCTCAAAAGGTGGCAACTTTTGTAATATCATCCGGCTTTTGTTGTTTAGGCAAGGCTAGCTGGAACCGACTGGTGGAGGTTTCTCTCGATGCCTGTATTCTACTAATTCAGCATCAGACTCTAGAATTCAAAACGGCTCCACAACATAAATTGACGTTCTTCACTTCACAAGCTTCCCTCTTAATCTTTTTACTTCAATTACAGCTTCCCTCTGTTATTTTAAATTCTTTCATCTTCCCTCTTGAAGTTTATTTTCTTCAGCTTCCCTCTGTATTTTATGTTTCTTCAGCTTCCCTCTGTAGATTTATTTCTTCAGCTTCTTCCCTCTGTAGTTTATGTTCTGTTCTCTCTCTTGCCACTGCCCATATCTGTGTTCGATTGTTGTCACATAGTTAATAAAGATTTTCTCCCTCAAAACCCAAGCGTATCCGCTTGTTTAACATATTTATACAAAATCCTACCATATGAATCGACCACATATATCGAACACAAAACAATATCAAAGTATGATAACAATAAAGGCGATTATGATGATGTTTGTTTCACATAAACCGAAAAAATAGTAAAATACAAATACAGAATTCAATTTCCGTGTAAACAGAAAACAGCTTACTTAAACAGGGTAGATTGAAATCCAATTGAAGGTATTTTCCCAAAAATAAATTGCAACTGTTATCAATTTGGAATTTAACAAAACAAAATGATTATAATGTCAAAACGAAGTTTTCCCAAATAAAAAATAATAAACAGCAATAAAGTTTTCTGAAATAAATTCTTATAAAAAGTTTTAGTTCTCAAAGTTCTTGTTGTCAGTCATTCTTCTTACTTAATTTCAATGATTAACAAAACAAATGAACCGCCATATCATAAAAAATAAAATAAAACTTTACAAAACATATGGAATCACAACAAATAAAAAGAAGGGGAAGAAACACAAATCAATCGGCAATCCAGACCTAAAAGATGAAAATGTTGAAAGAAAACTGAAATGAACCTATTGAGGAAAGGTATAAGAGGTTTTGAAAAGGGGGTTGTGAAAAGGAAAAGAAAAGTCACATTACCGGAAAAGTAAGGACGAAATCAAGAAAAATCAAAAGAAGCTCCACAGACAGCACCCAAGAGGTCACTGTCCTCCCGTGAAACAGGAGACGTGAAAAACAAATCACATGCACAAAATACACCACACAACAGTAATAATACAAAATACTACACAATCAATCAATAAATGCACTTCACCCAAACTCAAAGAAAATCTTGCACCACACACTGAACAAAAATAATACAAAAGATAAAGATGTTTATTTGGGTAGAGCGGTAATCAACTCACCACCTACACTATTAGCGTGACGGAGGAGAAGTAGATCCTACCCTCCTGAGTGTCGAATTGAAAAATACAAACTGAAACAAATAGAAAGGGAAACGAAAATAGTATAATTACGAGAAGGAAAGACTATTTGACACCCCAACGCCATGTCCCCCAGCTAAACGCAGGAAGAGGTTTGGGGCTCTCATTCCTTGAAAGGGGACACAAATTTCTAATCCACTAGGAGAAGGACAGCGACACCTTCACGGCCCTGCCCCCTTGCTGCCAGGTTAACTGAGTCAAGAGGAGGTTTAGCTATCGGACCTGGTGTGGGGAAGTTTCAAAAGTAAAACCAACCAAAAAAAAAAACCTTTTAACGGAGTATAAGCCCCAAAAGAAATACAACCCACCCTAAACACATATATAAATAGAAAAAACCCACAACAATGCAAGTATTATACACAATAAATAATCAACTAATTTCTTTTTTTTTTTTTGCTTTCTTTCCCTCAAACCCTTTGAGGGTAAACAAATAGAAATCTTTGCCTTTTTTATTTCTTCCTCAAACTCCTTGAGGGTAGCAAATAGAAATCTTTTTTTTTCTTCCTCAACCCAAGAGGGCCAAATAGAAATCTTTTTTTTTTTTTCTTCCTCAAACGCCTTGAGGGCACAAATAAAAATCTTTCTTTATTTTTTTTTCCCGTGTAAGAACAAACGGCAGCTACGCCGTTTGAAACTGGAATCGGGGTCCACCACTGTTCACACAGTCACTTTTGCTACCCGCATTCATGACAGCATATTACTCCATACGCACACGCAATCTTTCCAATCAACCAAAGGAGCACTACCGAATGTTTATTTTCTTCTCCCCCACCCTCCTTCTAGGGAAAACACTTTACTAATTCACATCAACGACTAGTAAACAGATTTTCACACATGTATCTCTCTCCGCACTGTAGAGACAATAAATCTGCACACATGTATCTCTCCTCACACGAGATACAAATTAATCTTCACACATGTATCTCTCTTTACAACTGAGAGAAAAAATAATCTAGAGTCCGCTTCTATAAGCTATGGCCTTCACATTCCGTTACCGCCAAAATTCGCGACCACGAGAATACATAACCCCGAATCTCTGAGGACCTGCCGCCTCAATGTAAAGAAAATGCCTACCCTGCTTATCTCAATTCCCTTTCTCTCTGAGACAAAAAACATTGCCCCCACGAGATCTCCTGTCCTGGATATACGAGTCTCGAACTTCTCTTTCCGCTACTTCATCTTGCTCACATCTTGAGAAATGACTAGCTTCAACTCCCTCTCCCTGTGAGTTGTAACTATTACTAGCTGGGGCTGAACTACTGTGTGTTCCCCACACCATGGCCAACTTCGCACCACCAACACGGGTGAAATATGAAGGTCGAAGTGGAAGGTAGACGTTGAAGGGTGAAGGGTGAAGGGGCTGAAAACACGAATAAATGTTCGAGTAAGTAAACCTGCTTCTCAATTCAACATATGAATTCTTTACTCTCTCTTTCTTTAGTTCCCCCTGTATTCTTTATCCCCAACTATCAATCGCTCACCTGGTATGACTGGTCAGCAGAGAGGACGCACCGTCCTGACAGTTCGAGTCTCTATGCCCAACTGCAGGGATAAAACAGACTCTTTCCCTCTCCCTTCTCCTAGTGAGTGCAAACTCATAGTTCAAAACACATGACGGCAGCACCTAACCTTACCAGCCCTTGTTAAACTATCACTCATTGGTTCACTTCACACCCAAAGACCACTTTGTTTCTTGAATTGAGTGCATACTCACATTTATTTTTTGGGTGATTCCGCCAACACAATTCAAGCAGCACAAGAATATTCTTCTTTGTTGTGTCACGGGGAAATGATTCATAACACTAACACATGTGATGGAGGCGACACATTCCTTTGATGTGAGTCTAGCTTCACATGACATCCCCCCATGTGATGTTAGAAATATTTCTTTGTGTTTTCAAACTGTCGATCAATAGAATGGACTACAAAAAATCTCAATCAGCACAAAATAAACTAAAAATAAAACAGGGAATTAAATCGAAAACCTCGGTCAAATTCGTCCCAACCACAATGTAATATACACAGAATATAATAAACAAGTATATACTAGTTTACTGGCGTCATTTATATGGTCTAAAGGCCATTTGATGTGTCCACCATCAGGAAAATACGTTACTTCTGGCATTCATGTCAATCTTTCCTTGTAGTGGCAGCAAATGCAGGCCTTTCTCTAGGTATGTTGTTTTTTTGTCAGTCTTGCACGTTTGTTTATGTGTGTGTGTGTTTGTGGTGTGTGTGTGTGTGCGTGCGTGCGTGCGGTGCTTGATTGATTTATTTGTGTGTGTGTTGTGTTGACTACATATGGTGTGTAGTGTGTGTGGCAACTGTTTCACAGGACCCATCCAAGTGTTTGTGATTACCTACCATGATCATTGTCCTCGGAAGATAGTTAACAGAACTTGACGTATCAGTAAGCCCGACACATACAATATTTATAAAGAAAGAAGAGATCATAAAGTCCAAATGACGAAGTGTGTATATTAACCACAGTCCTAGTTCAGCTTCTTTCCCGGCATTGTTACGGATGGTTTGCGGTGTGATTTGGCTGTCTGAACTCTCACGCTGACGAAGTTTTGATGCGTGTACTACTTTACCTACACACACACCGCGCCCACACGAATATAGACATTCAGGCACAAGTTAAGTTTCTAACCTTTTTTTTTTTTTTAAGCGTCTGTTTCAACCACTGGTTTTTTCATGGAGGCATGACTACATAGCGCACAGACCCAAACACACTCACAGCTTCTTCCCAATCACAAACCATAAATCATGCAATCGTCACATCACACCACTAGTAAAGTCTATAACTTTACTACACATAACATAGAAAAACATCAATGCACATGCATGTCAAACAAAAAAAAAAAAAACATTCTCTCGTTTCCATTGCACTTCCCAAAACCATTTAACTAAATCATCATAACAAACCCGGGTTATAAAAAGACTTCAACTTTACCTGGCCAGTGAACATAAACTATTTACGAATCACTGATTTCCTTTTCTTCTTTTTTTTTTTACTTTTCACTGTCACTATTCCCAAACACCAGTCACGACACAACTTCAGGCACTGGTCAGGTTGGACTGCTGGGACTGTCATGGTTTGGACGGCTGGCACAGGTCATGTTAGACCGCGGCGCTGTTCAGTATACTGGCTGTTGGCCTGTTGTTCTGCTTCATGAATGAGTCGCTGCCTAGGTAAGAGGTCCGAACCACCGGTTCATATTGAACAGTGACTTACCAGGCATCGATCTGTTCTCCCTTACCATCCATCCATATCACTAACGAATAGCACTCTCTCTCTCTCTTCTGGTCTGGCACTATCAAAAGAGCATGTTATTCTGATTTTTCCCTTTTCCAGTTTTTTTCCGACTTCATCAATAAGCAACTCTCTCTCTCCACAACTCTCCATAGACCTTCCCCTGCATTCTCTAACCTGGTTGCTAATAGCTTCAACTCGGTTCTCACTCACTCATCCTCACATCTCTCAGCATATCTCTCTTACAGAGCCTACTCCCAGAACCTCTCTCTCTCTCTCTTTTCTTTCTCTTCTCTCACCCCCTACGTCTTAATTCTGTTCCTACGTTTCAAATGGAGAGTAAACCAATGGTCATACAGTTTTCCCCGGCTTGTACCGAGGATACGGTCCCTCGAATTCATTGTACATTCAAATCAGTGAACGATCACATCCACGGCCTTGCTCTCTGTGTGGTCAATGGGTCTTTAATACTGGCTTGATTTCGTGCCCACTCAGCAATACCTCCCCCCTTCCTACTTTAACCGCGACGTCCGACTTAACTGTGGGCGCTGGTCTTGCAAATTAGCTGTATCAGTCTGACTAGACGCAGAGATCCGTCTGGCCAGACCTATTGAGACGTTGGCAAGCCATCAGTCTGTCTGCGGACGGTGCCGTCTCGTGTAGGACAAAGATAGCTCCCCGACCGGCTAAATTGGCTGATGCGACACATGAAGTCGTCTGCCTGGAAACCAGGATGTTTGAGTTTGGAGCTTATGTCCAATTGAACTGGCTGGCGACTGACCACGACTTCGGTTTTTCTTTTTTTGTCCGTGACAGTCTGAACCATCAAAATCACAACAAATACATGTTGCATGTTAAGCATAAGTAGACACATCAATTAGTTTATGCCACGACCAAAGGGCGCGCAACAATACTAGATACTATTATGTGATATCCAACGTATAGTTTCCTTCTGCACAGGCTACGCTGACACCCTATAGTAGTGTCACCACAAACAGTTCTGCCCTTGGCTGCGTCTGGCCCAAGTCACACTGTCTTCACACTGATCAGAATCCACTCACGGAAGTTTGTTCGTAGAGTCCTTCCAGGGACTCCCACACAACAGAAGTCCTCTCACCGTCGTCCCGACGTAGAATGAAGCCGCTCACGGAAGCAGTTTGTGGAGTCCTTCCAGGGGACTCCCACACAACAGAAGTTCTCTCACCGTCGTC
The DNA here is from genome assembly GCA_018398815.1 of Conus ventricosus. NCBI lineage: Eukaryota > Metazoa > Mollusca > Gastropoda > Neogastropoda > Conidae > Conus > Conus ventricosus. The sequence continues at coordinate 48,509,293 of CM031625.1, forward strand.
CCGACGTAGAACGAAGTCGCTCACAAAAGCAGTTTGTGGAGTCCTTCCAGGGACTCCCACACAACAGAAGAAGTTTTTCTCACCGTCGTCCCGACGTAGAACGAAGTCGCTCACAAAAACAGTTTGTGGAGTCCTTCCAGGGACTCCCACACAACAGAAGAAACACACGTCGTTTACTGACCACCCAGTCAGCCTCTCCACATCCCTCTGGATGGAGGCAGCGGCTGGCTCGGGCTGCACCCCACACCCGGTTGGCAGTCAGCTCCAGGTCAGACTCAGGGCTTCACCGACATCTGGGGAACTGACTGCCAGCGAGGACACGCCTTCAGTCTCCCTTCGGCTCGTCTGGACAAGTTGCTCGGCCGGTAGCTCTTCGGAGACTGAAGTGGAATCCCCGTTAACCCGACCAACACAAAACGCAGGCGAGTAGCTGTCAGGTAAACACGTCAAGCAGTTTAACAGGTTTACCTCTTCCGGTCCAACGTGTCCCCAAAATTTGGGACCGAATGAAATATGGTCCGTCACAGCCATATTCAGTATGAACAAGATAAATAGCGTTGTAAAAGTCTAGAGGTCACAGCCATCTCAAAATGAACAAGATAAATGGCGTTGTAAAGGGCTAGAGGTCACAGCCATCTTCAATATGAACAAGATAAATGGCGTTGTAAAGGGCTAGAGGTCACAGCCATCTTCAATATGAACAAGATAAATGGCGTTGTAAAGGGCTAGAGGTCACAGCCATCTTCAATATGAACAAGATAAATGGCGTTGTAAAGGGCGAGAGGTCACAGAGCAGGTCTTTCTGGATCATGGTCAGCCTTCATTGTTTACCCTACTTCAACAAGAGTAAGTCCGCTCAATGGCACGTGAAGCCTTTGGAATTCTCACTTTTGTTTTTGTTATCTTCCTGTTTGCTCTAGGTATATCATAAATGACGTGTGATTCGTTTCCATTGTCTTTCTACGCATCTGTCTGTTTGCGTTTTGTTTTAAGTGTCACATAGTTTACTTCCATGACTTTATTTGTTTATCATTTCTTTATCTCTGTTTACTTGCTTCATGTTATCCCTTATGTAGTTTATTTCTTTCTATTTCTGAAATCTCCCTGTTTGCTTTCTCGCTTTACGAGTGGTGTATTTCACTTCCATGACCTCCTTGTTTGTTTTCACCATGTTCCAAGTTTTGACAGTCACCAGATGGCTCCCATCATTGTTGTAGCTGCCTGTCCAGGAACAATGATGAAGGCGTCCCCATTGCCCTGTTGCTGCTGGTGGGACTGGTCGCCCTGTCCTCAGCGCGCCGGCGGTCACGGAGATACCGTTACGGCAGAAACACCGAAAGGTGGCTACGATTGCGTGATATGGCAGTGGATATGGAGGTATATGGCAGTGGATATGGCTGGATATGGCATTAGGCAGAATGTGAGACAAACCAAGTCAAAAGGTTTCCAAAGCAAAATGAAAAGAATAAATGGATGAAAATAAAACAAAAATAATTGTGAACGGAACAAGGGCAGAACAAATATGCGTAAGGATTCGATCTAAATAGTAAACTAAGTAGCAGTCAAGAACATGAAGATATCGTTCTTGGTGTAGCAAGCTGCCGAAATGTGGAAATCCGTAGTGACAACGGCAAGGAGTCGCAACAGAAGTAGTAGTAGGTGTCATTGTAACTGCAACATCAGCATTGTCCACTGACACTAGTGATACCGGCATAGTAATCATTGAAGTTTTAGAAGTCCATATAGTAGTAGTAGTAGTAGTAGTAGTGTAGTGTGGGAGAAGTGCGTGGGTTCGAGCCCTGCCTTTCTCGCCCTTTCTTTCCCAGTTTGAATGACAAATCGAACTGAACGTCAAGTCCATCGGATGGAGACTATAAGCGAGTCGGACCCGTGTGCTTTCCTGGCCCCCTGCACACGTTAAAGAACCCACGGCAGTTGAAAATCGAAAAGAGCAGGGGGGTTCCCCGCTGCCCTGGCAAAATTGAAGTAGATTGAAGATAGCCGCCTGGTATTTCTTACCAAGCCACAAAAATTGTCACTGTTATCGTGTGCCATCGTGTACCGGTGGAAATAGAGGACACGTATAAACATCGCATGCATCCTATGTGAGAACTGGAGGAATAAATGAGATCAATGAAAATGAGTGACTGATATTTGAATGGTACGGGAAACGACTGAATGAGCGCCAGTAGGCTGCTCTTCGGCCGGCTCTACCTGGGTAGGCAGCCCGTTGAGTGAGTGAGGTAGTGTGTTTATTGTAAAGCGCTTAGAGCTAGTCTGTGACCGAGGATAGGCGCTATATAAATACCCAATATTATTATTATTATTATAGTAGTAGCAGTAGTAGTAGTAGTCATCCTCCTCCTCGTCGTCGTCGTCGTCGTTGTAGTAGTAGTAGTAGTAGTAGTAGTAGTAGTTTGTGGTGGTGGTGGTGTTAGTGGTGGTAACAGTAGTAGCAATGGTGGTGGTGGTGGTGGTGATGGTGGGGGTATTGTAATGGCAACATAGTAGTCACTCTTTTCTCCAGAAGTATCAGTGAAAACGATGAAGTTCCACACCATACGTCAGTTGCTGTTGGACTGCTGCTGTTGGCAGCAACAATGACGATGACCATAACGCCGACCATGACTTGGTCGCGACGAAAATAGCTGCAACACTGTGATGATGATTTACATAGTTCTCCAATGACAACGATCGCGCTGATGACAGTAACGATATTGACGATGATGATAATGAAGACGACGACGACGATGATGAACGACGATGACGGCGACGATGGTGATGATAAAAATGATGATGCTGATGATGATAACGACAACGAAGACCATTTTGAAGATGATGATGAGGATGATGACGATGATAACTATGATCTGTGTCTCACTGATGTTTCAGACTAGAGGTAAAGTGGCCGGAGGAGTTGGACCCATGAAGAAGTGGACTGCGCTGACTGTCCTCTCTGTCACCTGTGACATGCTGGTCTCATCAAACCGGGTCACTTTGTCACAAATATAACACTGCTGGATAACAAACCCTGTGTCACTTTATCACAAATATAACACTGCTGGATAACAAACCCTGTGTCACTTTATCACAAATATAACACTGCTGGATAACAAACCCTGTGTCACTTTATCACAAATATAACACTGCTGGATAACAAACCCTGTGTCACTTTATCACAAATATAACACTGCTGGAAAACAAACCCTGTGTCACTTTATCACAAATATAACACTGCTGGATAACAAACCCTGTGTCACTTTATCACAAATATAACACTGCTGGATAACAAACCCTGTGTCACTTTTCACAAATATAACACTGCTGGATAACAAACCCTGTGTCACTTTATCACAAATATAACACTGCTGGATAACAAACCCTGTGTCACTTTATCACAAATATAACACTGCTGGATAACAAACCCTGTGTACATTATCACAAATATAACACTGCTGATAACAAACCTGTGTCCTTATCACAAATATAACTGTGATAACAACCTGTGTCATTATCACAATATAACACTGCTGGATAACAAACCGTGTCATATCACAAATATAACACTGCGATACAAACCCTATTCTGTGCTGTGCCGGACTGAATGGCTATCTGGATGTTTGATTGAGACTTGGAGGTCGACTTGCTAGTTGACTGGCTGATTCGTTGCTCAATTGATTGCTTGATTGGTTGCTTGCTTGCCTGTACGTTTGCTTGCCTGGTTGATTGATCGATTGATTGATTGATTGCCTTTGCCTGTGCTTCCAAAATGTTGCTAGGCAGATAATTCGCATGCTCGCCAGTTCCCAAATGTAACTGCCCAAACAATACAAAATACTATCCACAAAATCAAAGACGTTTCATAACATTCAGTCGTATTGTGCATGATTGACATGGACAGAGTCATAAAAAGCAGGGAGAAATCCCACCACAAACCAGCCACCCCAACCCACCAACTCACCCATTGTCACCCCCACTCCCACCCCACATCGCTTCATTAATAACAAATTTTAGAATGAAAAAAAAAATGACGCGAAGTCTATATTTTTCCCAACCGATCTTCTGCCAAGAAAAAAATTATTATTACAAACAAGTATTATACGTTTGAGAGACCGGACGTACCGTAAAGACATCTTTTCTGTTTACGACATGCCGTGAAGTCGCATGACAGATTGGAAAAGCCGCAAGATGATTTTGTAGCCATGAAAGAAAAGCTTTGTGACCGTCGTCATCTGTTCGCCAATGGCCATTGATATTCTGTTTTTCATTGCCATCTTTTTCTGCTCGCCATCTTTAGATCTCTGAATGTGTGTGGTGTGTGTGTGTGTGGGTTGTGTGTGTGTGTGTGTGTGTGTGTGTGTGTTTTTGTGTGTGTGCGCGCGCACTTTCGTGCACATGCGTATATGTGTGTATTGTTGAGTTACTCTGCTAGTCCTTTATACATTTCTTTTTCTTTTCACATTCATTTTCATTTCGTTTGCTTTCATTTCTTTATCTTAAGGAAATTAACTCGTCTTTGTCATTTTGAGTTATTTCTATCGTTGTTAAATTTCTTTTACTCACATGTGTAATCGAAGAAGTCTGTGTAGTCGCCCTCTTTTGGTTTGTGTATGTGTAGGGTGTGTGTGTGTGTGTGTGTGTGTGTGTGTTGTGTGTGTGTCTGTGTGTGTGTCTGTGTGTGTGCGCGCGCGCGTGTGTGTGTGTTGTGTGTGGTGTGTGGTGTGTGGTGTGTGTGTGTGTGTGTGTGTGTGCGCGCGCGCGCGCGTGTGTGTGCATGTGTGCGCGAGCTTGTATGTGTATGTTTGCATGCGAGTGTGCGTGCATTTATGCGTTCGTGGTAAGCTTTAACGTTAGAGATTTCGTGGCAAGCACAAGCACTGTCAAATTAATAACTGACAGATCAGTTAATATTGACCAGACCTCTTCAACGAGCCCTTACATGAAGACAGAATGGTCAAGGCTGTATATCTTCGGGAGTGGTGGTGGGGGGGGGGGGGGGGGTGTCAGTTTGATTTCATGTGAGGTGTGTGAGTGCAGGCAAAACTGAAAGAAGATGAAAAACAGAACGTGCTGTGCCGCAAACGAGAGACTAAACAACATAAAACACAAACATTCAGCGCTTCAACCTTCTTGGTCTTCTCAGGCCAGACCAGCAACATGCAGACAATGAAGACGAAGGACGAGCACACAGTCCGTTGCCTCTTCCAACTGGGCGTAAAATGACTTTTCCATTCAGGCTGCTGGGAGAATATATGAGTTAACACCACCACCAACCACCACCACCACCACCACCACCACCCAACAACAACAACAAGGAGGGTAAGGTAGGTAAGGTAATGTTGCTTATAGCCCAGCCGCCGCAAGGACCATTATAGGGCTGTCACCGCGTTGAAGTCAACTCATCAGTCATTCATTCACACAACTCTTTTTGAAATACTTCTTCTAAAAACACACCCGAATTTTGTTTAAAAAAATTCCACTATAAAATCTCACATCCGATGAAAATGTTGATTCTTTCAGAAAAAAAGAGAAGAGGAAGAAGAAGAAGAAAAGAAGAAGATTAATGCGAATAGTAATAACATGATGATGATAATGATGATGATGATATCATCATCATCATCATCATCATCATCACATGATAACTATATACCATAATAAAATAAAGATAAGGATAATGATGACGGTGATGGTTTTGGTGATGATGATGATGATTGATAAAATTGAAGGAAACACAGCTAACAACAACAACAACAACAACAACTAACAGCAGCTACCGCTACTGCCCCCCCCCCCAAAAAAACCCCC
>CM031625.1:48518597-48538597 GCA_018398815.1 Conus ventricosus
ACTTCGGTCCCTGGTGTTCGTCGGAGTGGACGTACGTACTCCTTGTAGGTGCGGCGGCAGCACCGTTAGTTTTTTGAGGAGTGACTTCGAGTCATAGTTGGTGTCAGGTCCTCGTCGGTTTGGGTGCCCTTGGCCTGTGCCGAGTCGGTGTCGTCTTTGTTGGCAGCCACTTCAGCCAGTTGCAGAACTGGTGTGGTTGAACGTCTGTTTGTCCAGTTGTGTCAGCAGGTATCCTGTTACGTCCTGAGACTGGGGCCAGACCACCGCAGTCTACTGCCGCGTGCCGGCAGGTGAGCAGCGGTTTCCCGTTGCCTGCTGCTTTCCCGGGAGAGGAAGACCATCCGGGCCGTCTGCCGTCTGTGGGGCAGCTCTCCTCCTGCTACCGGGGTTCTTCCGGGAGTTCTCCAGCCACCTGTTGCTCTTCCCTGTTCGGGCGTCCTGTGAGAGAGCGCTGCACCAGGCCTTACCTCACCCTCAGTGTCCGGGGGGGCCTTCAGAGGAGGAGGCGTTGAGCCCCGGATCCGTCGAGAGGGCGTCTGGTGTGTGTGTGCGTTGGGTGTCGCGCTCATCGCAGGGAGGAGTCAGTCTGCGAGAGCCACGGTCAGGGCCGGGGTGTAGAGTCCTCGGGGAGAGGTCGGACTGCGGGGAAGCCACGGTCAGCGCCGGGGTGCAGAGTCTTCCAGGGAGGTGTCAGCCTGCGAGGGGCCACGTACAGCGCCGAGGACTGGAGCTCTCCGGGCCGGGATGGGTTGTCCTATGGGTGTGGTAGAAAGGTGTAGCGTTAGGAATAGGTTAAGGGTGTTAGCTACTGCCTCCTTTTGGGACGTAGTGGCCAGCACAGTGTAGGGTACTTGTCGTTGCCTCCTTTAGGGACGCAGTGACCAGTGCGGTAGTGGTCCCGGGTCAAAAGAGAAAGGTGGGTCCTGGGGAGGTGTGGGTGGTAGTAGTTTAGAGATTAGAGTCCCTTGGGTTTGTCCTTGTCCCTAGTAGTTAGCCACCACGTGTTCGGGCTATCTCTGCGTCCCTAGGTCGCAGTGATATACCGCAACTGGTGCTTTAGCATAGGTTAGGGTTCTCAGGGTCGTAGCAGGGTAGTGTGGGTCAGTGAAGAAGTGGGATACCGGTGTGTGGGTGTGGATGGACGTGAGTGGCGGCGCCATAGTGTGTGTGTGAAATAAAGAAGTGCGCATGATTGTAAAGCTGTGTTAGTGTGCTGTGTTGTCTGCTCTAGTGTGTAATAGGCGTGGGTAGGGGTGGTAGGGCCGTCCGGCTTAGCGACTGTGACATGTACCATGTGATTTTTCTTTTTCTGTTTTTCTTATATCTATTTGTGTTATTGTCTGGATTGTTTTGTAGTTTGTAGTTGTACCCACTTTTTTGCAGTGCTTCTTGATATTCTACTGCTGCATTGTTGAATACTCTTTCATTGCATGACAGGTTTGATAGTCTCTGATTTATGCCATTGGGTATGGCTTTTAATACAGATGGTGGGTGGTTGCTTTTGATGTTTACATAGATAGGTGTGTCATTGGGCTTCTTGTATGGTTTATATATGTAGTTGATGAGATCAAGTGTTATGTCTAGGTAGTTTACTACCTTTTTGTTTGCTTCAATGGTGATTTTTAAGTTGTGGTTTTGGAAGATTTTACATAATTCTTTTTTTATTTTCAATGGTTCTTGGGTTGTTGGTTAGTGCAGCAAGGCCGTCGTCTCTGTATAATCCAACTTGTTTTCCGAGTTGTTTCTTGATGTTGGATAGCATAAATAGTCCGACCAGTTCGCATGTTTCTGCACCGTCATATGATCCCATGGTTACATCAAATGTTGAGTTTCTGTTCGTTTTCTTGATCCAGGTTTCATTTTTGCTGTACAGTAGCGTTTTCTTGGTGTGGAATATGATTTCCATTTTTGACCCTGTTACGTCTGTATGGTTACTAGCAAATTTCAGAGCTTTGGTGAGCAGTTCCTCATCTATGGATGGGTAAAAATCTACTATGTCGAATGTGATGAATACCGTGTTGCTTTGTTTATCAAGTGTTTTGAACCATTGAATGACTTCATTTGTGTTCTTCCAGAGGTTGTATTCAGAGTTTGATTTTACGTTCTTTATTGTTTTTTTTTTCTAGGATTTTCTTACTTATTTTGCCTAGTTCAGATTTAGATGGGTTTATTAGTCTACATGTTGGGTTGTTGTGAAAGTTAGGCTTGTGGTCCTTGAGTGTTATGAACGCTTCTTTTGTTGCTGTCGCTTCTACCCTGTCACTTAGGTCCATGCGATGTGCAAGTTCTTTTTCTTTCGTGCAGATATTGTCATGTGTATTTTTATCGGCTTTTTTTGTAGTTTTTCTGAATATTTTTGTCAAGAAGTTGGGAGTATATTCTTTTGGTTCCATTTTGTAGTAGTTACTGGTTTTATCAGCCTTCACAAATATTTTTTTGTCGTTTTGTATTTGTTTTATTTGTTTTTTAATGTTGTTTGGAAATCGTTGTTAGATTTTTTTGAATTGGATGTTGGCTATCATTCTTTTCATTTCATCCTCAAACGGTTTCATTTCGTCTATGGCTGGTGGTGATCGCCATGATTTGAAGTCGTAGGTTTTTGTCCTCTTTTTTTTACATTTGGATTCAGAAAAAAGAAAGCTCTCCATCTCATATTGTGCATGAACTTTTCAGTTTGTTCCATTAGTTTTTTATACAGGATTGTGGACTGGAAAATGGTATGTCTTTTGTTGACTGTCTAAAATTGATTTCTTACATTTTAAAATCTTTTAGGTCACAGTGCTCAACGTGAGGAGCGATTAAGATTAGTGTGGTTAAAATACCCAAAATGATTTTGATAGTGGTCGATCGGTGACAGTACAACCCACCATACGACGGAAAACTCAAAACAAACATAGAAAAAGAATTCTTTAAAATCTTAACAACCTCGTTCCCAAAAGAACACAAACTATATAAAATATTCAACAAAAACACCGTCAAACTATCGTATTCATGCATGCCCAACCTCAAAAATTTAATTGACGCATCTAATAAAATGAAAACCAACACAGCAAAGAAGGGTGAAGAAAGGAAATCTTGCAATTGCATCAAAAAAGAGCAGTGCCCCCTGAGCAATAAATGCCTTCACAACAACATTGTATACCAAGCCACTGTGACATCAGAAAATGATAAAGACACATACATAGGGATAACTGAAAACCACTTCAAAACCAGATATGCAAACCACACACATTCATTTAATAAAGAAAAATATAAAAACCAAACAGAACTGAGCAAATATATCTGGAAACTTAAACGCAAAAACAAGGTACAGCATATCCTGGAAAATCATAAAAAGAGCATCACCATACAGCAATGTTTCAAAAAGCTGCAACCTATGTTTAACTGAAAAATGGTTAATACTATGCAAACCACACTTAGCAACTTTTATACACAAACAGAAATAGTAAACAACTGCAGGCATAAATGGAAATCGTTGTTAGTGAATACACCCAAAACAAAAACCTGAAAGCCCCCCCCCCCCCCCCCCCCCCCCCGCCCAAAACACGTGCAGCCAACCCGCACGTGCAAACAACCGCAAACGGGAGCCCACACGCTATATAACATCGGCGGTGGGCAAACCAAAAACCATCCTGATGACAGCGCAACACGCTCAAAACAAATTTGTAGATTCTGTTTTAAAAAACCTATTTTAACACACACACACACACACACACACACTCACATACACAAACACACACACACACACACACACACAATATATATATATATATATATATATATATATATATATATATATATTATATATATATATATATATATGTGTGTGTGTGTGTGTGTGTGTGTGTGTGTGTGTGTGTGTGTGGTTGAGGGGGGAAAAGAGAGATGGAGAAGAGAGAGAGAGAGAGAGAGAGAGAGAGAGAGAGAAGAGAGAAGAGAGAGAGAGAGAGAGAGAGAGAAGAGAGAGAGAAGAGAGAGAAAGATAGACGAAGCCAGAGTCACACACACACACACACACACACACACACACACACACACACACACCACACACACACACACACACACACACACACGCGCGCGCGCGCGGTGTAGAAATCACACACGAGGTGAGTTGTCAATTCTCTTCATTTTATAATACATGTAGTTTGTTCATGAACAATCATATACAATATTGCACATCTGTACATCTCTCTCTCTCTCTCTCTCTCTCTCTCTCTCTCTCTCTCTCTCTCTCTCTCTCTCCTCTCCACACACACACACACACACACACACACACACACACACACACACACACACACACACACACACACACACGCGCGTGCGCGCGCGTAGGCGAGTTGTCAATTCTCTTCATTTTATAATACATGTAGTTTGTTCATGAACAATCATATACAATATTGCACATCTGTACATGTACGCAGACATCTCTCTCTCAGATCTCTCTCTCTCTCTCTCTCCTCTCTCTCTCTCTCTCCTCTCTCTCTCTCTCTCTCTCCTCTCTCTCTCAGTCTCTCTCTCTCTCTTTCTTTCTTTCTTGCTCTCTTTCTTTCTTTCTTTCTTTCTTTCTTTCTTTCTCGCTCTCTTGCTTATAGCCCAGCCGACCGCAAAGGGCCACATCAGGGCTGTCACCACGTTAAAATCATCCCTGAACAGGATCTTCATGGACTCCGCTGTAAAATGTTTGTGTCTCACATCGTGCAAGTCCCAACACTCTAAAAGAACATGTTTCATTGTGAGTGGCGCATGACATGGAATGCACCACGGAGCTTCTTCACTCTTTAAAAGGTAGGAATGGCCGGTGTGCAGCCGGTACAGAGCCGTTTCGTCTTTACGACCACCAGACGTAGATGAGAGGAACTCCAGTTTGTTATTCGTCTGGGTGTTCCTATCCTCCTGCCAGAGGTCTTTCACATAATCGTTATAATTTTGGGTTTCACATCTGAGCAGGGGATATAAATGTTGGACAGTTTCTCTCTTGTGGCATTCTTGGCTAAACGATCAACCATTTCGTTCCGATGAAAAGTTCAAAGAAATGTAAAAGTTCTGGATGCTGAAGGTTGCGGCCAGCAATGGCCTCCAAAGCTGACAGCGAATCCGACAGAACCAGAAAGTCCCTCTTCGTAGATTGTGAGATTATCCTCAGCGCCAGAGTCAGAGCAGTAATTTCTTTCTCTCTCTCTCTCTCTCTCTCTCTCACAATGAATAATTATACATTAGTAATATAGCATCTCTCATCACACCGCGGGCAATATACACATCTGTACATGGTGGTAGCGCGCAGACAACAGACTCTTCTCTCTCTCTCTCTCTCTCTCTCTCTCTCTCTCTCTCTCTCTCTCTCTCTATTAACATATACAACAACATACATGATAGTCATACACGTACGCACGCACGCACAGACGCGCAGAACTCGTACATCCTCTCTCTCTCTCTCTCTCTCTCTCTCTCTCTCTCTCTCGCTTCAAAGCAAACGGGGGGGGGGGGGGGGGGGGGGGGGGGGGGGGGGGGGGGGCGGCGTAGCGTCTGAATATCTGCTCTTTCCGCTCCAGATAATGATCCAGGGCCCTGGCGTATATGACCTCTCCTTGTAATCTAAGTGGTAAATCGTCACAAGGGAGGTGCCAGTTAGCAACAAACACTTTCAAACATTCTTGTTGCAAGCCCCCAAGCGGAGATGGCATAAATCCCCTCTCAATTAGGGTGACCTCAGTTTCCTCCTGGTTGCATATGTAGCCCAACCAAGTTGGAAATGCCATATTCCATTCTACCGGGGATAATGTATATAATCTATTCATAGTATCGTTTACAATAGGGCTTATCCGCACGAATTCAAGATACCGTATCCACAAAGTGTGATCAGGGGCTGCGTGAATTTCAGATTCATCCCAATCGTCCAGCCACGTCCGAATCTCTGGGAAACGGTCTTGAATATGTAAACGGGCTCTGGGTTCCGGCCGAGGTTCCTCTTGTGGAGGAGGAACCGAATCGGGATCAGCCCAATCGAATTCCATGTCCCAGGAAATAGTTTCTGGGACATGACCCACAATCGCTGGCCCTCGCCCTCTTTGTTTCGCGAGAAAAAGAAAGAGAAGAGAGAGAAAGAGAGAGAGAGAGAAAGAGCAACAAACGGACAGATACACGGAGGAACAAACAAACAAACAAGAGAGACAAACAGACAGACAGCCAGCCACACAATCATTTTGTTTTTCCTCTTTCTTTTTTTCCTCTTTAAATTAATTATAAACTTTTCTGTCAGTCTTTCTTGGTCTTTCTCCACTGTTGATCTTGCTGTGGACCACGTGGTGCTGTTGTCTGTCGAGCAGATTGTAACCTTGCATAAGTACACACACACACACACACACACACACACACACGCACGCACGCACGCACGCACGCACGCACGCACGCACGCACGCACGCACGCACGCACGCACGCACGCACGCACGCACGCACGCACGCGCGCGCGCGCGCACGAACGCATGCACGCTACGAAGTCTTTACGTCTGCTAAAAGTAGGACGAGGTACAGGGAGAACCTTCTAGCATAGAGTCATGCAGGAAACAGTCCTAAAGAGTCCTAAAATGATTATTTAATAAAGTATTATAGCGAAGCTTAGTCGTATAAATTCTGTCTAATCTGTTAATTTTTTTCTAATTCTTCGTTAACAAACCTATTATATGCAGCTAAGCTAGACTCTACGCTGAGGGGTGGTTTGCCAGGTGGCGGGTGGCTGGTTGGAGGGCTGTGGAGGAGGGCTGCTGCCAGTAAGGCTGGCGCGGTGGCTGGTTGGAACTGGGCCGATGTGGAGGGGAGGGGCTGCTGCCAAGGTAAGTTGGGCCGGTGTTGAGGGGTAGGTTGGCGGGGGGTTGCGGGGTGCAGAGAGGAGGGCTGCTGCATGGTGTGAGGGGCGAGGTTGTGCCGGGGTGGGGGGGGGGGTTGCACCGGGGTGCGGAGAGGAAGGGCTGCTGCATTGGTGCTGAGGGGCGAGGTTGCTGCCGGGGGGGGGGGGGGGGGGAGGGGTGGGGGGAGGGGGGGGGGGGGGGGGGGGGGGGGGGGGGGGGGGGGGGGTTGCACCCGGGGTGCGGAGAGGAAGGGCTGCTGCATTGGTGCTGAGGGGTAAGGTTGCTGCCGGGGGGCTGCGCCCAGGGTGCGGAGAGGAAGGATTGCTGCATTGGTGGAGGCAGCGGTGCGGGGGATGGTAACCATGGCAGCGTGGCTTGCAGTTGGGCCGAGGGTGGGAGTGCAGCTTGCCAGGGTTGTACAGAGGGAGGAGGCAGCTGGGCCGGTGCATAAGGGGTAGTCGGCCGATAAGGGGCAGTCAGCAGCGATGTGGAGGGTACCGCCTGACCCTGGACCTGGTCACGGATGGTGGTCAGGGTATAGGGGTCAACAGTCAGTAGCGATGTGGAGGGTACCGCCTGACTGTTTTGGACCTGGTCACGGACGGTGGTCAGGGTATAGGGGTCACCAGTCAGCAGCGATGTGGAGGGTACCGCCTGACTGTTTTGGACCTGTACCGCCTGACTGTTTTGGACCTGGACGGTTGTCAGGGTATAGGGGTCAAGAGTCAGCAGCGACATGGAGGGTACCCCCTGACTGTTTTGGACCTGGTCACGGACGGTGGTCAGGGTATAGGGGTCACCAGTCAGCAGCGATGTGGAGGGTACCGCCTGACTGTTTTGGACCTGTACCGCCTGACTGTTTTGGACCTGGACGGTGGTCAGCGTATAGGGGTCACCAGTCAGCAGCGACGTGGAGGGTACCGCCTGACTGTTTTGGACCTGGTCACGGACGGTGGTCAGGGTATAGGGGTCATCAGTCAGCAGCGACGTGGAGGGTACCGCCTGCTGGTCACGGATGGTGGTCAGGGTATAGGGGTCACCAGTCAGCAGCGACGTGGAGGGTACCGCCTGACTGTTTTGGAACTGTACCGCTTGCTGGTCACGGACGGTGGTCAGGGTATAGGGGTCACCAGTCAGCAGCGACGTGGAAGGTACCGCCTGACTGTTTTGGACCTGTACTGCCTGACTGTTTTGGACCTGGTCACGGACGATGGTCAGGGTATAGGGGTCAAGAGTCAGCAGCGACGTGGAGGGTACCGCCTGACTGTTTTGGACCTGGACGGTGGTCAGGGTATAGGGGTCACCAGTCAGCAGCGACGTGGAGGGTACCGCCTGACTGTTTTAGACCTGGTCACGGATGGTGGTCAGGGTATAGGGGTCACCAGTCAGCAGCGACGTGGAGGGTACCGCCTGACTGTTTTGGAACTGTACCGCTTGCTGGTCACGGACGGTGGTCAGGGTATAGGGGTCACCAGTCAGCAGCGACGTGGAAGGTACCGCCTGACTGTTTTGGACCTGTACTGCCTGACTGTTTTGGACCTGGTCACGGACGATGGTCAGGGTATAGGGGTCAAGAGTCAGCAGCGACGTGGAGGGTACCGCCTGACTGTTTTGGACCTGGACGGTGGTCAGGGTATAGGGGTCACCAGTCAGCAGCGACGTGGAGGGTACCGCCTGACTGTTTTAGACCTGGTCACGGATGGTGGTCAGGGTATAGGGGTCACCAGTCAGCAGCGACGTGGAGGGTACCGCCTAACTGTTTTGGACCTGGTCACAAACGGTGGTCAGGGTATAGGGGTCACCAGTCAGCATGTTTTGGACCTGGTCACGGCTGGTCAGGGTATATAGGTCACCAGTCAGCAGCGACGTGGAGGGTACCGCCTGACTGTTCAGTAGCGACGTGGAGGGTGCCTGACTGGTTTGGACCTGGTCACGGACGGTGGTCAGGGTATAGGGGTCACCAGTCAGCATGTTTTGGACCTGGTCACGGCCGGTCAGGGTATATGGGTCACCAGTCAGCAGCGACGTGGAGGGTACCGCCTGACTGTTTAATAGCGACGTGGAGGGTGCCTGACTGGTTTGGACGGTCAGGGTATAGGGGTCAGGAGGGGGCGCGACCCAAGAGGTGCCCGAAGCCGGTGAAGGGGAAAAGGGAGGCTGCCTCAGAGAGGGGATTTGTACAGAAGGAGGGTCTGCTTGTGGTAGAGGGTTTGGTGATTCTAAGTGCTGTAAGAGCGAGTCACACGGCTGTTCAGAGCAAGTTACTTAGTTTTGAGTCGCAGGGGAGTTTACAGCTGCAGAGACCAAGCTGTGAATGCAGGTGAGGGAAAGGAATGTTTCTGCAGGCCGCTCCCCACAGCCAGCTAACCGCACTGTATTCGGCAACTGAATGTCATCTGTGCATAGCTGGTCTGGCAGCAATGCGTTCGGCAAGGTTGAGCAGCCATTACAAATGGGGCTGTAGGTTTGATAATTAGTTATTGTCATGAAAAATGTAATAATCTGCACTATTGAGATGACTGAATTGGCGAATTCCCAACAATTGTTTTAATACCAAACTCGACTGGGTTTATTTTCTTGTAGATAACATAGATGCCGCATGAAAGCTTGTACGCAAGTGGTCAGGCAATATTAGAACAATGTCAACAACAAATATTGTGCAAATGACGTCATCACTTTCTGGGAAGTTAATTTTCCATAGTTAAGGTGTACACAAGTTTGATAATGCCTTGCTCAGACTACAGCACAAATATTGGATTACAAATGTGTAAAGCTTGTTTGTTTGCCCTTTCATAAGTGTCTCATAAGGACGGAAATGTAAAGCTGTGGTCAACCTCATTCCCCGTTTCCTCGGTCTTAAATGGAGAAACGTTGTCGTATGTAGAGGTCCCTGCCTCTGTTTCCATTGAGAAAACACTAATAACTTCCTCCGTTTTAGTTGGTTCCTCCTGCCTTTCTTCTTTAATTTCCTGCCAGTGGCAGCAACGTCTGACGTAGGCTTTTAAATCATCAGTTGCTGCCGATGAATATTTAAAGAAATCAAACGTTTTGAAACCGGGGGGATATGCCCACTTATGTATTCTGTTGAAGCCACCATGGAAACTGCTTCTCTGCGGCAAAATATATTTATACCAGCCCTCCCCAACCAAACTGGTTGAACCACTCTCTGAGGTAATTTTGATTTTAAACTCTGTGCTTTTTTCCGATGTTCCCGTGACCTTTCTTTGTCCTTTTCTGTAAAGATGTGAAAGTCCTCGGGAAGCCCTAAAAAGATGCGTCTAAAGCCGGCTTTCAACGCTGTCAGTCCTTCTACGTCTTGAACTTCTTCTACCTCTAAAATTAATCTACAAAAAATTGATAGAAGGAGTTTACTGACTGCGAGGGTTTGGTAGCCAAGCCCGTTTTTATCTTTCAGAGAACTTTCTACAGTCACAGTTTTTGAAAAAATTTCAAGTAATGAGAGTGGTCTTTGAGAAATTTCTGCTGAAAAAAACAAGTTCGGATAACCGCGAGTGTTTTAAACAAACTTAAATGTTTAAGAATAGTACTCACGGTTTCTGAATGAATTCCGAACTGTGATAAACTGGTGAGATTACTTTCAATGTCTTTATAAAATTTCTTCCAATGATCCGAACAACCTTTTGTGATAGACTCGGCTTGTAATCTGAAGGCAACAGGACACCAAGGGAGCGAGCGGAGAAAGTCCTCAGGTCTCACTTTTACAGGAAACATTGGAGAAACCTCATCATACTCACGCTCTTTGGAGGAAACGTTGGAACGGGCTGAGTACGTCTGGCTCTCTTCTCTCCCAGGGAAGACAGAGTTTCTTCAAGTTGCAAGTTCCAAGTTGGTCTCCGGACAGTAGGTGTTGAGGCAAGAGTTAGTTTTCCTCTGCCCATACAACCGTATTTATTCCTATCTCAGAACCAATGCTTGGGCGTTAATTCTGAACCAATGGGAAGGGAAAACTTGTGACCCAATGGGAAGAGAAAACTTGGATCATGTGACTGGTGAAGGACGCCATGGAATACAATTGCGCAATGTTTTCAAAAGTGGCAATTTCCGCATCATCTGCGGTGCACCAGCCAGGCCCCACGATAAGGGCAGCCTCTGTAATGTTTACTACTACTGCGTAGATCTGTCTTGTGTCTGTGGGTGCGTGTGTCTGCTTACTGTTCCTCCATTTTCCCCTTGTGCTCACCCAATGACTCACAGCAAGGTTAATAAACTCATCTTCTTCTGCACACTGTTAATACTAACAACACGAAGGTAGCCACAGTCGCAACACCCATAGCAATTTTACTCCAGTTGCACCCTGCTGCCCGTTCGTCGTTCAAACAGTTACAGAATTCTAGAAAACCAACCCAACCTTTGTTTTCCATCATCCAAGGCTGGAGAACTGTCTCGGCGTAACATTGCACCCAGTCTATTACAGATTGCACAACCGTGTAGTCGGGGCACTTTAGGAAAGCATGTAGAGCGAACCGACCCCCGTAGTAAAAATAAACACCAACCCTCCCACAGTTCATACCGTCCCGGAATAACTCGTCTACCGTACGCTTGAAACTCTGAAATGTCGTATCACTCAAACTGAGTTTGTTCTTTTTGGAAGTATTTGCAGTCTATGTCGTCGCAAAGGCGTCTCATGGCACTCTGAACTTTATTGCACGTAACGTAGTCTTTCTTTGGCCAAAAAATCCCTTTTTTTTTCAAATAATACCAGATGTAATCTTCAGCCACGGACCTCATGGAACACATGGTGGTTCCCACATCAATAAGCTTATTAGAGAAGTTGATAAAGTAAAAAAAAAAGAATGGAAGGGGAAAGAAATAAGAGGGGAAAGGAAACCAATAAGAGAAAAGAAAAGAAAAAAAAGGAGGGAAAGGAGAAGAGTTATTGGCTGGCGAATCTAGACGTGGCAACTCTGTTAGTTCGTTCGGTCTCTTGTATTGAGGGAAGGGAATACAAACTACGAGGGGAAAGAAAAAAGCAACAAAAAACATAGGGAAAGAAATAACGGAAGGGAATAACAGAGAGAGGTTGTTAGTTGAACAACCATTCTTGGTACGGGTTAAATCCGTGTCTGAACTTGTCTTTCAAAATGTTAGGGATCGGTAACCCCTCAATATTTGCCCCCCTTACGTAACCCCACCCTAGATGTTTGGACCCCTCTTGCAGAGCTAGTTTCTGCAAGGAATGCGGTCGGGCGGCTTTGCGGGACAGAAATTCTCTGATTTATTATTTTCCTGGGACATTAATTCAAAGCTCTCCTTTTCCTTAAACTGCAAAAAAAAAAAAAAAAAAAGGGGGGGGGGGGAAATAACGGGGGGGGGGGGGGGGGGGGGGGGAGGGGGGGGGTGATTGTCTTCCTCTCTTTTTGGTTTTGTTTATTTAAGCTCTCTTTTCTCAGCTCCAACACGGGAGGCAAAAAACAGGGGGGGGGGGGGGGGGGGGGAGGGAAAAATAAAGTGGGAAGGGAAAAAAAAATCACGGAACCTAGATATAAACAGTGGCTGTACCAGTCAGTCCTTACATACAGTCCTTACATACAGTCCTCACAGATTTTACTTCCTGTTGCTGTTGTGTTGCTGTGGCTGTTTGACATACAGTCTTTACATACAGTCCTTACAGATTTTACTTCCTGTTGTGTTGTGTTGCTGTGGCTGTTTTGACGGGCAAGTTGAATCTTGATTAAAAACCTTCCATGATCCTGATGGAATAATTACGTATTTTAGTAGGTGTTAAAGTTCTCTCTCTTTTCAAACAGACTTAATTCTGTTGCCAGAAAGCTTACGGAGAGTGGCCATGGGAGTAATTAAGGACCAGGATTGTGTTAACCTGAAACTGGTGGGCCGGTACGACACGACCGAGCTTATGCTACATCATCATCGCTCCTGCACCTGTCGCCTTCGTCAATAATTGCACCCAGCCCCACCAGCCCCGACAGGCCCCATTGAGCCGTTGCGGCAATTTGAGACAGTGTTTCTCTTATATGTCAGTGTTTTCTTTTATTCATTCTCTTTCTTTCTCGCTGCTTGCTAGGCAATAATGTGCAATAACGCGTACCCCACCCCCCCCCCGGAGGTAGCACGCAGACTGATGTTAACAAGTCAATACAACAAACACCCATTAGGGTTGTGTTAGAACGTCATTGTTATGGGGTTGTTGTAATGTCAGCCGACCACACAGTACTCTGGGCTTACACTTGAGTGGCCGAGGCCCAAATCCAACACTTTCTTTTTTTTTTTTGAATTTTTTTTAATTGTAGAGTAGGTTAGGGTCCCCCCCCCCCCCAATTCCCTCCCTTCTGTGGGCTGTATATTATCGCTTTTATGCTCTCTATTTTTTCGTTCTTTTACTTTCTCTGTTTTTAGATATGGAGGCCAGGACCACATTTAAGTTGACGGACCATGTTCGTGTCCGTCGGCTGATGTCAACCACCACATATGAAGTGGTGTGGTGAAAGTGAGAGCCGAGCCGAAACCTCCGCGCCAAGCCCGAAACTGCGCCGCAACAGCCCTGACGCTGCGCCGCAAACCTTGTAGCAGAGGAAGAAGTGGCGGTCTTCGGCGAGAGACCAACGATGCTCGGGACAGTGCAACCGTCTGGTTATGAAAACGACCCAACTTGCGAAACGCGTACAAGTGTTAGAACACCTGGCGCCAGCGGCAAACCGTCTCGTTCTTGAAAACGCCTGCTTGTAGAGACGTTTAAGAACTGCTGGAGTGGCCTAGCTCGCAGCTAAAGGAAAACTCCTGAAGAACTCCGAGCAGCCGCTGAATGAAGCGTGATAAAGCTGCTACAACGATTCTTTCAACCCAAGTCTAAGTGTGTGTGTATGTGTGTGTGAGTGTGTGTGTGGAGAGAGGAGAGAGAAGAGAGAGAGAGAGAGAGGAGAGAGAGAGAGAAGAAGAGAGAGAGAGAGAGAGAGAGAGAGAGAATGTTCTCCCTCCGCCCTTTCTTCTCTCAATATTTTTTCCCTCTTCCACTCTATCCCCTTTTTTAATATATGACATAATATCTCTGAGCTCTTCAAAGATGAATCGCCACTGCAACTGGACATCTTTGTAGCGCTATAAGGCGTCGGCCCTGAACTTGGACACAATACTGTTGGAAGTGGACAGCCTGGATTAAACTGACGTGTTTCACATATCAATAACGCAGTCCAACAAATGGTGACGAATACCTCAGGATAATGTGATCGTTTGGTGATACGATAAGAAGCTGAAACATTTTCAGGTGATAAAGTACTTTTTTTAGGTGGATGGAACATTTAAACATCTTCAGTGTATGGTGCCCAATAGTAGACGTATCTTTATGCCACACACACACGGCAATAAACAACCATGTGTATACAGATTTTAAACCTTTGCCTTTTTTGTGGCAAATTCTTCGCTTACTGAAGTGAGAGTCTGTAAAGATTTTGGTGATGTAGTTTACAGTGAAACTATACTGAAGGAGAATTAGGTGTGACACTGGCCCCCTGCCCGCTATGCCTGCTCAAACAAAGCAGCGCTCTCTGCACTAACAATGGTGGAAATCGAAAGGATAAAAAACATATTGATGGTGTGCTTCATAGAGTTGCTACTTTTACACATGTGCTTCAAACTCGGCGGACATGCTACTTTTTAGCCCACCCCCCACCCCCTCCCATTTGATTTTCCTCCCTTTCAGACTCCGTCTGGGAGACATGCGTGGTTAGACGCAACTTGTCTGGTGCCAGACGATTAGGGACGTTTTTTGTGGCGCTCTCTCTGTCGGGTCAAGTTGACACGAAGCTGAAATGTCACTGTTTGGGAACATTTTGCCCCCATGACCTATAGTTGTGGCTGACTTTTACGCTGCATATATATGTTGTCTGATCCCGTTTATATGGTTTGTATCTTAGCAAAATGCTATGTCACTTGTCTATATTTATGTGATTCGTTGAACAAATATTGGTTGTTGTTGCAAAAACCTGATCATTGTTCACCACACAAATGCTGCGAACGTTTTGCATTCCCTCGCTTAATCAGATCGGCCGTCAGCGGCGGCACGTAAGAGCTTTCCACACTGTTCCAAAAAAATCAATTTGATCCATTCTCTTCTCACTTGACAAGCTCTGTCATAAACAAGGCAGATCACACCTTGAGGCTGGGCGAATTCTCTGGCTAACGATATTGACAGTCTTTGATCGCCTGTCACGCTGCCTGTCTACCTTCAACTGACTGTCCCTTCCCCGGCGTCTGCTATAGTATTTACGGCATGGCTTCAAAAGAGCAACCCTGCTCCCGTGGAAGCTGTCCTTTTTTTGAATGAATTTTCAAGAGATCTTGTTCTGTCAACATATGAATACTTTCAAAAAGTAAAGGTGAAGTTACTGCGACGTCTCTGCTGACGTTCTTGTTGGAGAAAAGACTGTACCAGAAGCATAGAGACATTAAAGGAAAAAAAAGACGCTACCAGAAGGCTGGAGGCATTAAGGATAGAAAAACCAGCTGTTAAAAAACCGGAGCCTTTGTCGGTTGTGTCGACAGAGACCCATTAGTTTGACACTGCTTCCTTGTGGTCATTTTTTGTACTGTCGGCCTTGTGGCGAGTCCCTAGATGTTTGCCCTTATTGTAAAAAGACGATTTTAGCTGACGTACGAACGTTCCTATCATGACTGCCTTGAGGATTGTCCTAACGAAAAGAATCATGGATGTGTGTTGTTTAAATTCATGTGCTTATTTACGTCTCTACCTTATGTTATACGTAGACCATCAATGTTGTGCTTAATGTATTCTACGTATGGCAATTTTGTGTAAGATGGCGTTAATGAAGGTCTTTTTTTTTTTCCTGCCTGTGAGTCTGTCTAAGTGTCTGTGTTTATTTTGGGTTTGAGTGTTTGGCTCTTTTTGGTTCTCCGTGGGCCCTATGCAGCGATGGGAAGGGAAAGCTAGGGAGGGCGGGCCGTAGGCAGCAATGGAAGGGAAAGCTAGGGAGGGCGGACCCTATGCAGTGATGGGATGGGAAAGCTAGGGAGGGCGGGCCGTAGGGAGCGATGGGAAGGGAAAGCTAGGGAGGGCGGGCTGTAGGCAGCGATGGGAAGGGAAAGCTAGGGAGGGCGGGCCCTATGCAGCGATGGGAAGGGAAAGCTAGGGAGGGCGGGCCGTAGGCAGTGATGGGAAGGGAAAGATAAGGAGGGCGGGATGGAGAGAGAGAGAGAGGGCGAGGGTCGTTCGCAGCAGCTGTGCACCACCGTTACGCTATGGGAAGGGAAAAATAAGCCGCGACAGTCGCTATTGTATTTACCTTCCTTGATGCGCCGCCTCACATCGGCTGATGGGAAGGGAAAAATTAGGTCCGACGACCGTCCAAGCAGTTTACTTTGTTAGATGGGAAGGGAAAGCTAAGCCACAGCGGTCACTATTGTATTTACCTTCCTTGATGCGCCGCCTCGCATCGGCTGATGGGAAGGGAAAAATTAGGTCCGACGACCGTCCACGCAGTTTACTTCGTTAGATGGGTAGAGAAAGATTAGAAGGCTCTTTATTTCTGTTGTCTCTGTGTCTACTATGCGTCTGTGTCTCTTCTTTCTTTGTCTTGTCTTTCTCTCTCTCTCTCTCTCTCTCTCTCTCTCTTTAGTCTGTCTGTCTCTCTTCTTTCTGGCTCTCTTCTTTCCCCTTTCTCTCTCTCTCTCTCTCTCTCTCTCTCTCTCTCTCTCTCTCTCTCTTTTTTTTCTCTCACTCTTTCTTTCTTTGTTACCATAAATTGGAAGAAATTGTCTGCAAGCAAATAATAAAGAAGATAATAATAATAAAGAAGAAGACTCTGCTTGTTTGGTTTTTTGGTTTTGTTCTTTTTCTCCCTATTTCTCTGAAAATCCTGAGCAAAGCAAACACGCCCTCTGACGCATGCATGCACGCACGCACGCACGCACACCTAACTCTGTGTCTTTTTTTTTCCTCTTTTTTTTTCTGGCTGTCTCTTTCTGTGCGTGCTTGTGTGTGCTTGTGTGTGTGTGTGTGTGTGTGTGTGTGTGTGTGTGTGTGTGTGTGTGTGTGTGTGTGTGTGTGCTTGTGTGTGTGTGTGTGTGTGTGTGTGTGTGTGTGTGTGTGTGTGTGTGTGTGTGCTTGTGTGTGTGTGTGTGTGTGTGTGTGTGTGTGTGTGTGTGTGTGTGTGTGTGTGTGTGCTCTGCTAGACTTAAAGATCTCCTTGTTCTCTCTGCTAGACTTAAATTCTCACTTCTCTGCTAGACTTAAAGATCTCCAGAGTCTCCGACAGACAGCTTTCCTGACTGTCTGAGAAAGACTTAGATAGAGATGACTGAACGAGTCTCCGACAGCTAGTCTCTGACAGCTTTCTCTTTCTCCGACAGTTTTCTCCACAGTCTCTGACAGACTTCCATGTTCTCTCTGCTAGACTTAAAGTCTATCCTGACTGAAAGATCTCCAGAGTCTCCGAGAGAAGTAGGCGGCCCTGGGGAAGTTTTTTTCCTCCCCATCCCTATTGGGAAGGGGAAAAAAAAAACATATAAAGAAGACTCTCCTTCTCTGCAAGACTTCTTCTCTCCTTCTCTGCTAGACTTAAAGATCTCTCCTAGATCTCAGTCTCCTTCTCTCTGACAGCCACTCCTCCAGTCTGAGAGAGAGAGAGATGTCTCCTTCTCTGCTAGACTTGATCTCCAGAGTAGTCTCCTTCTCTCCGACAGCCACCTTCTCTGCTATCTCCGACAGCCACTCCTTTTCTCTGTTTCCTTCTCCTTCTTCTCCTCCGCCTTTTCTCTGCTTACTGCTCCAGAGTCTCCTTCTCTGCTGTAGTCTCCTTAGTCTCCGACAGCCACTCCTTTTCTCTGCTTACTGCTCCAGAGTCTCCTTCTCTGCTGTAGTCTCCTTAGTCTCCGACAGCCACTCCTTTTCTCTGTTTCCTTTTCCTTCTTCTCCTCCGCCTTTTCTCTGCTTACTGCTAGACTGAAAGATCTCCACTGACCCCCTACCCCCATCAGAAGATGGAATAAACCTGAGGCATGTTTCGGTTTGTGTTTACATGCACCACTGTGTGTGTGTGTGTGTGTGTGTGTGTGTGTGTGTGTGTGTGTGTGTGTGTGTGTGTGTGTGTTAGTGTGTGTAGTGTTAGTGTTAGTGTTAGTGTGTGTGTGTGTGTGTGTGTGTGTGTGTGTGTGTGTGTGTGTGTGTGTGTGTGTGTGTGTGTGTGTACGCGTGCGCGTGCGCGTGTGTGTGTGTGGATGCATCAGAAAGAGAGAGAAAGGGAAAAGGGGGGGGGGGGGTGTGCAAAAGGTCTTTAAAGTGACAATCATTTTATTGCTGATGTAACCAGATAAGTGCATGACATGCAGGAATTCAAGGCAGACAGACAGGTATAAATAAGCCTGCAAACCAGCCGACGGCATCCTTGGTCTTTGCCGCTGTCAGCTGCCTTTCCTGCCCTCTCCTGCGAACTGCCAAGCTTCGTTCTGCACAGTATCGTGAGTCCGTTTTGTTGGGTGTGGGAGGGGTTTTTGTCTTACAATATTTTCCTTTAAGGATTTGTTTGGTTTGGTTTTGGAGGCTTTTTGGCACACAGTCTTTTCCCTTGATGATTTGTTTTGATAGCCTTTCATGTGTTTTTTTATATCTATGGTTTGTCTCTACTCTCCTTGAGTCCTTTCTCTATTTTGCATCTTTTAATTGTCTCCATGCTACATCTTTGTCAGCCCTGTCTGTCTGTCTGTCTGTCTGTCTGTCTGTCTGTCTGTCTGTCTGTCCGTCTGTCTGTCTGTCTGTCTGTCTGTCTGTCTGTCTCTCTCTCTCTCTCTCTCTCTCTCTCTCTCTCTCTCTCTCTCTCTCTCTCTCTCTCTCTCTCTCTCTCTGTTCGGTAATAACTTCTAATGTTTGAGGTTTTTGTTTTCATGTATTTCCGCAAGCTTGATGAACTTATTGAGAAATGGTTTTGTTCTTTTCACTAGTATAGCTATAGATGAGCGGACGGTGATGATAGATGTGACAGTGCAGGAAGGATTATAGCAGTGAATATGTGTGCCTGGGTGAGGCACTTGTGTTTACTATCATGTTGTTACTTAAAAAAAATCATTTTGAGTGACGAAAGAACATTATTTATATCCGTATTTTCGTTTTCTTCTACATGGCTTCGTGCCTGATCATTACCATTTACATAATCCGTTACAATTTATATTTCTTTGCATTATATACTTTTAGTTTCGGCGCTGCAAATATTGATGCACATCCCCCTTGACATAAAGGCTATGTAGGCCATTGTCAATGAAAACGTATCTGAAGTACCTGAAGAACTCTCTCTCTCTCTCTCTCTCTCTCTCTCTCTCTCTACTCTCTCTCTCTCTCTCTCTCTCTCTCTCTCTCTCTCTCTCTCTCTCTCTCATGCTTGTCATGGGATGATGAATACAGACTCAATGTATCAGTGATAGTTGAGTGAATAATGTTTTGATCATTAATATTACATCTAGGCTTGTTCAGACAAATACATATTGGATTGGCATTTCTTATAATCAAGATATTTGTCGTTCTAAAAACAAATCAGCCCCATACATAAAGTAGTTCCCACGCAACAGCACTCATCCACCCTGTCAGTAGTCTATCTCTAACATGGTCTAGTGCTGGTAGAGGAGGTTTTTATTAAATATCAAGAACGTTTATTCCATTTTAACAATGGTTAGGTCCAGACAGTTTCTTCTGTGCAGAGAAGAAACATGTTGATTTGAGTGACGTAGAAAACATCAGAGTTGGACGGATCTTCAACTGCAGAGTCACCGGATCATCTGACCACGTTTCTCCGTTTCCACCAGCTATGAATGTACAGGTTACCAGAGCAAAGCAGGGCGCTGCGCCATGGGAAGAGCCAGCAGTCATGGCTCGTTGAGAGGAGTGCACACTTTGAACATGGACACACTGTGTTCTGTTGAGTCCGTTTTGTCTCTTTACCAGTTCTAACAGGAATTATCATGCGTTTTCAGTACGATGAATAAAAAAGTATGCAATAGATCGGCAAAAAAAATGATCCTTAAATATACCAACTTGACTCAAAGGCCACAAGTTGACGTAAAGGAATGCCATTGTCTCTTTTGAACTCTATGATGTTGACCTCCTGTTCAATGTCACTGCTCTGAACTACATTAAGGAGGCGCTTCATTACCTTGCAGATATGCCAATGATCTTTATC
>CM031625.1:48543597-48586097 GCA_018398815.1 Conus ventricosus
ATGATCTGCCTCGGAAGAGAGTTAACAGAACTTGACGTATCAGGAAGCCCGACACATACAATATTCATAAAGAAAGAGAGAGTGAAGAAAGGCAATGACGAAGTGTAATGATCCACAGTCTAGTTCAGCTTCTTTCCGCCATTGTTACGGATGGTGTGCGGTGTGTTTTGCTGTCTGACTCACACCTGAAGAAGTTTGGATGCGTGTACGACTTTTCCCTACACACACTCCCGCACCACACGAATATAGACAGTCAGGCAACAAGTTAAGTTTCTACCTTTTTTTTTTTTAGCTGTCTGTGTCAACCTCGGGGTATGTCAGTGGAGGAAGGACTAGCGCACAGCCCAAACACACTCACAGCTTGCTTACAATCTCATTCATATAACATGCATTCGTCACATCAAACCACTAGTAAAGTCTATAACTTACTACACATAATCATAGAAAAACATCAATGCACATGGAGTCAAACAATAAATACATCTCTCTTTCCTTGAACTTCACAAACCATTTATCTAAATCATCATAACTAACCCGGTATAAATAGATTCTTTCTACTTTACCTGGCCAGGTGATCTTAAACTATTTACGAATCACTGTCCTTTCACTTTTCTTCTTTTTTTTTCCTTTTCACTGTCACTTTCACAACACCAGTCACGACACAACATGCTGGCACTGGTCAGGTTGGACTGCTGGCACTGGTCAGGTTGGATCGCTGGCACTGGTCAGGTTAGACCGCTGGCGCTGGTCAGGTTACTGGCGTTGGCCTGTGGTTCTGCTTCATGATGTGGCGCGCCAGGTAAGAGGTCGAACCCACGGTTCAGATTGAACAATGACTACCAGGCATCGATCTGTTCTCCTTTTCTTCCTTCCTTCACTAACGCATTGCACTCTCTCCTCTCGTTCTGGTCTGCTCTATCAAATGGACATGGTTGCTTTTTTTCCTATTCCTTTTTTTCTCTTCATCAATTAGCAACTCTCTCTCTCCACATCTCTCCTTAGTCTTCCCCTGCAGACTCTATCTGGTGCTAATGCTTCATACTCGGTTCTCTTCACTCTCCTCTCATCTCTTGCTTTTCTCTCGTGCAGAGCCTACTCCCAGAACCTCTCATCTCTTCTTTTTCTTTTTCTCTTCTCTCACTCCCTAGCTTCTTATTCTGTTCCTACGTGTCAAAAGGGTGAGTACCATTGGTCAGACTTTTTCCCGCCTTGTACTGAGGTTTACCTCCCCTCTAATTCCATTGGACATGCAAATCATGAAAGTCACATCCACCGGCCTTGCTCTCTTGTGGTGGTCAATGGGTCATTTAATTAATTAGCTTGATTTCACCCCCACTACACAATACCTCCCCCTTCCTACTTTAACCGGCGACGTCCGACTTAACTGTGGGCGCTGGTCTTGCAAAATTAGCTGTATCAGTCTGACCTAGACGCAGAGATCCGTCTGGCCAGACCTATTGAGACGTTGGTCAAGCCACTCAGTCTGTCTGCGGACGGTGCCGTCTCCGTGAAGGACTAAAAATAGCCTCCCCCGCCGTGCCTAATTGGCTGATGCGACACATGAAGTCGTCTGCCTGGAAACCAGGATGTTTGAGTTTGGAGCTTATGTCCAATTGAACTGGCTGGCGACTGACCACGACTTCGGTTTTTCTTTTTTTGTCCGTGACAGTCTGAACCATCAAAATCACAACAAATACATGTTGCATGTTAAGCATAAGTAGACACATCAATTAGTTTATGCACGACCAAAGGCGCGCAACAATACTAGATACTATTATGTGATATCCAACGTACAGTTTCCTTCTTGCACAGGCTACGCTGACACCCTATTAGTAGTGTCACCACAAACAGTTCTGCCCTTGGCTGCGTCTGGCCCAAGTCACACTGTCTTCACACTGATCAGAATCCACTCACGGAAGTAGTTCGTAGAGTCCTTCCAGGGACTCCCACACAACAGAAGTCCTCTCACCGTCGTCCCGACGTAGAATGAAGCCGCTCACGGAAGCAGTTTGTGGAGTCCTTCAGGGACTCCCACACAACAGAAGAAGTTCTCTCACCGTCGTCCCGACGTAGAACGAAGTCGCTCACAAAAGCAGTTTGTGGAGTCCTTCCAGGGACTCCCACACAACAGAAGAAGTTCTCTCACCGTCGTCCCGACGTAAGAACGAAGTCGCTCACAAAAACAGTTTGTGGAGTCCTTCCAGGACTCCACACAACAGAAGAAACACACGTCGTTTACTGACCACCCAGTCAGCCTCTCCACATCCCTCTGGATGGAGGCAGCGGCTGGGCTCGGGCTGCACCCCACACCCGGTTGCAGTCAGCTCCAGGTCAGACTCAGGGCTTCACCGACATCTGGGGAACTGAACTGCCAGCGAGGACACGCCTTCAGTCTCCCTTCGGCTCGTCTGGACAAGTTGCTCGGCCGGTAGCTCTTCGGAGACTGAAGTGGAATCCCCGTTAACCCGACTAACACAAAACGCAGGCGAGTAGCTGTCAGGTAAACACGTCAAGCGGTTTAACAGGTTTACCTCTTCCGGTCCAACGGTCCCCAAAATTTGGACCGAATGAAATATGGTCCGTCACAGCCATATTCAGTATGAACAAGATAAAAGCGTTGTAAAAGTCTAGAGGTCACAGCCATCTTCAATATGAACAAGATAAATGGCGTTGTAAAGGGCTAGAGGTCACAGCCATCTTCAATATGAACAAGATAAATGGCGTTGTAAAGGGCTAGAGGTCACAGCCATCTTCAATATGAACAAGATAAATGGCGTTGTAAAGGGCTAGAGGTCACAGCCATCTTCAATATGAACAAGATAATGGCGTTGTAAAGGGCGAGAGGTCACAGAGCAGGTCTTTCTGGATCATGGTCAGCCTTCATTGTTTACCCTGCTTCAACAAGAGTAAGTCCCCTCAATGGCACGTGAAGCCTTTGGAATTCTCACTTTTGTTTTTGTTATCTTCCTGTTTGCTCTAGGTATATCATACAATGACGTGTGAATTCGTTTCCATTGTCTTTCTACGCATCTGTCTGTTTGCGTTTTGTTTAAGTGTCACATAGTTTACTTCCATGACTTTATTTGTTTATCATTTCTTTATCTCTGTTTACTTGCTTCATGTTATCCCTTATGTAGTTTATTTCTTTTATATTTCTGAAATCTCCCTGTTTGCTTTCTCTGTTTTACGAGTGGTGTATTTCACTTCATGACCTCCTGTTTGTTTTCACCATGTTCTAAGTTTTGACAGTCACCAGATGGCTCCCATCATTGTTGTAGCTGCCTGTCCAGGAAACCATGATGAAGGTCGTCCCCATTGCCCTGTTGCTGCTGGTGGGACTGGTCGCCCTGTCCTCAGCGACGTACCGGCGGTCACGGAGACTACGGTTACGGCAGAACCCGTACGGAAGTCGTGGCTACGGTAGCGGATATGGCAGCGGATAGGCAGTGGATATGGCAGTGGATATGGCAGTGGATATGGCAGTGGATATGGCACTGGATAAGGCAGAATGGTGAGACAAACCAAGATCAACAGGTTTTCCTAAATGCAAAATGATAAAATGAATAAATGGGTGAAGAAAATCAGCAACAAAAAATAAATTGTGAACGGAAGCAAGGGCAGAAACAAATATGCGTATAGGATTCTGATCTAAATAGTAAAACAGTAACCGTAAGCAGTCACAGAACATGAAGATATCGTTCTTGGTGTAGCAACAGCTGCCGAAACTGTAGGAAAAATCCGTAGTGACAACGGCAAGGAGTCGCAACAGAAGTAGTAGTAGTGTCATTGTAACTGCAACATCAGCATTGTCCACTGACACTAGTGATACCGGCAGTAGTAATCATAGAAGTTTTAGAAGTCCAAATAGTAGTAGTAGTAGTAGTAGTTAGTAGTAGTAGTAGTAGTAGTAGTAGTAGTAGTAGTAGTAGTAGTAGTGTGAGAAGTGCGTGGGTTCGAGCCCTGCCTTTCTCGCCCCTTTCATTTCCAGTTTGAATGGGCAAATCGAACTGAACGTCAAGTCCATCGGATGGAGACTATAAGCGAGTCGGACCCGTGTGCTTTCCTGGCCCCTGCACACGTTAAAGAACCCACGGCAGTTGAAAATCGAAAAGAGCAGGGGGGTTCCCGCTGCCCGGCAAAATTGAAGTAGATTGAAGATAGCCGCCTGGTATATTCTTACCAAGCCACAAAATTGTCACTGTTATCGTGTGCCATCGTGTACCGGTGGAAATAGAGGACACGTATAAACATCGCATGCATCCTATGTAGAGAAACTGGAGGAATAAATGAGATCATGACTGATATTTGAATGGTACGGGAAACGACTGAATGAGCGCCAGTAGGCTGCTCTTCGGCCGCTCTACCTGGGTAGGCACCCGTTGAGTGAGTGAGGTAGTGTGTTTATTGTAAAGCGCTTAGAGCTTGGTCTGTGACCGAGGTTAGGCGCTATATAAATACCCAATATTATTATTATTATTATAGTAGTAGCAGTAGTAGTAGTAGTCATCCTCCTCCTCCTCGTCGTCGTCGTCGTTGTATAGTAGTAGTAGAGTAGTAGTTGTAGTAGTAGTAGTAGTAGTAGTAGTAGTAGTTTGTGGTGGTGGTGGTGTTAGTGGTGGTAACAGTAGTAGCAATGGTGGTGGTGGTGGTGGTGATGGTGGGGGTATTGTAATGGCAACATAGTAGTCACTCTTTTCTCCAGAAGTATCAGTGAAAACGATGAATGTTCCACACCATACGTCAGTTGCTGTTGGATCGCTGGCTGTTGGCAGCAACAATGACGATGACCATAACGCCGACCATGACTTGGTCGCGACGAAAATAGCTGCAACACTGTGATGATGATTTACATAGTTCTCCAATGACAACGATCGCGCTGATGACAGTAACGATATTGACGATGATGATAATGAAGACGACGACGACGATGATGAACGACGATGACGGCGACGATGGTGATGATAAAATGATGATGCTGATGATGATAACGACAACGAAGACCATTTTGAAGATGATGATGAGGATGATGACGATGATAACTATGATCTGTGTCCCACTGATGTTTCAGACTAGAGGTAAAGTGGCCGGAGGGTTGGAGACCCATGAAGAAGTGGACTGCGCTGACTGTTCTCTCTGTCACCTGTGACATGCTGGTCACATCAAACGGGTCACTTTGTCACAAATATAACACTGCTGTATAACAAACCCTGTGTCACTTTATCACAAATATAACACTGCTGTATAACAAACCCTGTGTCACTTTATCACAAATATAACACTGCTGGATAACAAACCCTGTGTCACTTTATCACAAATATATAACACTGCTAGGATAACAAACCCTGTGTCACTTTATCACAAATATAACACTGCTGGATAACAAACCCTGTGTCACTTTATCACAAAATATAACACTGCTGGTACCAAACCCTGTGTCACTTTATCACAAATATAACACTGCTGGATAACAAACCCTGTGTCACTTTATCACAAATATAACACTGCTGGATAACAAACCCTGTGTCACTTTATCACAAATAAACCTGCTGGATAACAAACCCTGTGTCACTTTATCACAAATATAAACACTGCTGGATAACAAACCCTGTTCACTTTATCACAAATATAACACTGCTGGATAACAAACCCTGTGTCACTTTTATCACAAATATAACACTGCTGGATAACAAACCCGTGTCACTTTATCACAAATATAACACTGGCTGGATAACAAACCCTGTGTCACTTTATCACAATATAACACTGCTGGATAACAAACCCTGTGTCACTTTATCACAAATATAACACTGCTGGATAACAAACCCTGTGTCACTTTATCACAAATATAACACAGCTGGATAACAAAACCCTGTGTCACTTATCACAAATATAACACTGCTGGATAACAAACCCTGTGTCACTTTATCACAAAATATAACACTGCTGGATAACAAACCCTGTGTCACTTTAATCACAAATATAACACTGCTGGATAACAAACCCTGTGTCACTTTATCCAAATATAACACTGCTGGATAACAAACTCTGTGTCACTTTACACAAATATAAAACACTGCTGGATAACAAACCCGTGTCACTTTATCACAAATATAACACTGCTGGATAACAAACCCTCTGTCACTTATCACAAATATAACACTGCTGGATAACAAACCCTGTGTCACTTTATCACAAATATAACACGCTGGATAACAAACCCTGTGTCACTTTATCACAAATATAACACTGCTGGATAACAAACCCTGTGTCACTTTATCACAATATATAACACTGCTGGATAACAAACCCTGTGTCACTTTATCACAAATATAACACTGCTGGATAACAAACCCTGTGTCACTTTATCACAAATATAACACTGCTGGATAACAAACTCTGTGTCACTTTATCACAAATATAACACTGCTGGATAACAAACCCTGTGTCACTTTATCACAAATATAACACTGCTGGATAACAAACCCTGTGTCACTTTATCACAAATATAACACTGCTGGATAACAAACCCTGTGTCACTTTATCACAAATATAACACTGCTGGATAACAAAACCCTGTGTCACTTTATCACAATATAACACTGCTGGATAACAAACCCTGTGTCACTTTATCACAAAATATAACACTGCTGGATAACAAACCCTGTGTCACTTTATCACAAATATAACACTGCTGGATAACAAACCTGAATTCTGTGCTGTGCCGGACTGAATGGCTATCTGGATGTTTGATTGAGACTTGGAGGTCGACTTGCTAGTTGACTGGCTGATTCGTTGCTCAATTGATTGCTTGATTGGTTGCTTGCTTGCCTGTACGTTTGCTTGCCTGGTTGATTGATTCGATTGATTGATTGATTGCCTTTGCCTGTGCTTCCAAATGTTGCTAGGCAGATAATTCGCATGCTCGCCAGTTCCCAAATGTAAACTGCCCAAACAATACAAAATACTATCCACAAAATCAAAGACGTTTCATAACATTCAGTCGTATTGTGCATGATTGACATGGACAGAGTCATAAAAAGCAGGGAGAAATCCCACCACAAACCAGCCACCCCAACCCACCAACTCACCCATTGTCACCCCCACTCCCACCCCACATCGCTTCATTAATAACAAATTTAGAATGAAAAAAAAATGACGCGAAGTCTATATTTTTCCCAACCGATCTTCTGCCAAAAAAATATATATTACAAACAAGTATTATACGTTTGGAGAACCGGACGTACCGTAAAGACATCTTTACTGTTTACGACATGCCGTGAAGTCGCCATGACAGATTGGAAAAGCCGCAAGATGATTTTGTAGCCATGAAAGAAAAGCTTTGTGACCGTCGTCATCTGTTCGCCAATGGCCATTGATATTCTGTTTTTCATTGCCATCTTTTCTGCTCGCCATCTTTAGATCTCTGAATGTGTGTGTGTGTGTTGGTGTGTGTGTGTGTGTGTGTGTGTGTGTGTGTGTGGGGCGCGCGCACTTTCGTGCACATGCGTATATGTGTGTATTGTTGAGTTACTCCTGCTAGTCCTTTATACATTTCTTTTTCTTTTTCACATTCATTTTCATTTCGTTTGCTTTCATTTCTTTATCTTAAGGAAATTAACTCGTCTTTGTCATTTTGAGTTATTTCTATCGTTGTTAAATTTCTTTTACTCACATGTGTAATCGAAGAAGTCTTGTGTAGTCGCCCTCTTCTGGTTTGTGTATGTGTTACGTGTGTGTGTGTGTGTGTGTGTGTGTGTGTGTGTGTGTGTGTGGTGTGTGTGTTGTGTGTGTGTGGTGTGTGCGCGCGCGCGCGTGTGTGTGTGTGTGATGTGTGTGTGTGTGTGTGTGTGTGTGTGTATGTGTGTGTAGTGTGCGGCGCATGCGCGCGCGCGCGCGCGGCGCGCTGCGTGGCGTGCGTGCGATGCTGTGTGGTGTGTGTGTGGTGTGTGTGTGTGTGTGTGTGTGTGTGTGTGTGTGTGTGTGTGCAGCGTGGATGTGTGCGCGAGCTTGTATGTGTATGTTTGCATGCGAGTGTGCGTGCATTTATGCGTTCGTGGTAAGCTTTAACATTAGAGATTTCGTGGCAAGCACAAGCACTGTCAAAATTAATAACTGACAGATCAGTTAATATTGACCAGACCTCTTCAACGAGCCCTTACATGAAGACAGAATGGTCAAGGCTGTATATCTTCGGGAGTGTGTGTGTGGGGGGGGGGTCAGTTTGATTTCAATGTGAGGTGTGTGAGTGCAGGCGAAAACTGAAAGAAGATGAAAAACAGAACTGCTGTGCCGCCAAACGAGAGACTAAACAACATAAAACACAAACATTCAGCGCTTCAACCTTCTTGGTCTTCTTCAGGCCAGACCAGCAACATGCAGACAATGAAGACGAAGGACGAGCACACAGTCCGTTGCTCTTCCAACTGGGCGTAAAATGACTTTTCCATTCAGGCTGCTGGGAGAATATACGAGTTACCACCACCACCACCACCACCACCACCACCACCACCACCACAACAACAACAACAACAAGGAGGGTAAGGTAGGTAAGGTAATGTTGCTTATAGCCCAGCCGACCGCAAGGGCCATTATAGGGCTGTCACCGCGTTGAAGTCAACTCATCAGTCATTCATTCACACAAACTTTTTTGAAATACTTCTTCTAAAAAACACACCCGAATTTTGTTTTTTTTAAAAAATTCCACTATAAAATCTCACATCCGATGAAAAATGTTGATATCTTTTCCAGAAAAAAGAGACAGGAAGAGGAAGAGAAGAAGAAGAAGAAGAGAAGAAGAAGAAGAAGAAGAAGAAGAGGATATGCGAATAGTAATAACAATGATAATGTAATGATGATGATGATGTCATTATCATCATCATCATCATCATCATCATCATCATCATCACATCTCATCATCATCATCACAACAGTGATAACTATAATACCAAGAATAAAACATAAAGATAAGGATAATGATGACGGTGTGGTTTTGGTGATTATGTATGATGATGATGATAAAATGAAGGAAACACATCATCATGAAAACAACAACAACAGAACAACAAACAGCACGACAACAACAACAACAACAACAACAACAACAACAAACAACTACTACTACTACTACAATCATACTGTAATAATGGTAATAATGCCAAAGGGATGACTGTAATTTTGGTAATAATAATGATACTAACAGAAGAAACAGAAAGAGAGGGGTTAGAAGGCAGTTAAATGATATGGCTGTAATTGAAACAGTAATGCTGATAACGATGATGATGATGATGACGATGATGATGATGATGATGATGATGATGATGATGAGATGATGATGATTACCGTGGTGATGATAATTGCCATGGTGATGATGATGGCGATAATGATAACGATAATGAGGATGAGGATGAGGACGATAAGGATGATAATGATGATGATGATGATAATGATGAGAAGAAAAAGGAGGAGGAGAAGGAGGAGGAGGACGAGGACGAGGAAGAGGAAGAAAAATTGAAGAAAGTGGAGGACGACGACACATATAATGGAAAGACAGCACGATAGAATAAAAGACATATATGAATAGATCATGATCATTATTACAAAAATAATGGGAAATGGCCTAGATAGCACGTTCGCATCTAAGAAATATACTAATGCCTAGAAGCTTAGAAAATACAAATGGAATGAAGCTGACCATATAGCAATAGCGCATGTGATGAAACTGCTGGTACTGATAATGATGCCATTGACAATGGTAATAATGATTGTAGTAATAGTTATCATAATAATACAAAAGTGATAATAGCAATAAATAGTAATTATACAAATGCTAACGATAATAATGCTAATTATTATAATAACAATAGAAATGATAATGATTCTAATGCTAATAATGCTAATAATAACAATAATGTAGATAATGATATGATAATGATGATAACAATAACAACAATAATAATGCTAATAATTCTAATAACAATAACAACAACAACAACAATGCCAAGAAGAAGAACAACAACAGCAATAACAACAATAACAACAACAACAACAATAATAATAATAATAAGAGGAAGAAGAAGAAGACTACAAAAGGAGAAATTAAAAAATAATAATGATGACGATGATGAAAATTATAATGATAATAATAATAATAATAATAATAATAATAATAATAATAATAATAATAATAATAATAATAATAATAATAATGACGATAATGACAACAACAATGCTAATGATTATAAAAACAACAACAAATGAATTTTGTTTTAGATGATCTCCATATATTGTTGAGATGTGTCTCCATTGTAATTCCTCATCTATCATTACGCCTAAAACACGATGCTGACCTCTGGTTAATTGAAGTAGCTTCCATTCAAATGAAGAGTCAGGCAGCGAGACAGTGTCTTTACGATCACCAGTCCAGTTTGGTCAGATCGTTCAGAATCCTGGAGTGGCGGTGGTCAGCTTGCCCGAGGTGTTAGACGTCTCCCGAACTGTCCACAAACCCGATTACTTCAATTCTTTGTCGCCAGTCATGTGACGTAGCCTCACATGGCGACATGTGACGTCCCGTCGCGTACGCCCTTATTTGATATAAAGTATTTCCCTAGGTAGGGAAAGGAAAGGTAAAAGAAAGGACAATTTACGTGGCCTGACCAGTGTGATCGGTGTCGCTGGTGGCTATAGACGTAGGGTGATTATTGGTTGAATCGCTTAGGAAAATGGACGGACGTTGTCCATTGGTCAAGTAACCAAGGGCTGGAAATGCGTAGAGTTAGATGAGTACTCACTGAATATGTACTCAGGAAGAGCGCAGGAAGGAAAAATAAAGTATTGGAAGGAGATGGCTTGGGGACACTGACCAGACAGGTTGTTTGGAACTGCAGAACGAGGTTCACCTGCAATCTACCATTACCAGGTGAGGTATAGACAGACGGGGAGAGAAGAGAGAGTTAAGAAAAGGGGAAAAAGGGAAAGAATTTATCATCATTCAGATTTTGAAATGGATTACTTACACGGACTTCATTCGTGTTTCAGCCCTTCCGGTGCTATGGCAGCACCAGTAATGGGATAGGCGACTGTGGCAGTCGCACAACAAGTATTTGGGCTCCAGTGCTGTGGCAGCACCTAATTGTCTCCAGAGTTGGAGAACCTAGTTGAAGAGGACAACGACTGCGGCAGTCGTGAGAGAACTTTGAAAGCGTTTGTCATGTTGACCCACTATTATTTTTGATTGTCCCCCTGGGTCGGAACTCAGATATTGGTCCTGTATTTTAAGCCATCTTTAATTCTTCTTTGGAAAGTGCATAAATTGTTTCTCCATTGAGGAGGAGAAACCGGCAAAAGATGTTCTTGTAAATTACTATGTATAATGAGATGAAATTTGGTCCCAGCTAGTGGGTCTGTGGAATGTTTGTACCTCCACTGGAGTGGAGGAACAGCAGATAAATACTGGAAAACAAACGTGTTGTTATATGCTGGAAAAGTTGATTATCGTTTAGTAAATTATTCCCGGTGAGGAGGGGGAGAAGAAGAGTTATTGCAGTGCGCCTTCTGGTTGTTTGGAGAGACTGCGTGTGCAGGGAGTGAATGCTGAGCTGAGTGCGTGCATGCATTTGTGCTCAGTGTGACATCCGCCATGTCCAAGCAAACAATAACGTTCGGACAAAATGAACTGTCGGGACAAAGCCAAAGTCATCACCGTCCTGGTTGGTTCACATGGGTATTTGGAGAAATGGAGCTGCGACAGGGGATCCTGTGACTGACCAACACAGAACAGAGAATCCCAACACAGACAGAACAAAGAATCCTGTGACTGACCAACACAGAACAGAGAATCCCAACACTGACAGAACAAAAATCCTTTGACTGACCGCTCAGGTAAAATATCCATGCGGAGTTTGCAATTTTGAGAGTCACAGGAAACATGAGATCAATGAAATCTTAAAGCAGTTTGCCTGTGACGTCTGCAATACATGGCAACACACTAAATGTTTTGTTATTAAATTCAGCAGTTTATGAGCATTATGCAATAGTGATATATCTTGGACGTGTTTTACTTGCGGGCTCCATACAAAGAAACTCGTGGAGAGCGTGGCAGCAAGAGAGTCCTCATAAGAGAAGCCCCCTTCAAGCAATGTTTCTTTCGGCCCCTAATTCTCCTGACCCTAGGGGATGGGCCACACCCGTTCATGACTTCCGGATGTCCCTCTGCTGCCCTTTTATTCCCCCATCTTGGACGAGCCATGCTGGGATTCGAACCCATGACCCTCTGGACATGCTTCATTTATCTACTTAATGGACTCGCGCATTAACCACAGAGGCCACAGGACACCTATATTTGTAGGGAAATTAAGCCATATGAATTCACTTTTATTCCTCCTTGACCAGATTCCACTTGAACACCTCTCTGGCTCTGCCGCCGCTTCTGCCATTGCTTTCAGGGCTCGGTTTTTTTCTCCTTCCCTGCAACTGAGAGCTGTTTCATGTTGGCTTGTATGCAGACGTTCCTACAAATCCCCCTACTCCAATTTCTGCATGGTGGACTTGACCTGATAGCCTTCACTCCTCAGGCTGTTTGCCAGATCAGCAAACTTTTCAGTCTGTAGATTTGAGTCTGCCTCCATTATGTTCTCATATAGCACCGTGAGCTCGATCATGATCAGGCTGCTTGGTTGACTAAGAGTGGACTACTATGTCTGGTCTCAAGCCACTCTTGGCTGATGATCTCTGGTGACTATTCCATTCTGGAGTCTGCAGGGCAACTCCCAGTCAGCAGCCCCGTCCAGCCGACCTGCCTGCATTTTCGAGTGGCACAGTTGTTTCTTTGGCCATGATTTGCTGCCTCCTGCCCGTGAAGAATGTTGCAAGTGCTTTTGGATCCTGATTCTCCCTTTTGTGGGTTGGTACTACCCAGACTACTTGTACAATGGCTTTGAGCACTTGGTTGTGCCTTCCATGTGTACCTTCCATGAGCCAGGGCTACTTTCCATGAGCTTAGAACGATCTCCCAACGGTTTGTTTATTCATGCAGAGGGGGCAATGCAGACCGGCTGTTCCCCCACTTCACCTGTTGATTGAGCAGAAGGTCATATGCAGAATCTGAGAACTGAAGCTATCCTGAGAGGGGCCATGTCCAAATGTCATACCAATTTAGACGACTTTGGAGTGCATTCTCCCACGTTGTCCATTGCCCTTGCTGGCTCTGCGGACTGCTTTTTGGAGTCGTTTTTGGTCTCTTCTTTCCTCAACCTCCTGAATCATCATGTCCTCGTTTGGCCTTTTCCTTTGGCCTTGACCACCATTCATTTTTTTGGTCACCCCCAGTCCCTTGTCTGTGGTCTGTGTGTGTCCTGTTATTTCTCTGATCTGAGCTTTCTGTGCA
Organism: Conus ventricosus; assembly: GCA_018398815.1. NCBI lineage: Eukaryota > Metazoa > Mollusca > Gastropoda > Neogastropoda > Conidae > Conus > Conus ventricosus. The sequence goes on from CM031625.1 coordinate 48,556,982, forward strand.
GAATCCATCGCCTTTTGAACTTTCCATTTTCTGCTGTCTGCAGCTGGGGCCTTGATTGCTTCCTACCACCCTTGTCTCCCTGAGCCTCCAGCATGCTTAGAAGTACTGATCTTCCCTGCTTTGTATTCTCCGGGATGGATTTCATGGTATTTTTATGAGCTTGCTTGGCGACAAGAACACGCGATGTCAGTCAGACAGGTGGGACCACCAAGCCATTTTCCTTGTGAACATGTTGATTTGGGTTTCCATTGCCTCCACTTGTGCTGGCCAATGTCGTATATCATAGAGGCCATAGACTTTGGTATCAGCATGAACTGCAACACCAGACCTTGTATTTGCCAGGGAGCCCGCACTGGTCAATGGTCTCCAAAGCCTTTCTTCGCCAGCCCTGTTTCTTTTGCCTTTTGTGTCTTTTTGTCAGCGTATCATCATACCATCTTCCAAAGGCTCTGGACTGGTTTTCTTCTGTGACTGTCGGAATTGGCCTGGTTGGCAACACGAAGACTACAGATTCGGCCACTTTTCCTTTCCTCAGTGAAGACACCGGATTTCATTGGCTTGAACTTCATTCTGGATGAGCAACTATTGTCGTCCAGCCTCTCCAGCACATGACGTGTCTCGTCTTCCTCTGATAAATCACTGTAGAATCATCCATGAAGGCCTTGAGAGGAGGCATCTGTATCCATCGCCAAGTCTGTTTGTCTCCCGTTTGTTTGTTGCTGCTTTCACAATGAGTCCATTTGCCCAGCATCAACATATCGGGGAAAATTGCAACAGCCCATTGCAATGCCCACTTTCCAAGTTGATCCAATCCGATTGTTGTACTCCTTGTAGAGAACCGTATGAGAAGCCATGGAAGTACTCTTGAGCATGTCGCGGATGCTCTTTGGCACATGGTCACTCAAGAGCCAACCTGTATCATGTCATGGGGCACAGATACCATATGCGTATGCCAGATCAAGCCACTCTACGTCCAGGTCTCTCTTTTCTGCTTTGCTTTTTTGGATTGCTCCCAGATCATTGTGCGTTTCTACACAGCCAGCCCACGCCCAGGGATGCCACCTTTCTGACTGACACATCCAAGTACTTGTTTTCCATCAGGTACTTGGTCAGCCTTGCGGCCATGACAGAAAGAAGATTTTCCCATCGACGTTTAGTAGTGATATTGGCCTGAACTGGCTGATGTCACTTCTTGAGTTTTGCTCTTTGGGGATGTACACACCATCTGCCGTCATCCACATGCCGCTGATCTTCTGGTTCTCCAAGCCGATCGCAGCACCTGTGGAGCCACGCACACCTTGGACATTTCTTGTAAAGCTGGTAAGGTATTCCGTTTGGCCCTGTGATGATTTGCTCTGGCTTGTTGACCTACCTTCTTGATTTCCGCCAACGTTTGGAGGCTTGCCATTGAATCTGTCCTCAGGGTTGTTTGGCCACACCAGATCTTGAAATGTCGAGTGTTCTTTGCCTGATGATCAAGAGTATGTTTTCCTCAGATGCCTCAAGTACTCCTTTTCGCACACTTAGGGTCCCCAGATTTTGGCTGCTCAAACAGTGTTCTGGCAAACTGGAAGGTTCTCTGAAGAAGCCTCTTGTGTCTTCTTCTTTTTTGCTCTTCCTCTTCCTCGCAGATTCCGCTTTGCTGGAAGGCCGCTGTGTTGTTTCTTCAGGTCTTCCCACAGTTTTTCCAAGCTTGTTTTTCACAGGCAGATGCGGTCTCATTTCTTCTTTGAAGGTTTGTTCGTTTGGACTCTGATCCTGTCCATCTTTTTCTTGGCGTCTGGATTTCTTTGAGTGTTTTCCCCTCTTTGTAATTTTACGCCATAGGTGCGTCTCTACATGTAGCATACACAATTCCCCCCATAGTGGCTAGTTTTGTGTCCAGGGTGCGTTTCCCTATCAGTGCATCGAGTCTTTGGAAACGATTTTGCATCCAGTTTCTCCCAATCTTCAGTTCGTTTGCTCGTGGGCCAGGTTGAGTATTCAGCGCCTTGTATCGAGGGCCTGTGCATTATTCCCTCATCCGAACCAAGCAGCGTGGATGTCCATGGCACTGTGTTAAATCCTAGGCCTTGGTCTTCCGACTCTTATCGCTTGATGCCAGTGCGCTGCTGTCATTCAATGAGTTTCACACATCCATCTTTGTCTGTGATCTTCATGCCCACGGAGGTAGCGAAACGCTTTCCACAGAACATGGGATAATTCATTTGTCCGACTGTTCAAGTCCGTAGGGATTTGCAAAGTCGTGCTTGGTTGAGCACCGATGAATCAGCATTCTCTCCCCCTTTCGGGTAATCCTGGGAGCATCTTTTCCTTTTAGTTTTAGTAGCCACTTTTTAAGGAAAGTGGTGAGCCAGGCCCACAGAGCCCTTGGTTCGGTCTATCCCAGGTGTCTCCGTCTTTCCCGGACGTCCTCACGCCTTATTCCCGAAGTCAATGGATTTACCCATGCATTCAGTAGAAAGAAACTCGTGGCGAAGGCTGTGGCAGCAGAGAGTCCCTCAGAAGAGAAGCCCCTTCAAACTTTTAGTTCGAGACTTTTGAAGATTCTATTGAAGACTGCAGCTGAGAAAGCAACCAGTTTGACCCTATCTCATCAGACCGATCCCCAAAAAAAACTGAAAATTTTGTCCTAAGTATTACAATCCACCCCCTGAATTCTAAAACTCTAAAATCACCAAATCATAAAGTGGAAATTGAACTCCAAATCAATTAAGAAGAAAGATAAACTTAAATGCATAGTCGTAAAATAAACTGTCAATCACTTAATCAGAAAAAAGGAAGAACTCAGTAATTTATCACCGAAAAAAACATAGATGTTGTAATTCGACAGAAACTTGCTATAACTGAACATCACAGTGAACTTCTAATGGAGATTTTTAATATTTTAGAAAGGACAGACTTGGAAAATAGAGGCGGGGGAAGTCTTGATTAGCCAGTAGGAGAACTTAGCCTGTGAGGTTTTATATCAAGCAAAAATAGTGAAAGTTTTTTTTGTAGATTAATTTTAAGAATAAGAGACCTGTCATTGTTGGATCAGTTTTACAGACCTCTAGGCTCAGATGAAAATGTAATTCGTCTATTTGCAGAGACATTACTGACATGATTTTGCCAATAGGAAGGCAATATTATGGATTTGGGTGAGACTCAACTTACAGATATTGTTGGCGTGAAGATGCCATAATTGTAATCAATACAGCAAAAAAATAATCACAGTTTTTTTATAACACCAAAACCTTGGATTGTGCATCAGTGAAATACCAACTCGTGGTAAGGCATTCCTGGATTTATTTTTACCAATTGTCCATGCGCTTTAGCAATCTGGATTAATTGCAGGCCTGGGTGATCATACATAACTTTCTCTCTTAGAGAGCAACTTTCAATTCAACCCTTTCGAAGAAAACCCCCTAAACGTACCATCAGACTCTGAAACCACGCCGACTTAACCAAAATTGCGCAGGGATTCCTCATGATATCAGTCGTCTTTTTGAGGTCTCATGTTAAATAGTAATGTCAATGACCCTTTGGAAAGTGTAATACAAACTAACTTGGAATTTTTATGGATGACAACATACCTACTAAAATAACTTCAAACAAGACACCACCAGCCATGGATACTACAAAAACTAAACGGTTGTTGAGAAGGAAACATCGTTTCTTTAAAAATTGAACTACACCCAAATTCAGAAAGATTACTGGTTAGTATATACATATTAGAGAAGGTGTCAGAGAGAATGTAGGCTTGCTCACTCCATTATGTTAATTCGATGATTTCATAATGATCATCAAACCAAGATTAAGGTCTTGCATAAGAGTAAGAGACAGGACACATTGGGATTCCAGACCTATAAACACCATAAAAACCTAATACAGGCCCTGAAGGGAACAGCAAAACTTACTAAATAAGCATTTTTGTTTCGGTTTTCTCAAATCCAAGGCCTTTAATAAACGTTAGACTAAAGGATGATGATAAACTCCCTGAAATCAAAACAACAAAGTAAACAAAGCAGGAGTATTTAAGTTTGGTCACGACCGACCCTGGGTCTGCCCTGACAGGATCGTCTAGATGGGAGTGAAGGAATACGACCTCACACCCGCGCAAGAGACACTGACAATCAAGATTAACGATACAAACACCCCCCATTTATTCACACCAACACACACAGTCAATAAATAAGCAATCCAACACACACAACATGCACAAATCACAATCAGCATTCCAACACACACAACTTGCACAATGATAAATAAACATTTCACCACAACGACGTACACAATCCATCACACATTTCAACACATATGACATATACACAATTATAAATAAACATTTCCAGCATCCATCCCTTTCCACACCATGGAGTGCCTTCCACACCCCTGCCTCTCCACAGTCTACTGGAGCACCTTGTCGCACTAGGTGCTCCAAACCGGTCGGTCTTGAAGAGATCTTCAAGCCGACCACCCTTGACAGCACAGCAGAACAGTGAAGAGCGCGTCTGGGGAGGGGGGGGGGGGGGAACGAGGCGTGTTACTGGAGTTCCTGGACGGGATCCAGGGCCGGCCAGTCAAAACCACGGCTTTTCTAGCCAGAACGTGGTCCCCGACCATGCGTAATCCAACCAGTCGCGCGTACCACCAGAGCTGGCCCCAACCAGACGCGTGGCCACACCCAGTCCGCTCCCCCGACCAGAGCGTTGCCCCCAGCCAGCGCGTGGCCATCCAACCAGTTCACTGCGTCAACAACCAAGCGTGGCCGCCAACCAGAGCTGCCCCAACAGTGCGTGGCACCAACCAGTCCATGCTCCGGGTGAAGCCCCCTGGAGGGGGGGAAGGTAACCTGGGAGGAGAGAAGAAAGGGAGTGAAGGAAGGCACTGAACCCCGCCGTCCATACAATCGGACCCATGCTGTTAAAAAAATATCCTAACAGCCACTCGCATGATGGGCGAGGGAGGTCTACTAAATTACCCCAACAACACCAGCTCAACACAGACCTGAGGCATAACACAGTAAACCATCAATCAGGAATGTTTCTTTAAAGTCTTCTCACACGAACAAGTTAAAAGACTGCATTTAATCACAGGCTATAAAACAAATATGAATTATCTTCAACCCTTCTCTCACTCACGTTTAACAATTTCCTTTCTTAGGAAATAAACCAACACAGCGTCATCGCATTATCACTCCACCACATTTGCAAATAATATTTCCCAATGGCTTAATTGTCACATTTTTAAGCCACCTTTCCAAATAACACAAATCTCCAACACGCATTCCGAACGACAAATCATGCGTACGCACCTCGAGAACATAAAACTCGTTCTCCTTGCACACACAAACAGAACGGTGGCCGAAGAATATGATCCGCGAATGTGACAGGGCGGACGAGCGAGACCAAGCAAGTACCAACCCTGAATCACCATGTTCTCTCCCATCCCCACCGACTACCGCATCTCAGATGCATAAACCGGAAAAGAATTTTGATATATTAGGATGGCCAGGTATAAAGAATGAATTAACCAGAGAAAACGTCCTCCAAACAAAGATTCTTTTACAATTTTGCAAACAAAAAGGAAATTGCGCAAAGAGAAGAAGCCGGCTACCACAACAACCATAAACAAACAAACCACTAAAACTGATGCGTTACCAGCTAACCCGTGGTGACCCCGATGAGGCGGGTTCAAACGACTCTCTCTGCCCTCTGTCCATCGAGAGACAGAGGCGCAGATGCGAAAAAGAAGAAGTGATTGTCCCTCTCCTACAGGCCGACTGTAGGAATTGAAGATTACCGACTGTACTTCGACGATAAGTGAAGACCCAAGACCGAGCAGGCGCTCCCAGAGACATCTTTCCGCTCGAGTGAAGAGCTAACCTCCCTCAGCGATGGCGGCCAACATGCCACCTACGTCACAGAGTGAGCATACTTCAAACTAAAAGAAATGAAACACGAGCGACAGTTAAAAAGACAGGCGAGAGGCCGATAGACAGCAAGTTCGAAGAGAAAGGTACCACCACCCCTGGAACCTGTCAGATAATAACAAGGGCAGTGGAATTAAGAGAGAGAGGAAGAAAGCAAACCGAACGCGAGCAGAACTACAACCAAGGTGCCACCGCACCAACAAGCCACACTAAGGACGATCACGTGACAACAACAACGATAATAAACAAATGAATAATTCCGCCAACCCCAGTTGGTCAAACGTGGGGGGGGGGGGGGGGGGGGGGGGGGGGGCGGGGGGGGGGGGGGGGGGGGGGGGGGGGGGGGTTTCGTAGGCCTCGTGACAACCCGTGACAAACCCCCCTTCTAAAAGCATCTGTTTCTTCTGAGTACAGTGCTCCTTTGAACTTGACGCATGTGCAAATTCACAACAATGGGACCAACCCAACTCTCTGTGATCGACAGAGTACGATAAAACCAATACAAACCATTCTACGATAGAAACACACCGAAAATACAATAATACTACTTTTATCAAACAACTAGCGAACCTTCCCAACCATGAAAAGTAACTATTCCGAACCAGTGGTGATTTCACATACGTTAACATCACTGAAGTGAAAACTGTCACTACAACCTGATACAGAACCAAAAGGGATATGACCCTGGTTGAGGGGAAGTGTCCCTCTGACTGATTTCCAAGTGCTGACTACGGATCTCGGCTAAGAAGAGTCAGCATCCGTATTACAGGAACCCTTTGATGTGACGGAAAGTAACGCATGACTCTGCCATTACCTGCTCACTCATGAGTCGACGACTGACTGGCCGGAAAACCCCGGTCCAAGCACTTGGAAGAGGAGATGATCGCTCACCAGTACAAACTTCCGAGCCGTACTTCTTCTTGGGCACGCCGTGTGTGGGGTGGGTGGCCAGTGAAGGGTTGGGGTAGGGGGGAGGTGGGGAGGGGTGGGGCGTGATCCAAATCAGCCAAGAGCTTCAGCAATAGTAGGGGTATCGATAGTCTAAGTCGGGACACAAGAGCTCTGGTACCGAGTCCGTAGTCCACCACCTACCAAGATGTAGTCGGTGACCGCGATCGGATAGTGGCTTAATGGTCCCACCAGTCGACAACCGACCTTTGCTGAATTGCTCCCAACCAGAGGCACTGACCCTAGGTGAACACGCTTCAAGCGACCCTAGGCGTTTCTGTTGGCAGAACATCGCAACTGCGGCATACTGCCTTAACCTGCGAGTTCACAACCCTGGCCAAAGAAATCCTGTCTTACACGCTACGAGAGTCCGCTTGGAGCCCATAAGACCTGCCATGGGGGAATCGTGGGCCCTGCCGGAGAACAGATTCTCCAATCTTTGGGGAAACAACAAGCTGCTTGGCCACACGATCTGCTGAGATGAAAACCCTAAAGAGGATCCCCTTGTGGAGGCTTGAAGCTCACTCTGGGCGGGTCGGGCAGACTGATCGGACGATCTACCAGTTGTCGTCAGGCGTTGGACAACCGAAGTCCCTGGCCTTGAAGACGGACCATGGTAGCAGATCGACCCTGGCCAGAACCTCCGTCAGAGACTCGCTGTAGAACGGGACGCATTCCGTTTCCTGCTTCTCAGCTTAGGCGGCGTGTGGGTTAACTCCCAAACATCCTGTACGGGCAGATTCCTAGACATGGACTGACTGTGCGTCCGTCCGCAAGGAGACAGTATTCCCTATGAAAGGGATCCATAGGTCGCTTTCCAACCGCGATGGCCCATACTTCGCCACAGAAGTAGGGGAGAGATAGGAATGCGTACAGAAGTGACGGGTGGAGGTAAAACCAGCCTCCAAACCCCACACATCCTAACTAGCGCCCCGCCGGCCTCAGGGGAAACCAAATCCGTATCAACAAAGAGCGTTGATGCTCCCGAATCCCTGATGGTGTCGACCCAGGAAACCAACAACAGAGAGAAAACACTGGCCCACTGAATCACCAGAAGCTGGGATGGAACCCACGTTAGAAGCCGAGCACGAGGACGTTGGAAAGGAACTAGTCCCCACGACAAACCCGCGGCTTTAGACAATCTTTCCTAATGTGGCCAGGACGACCACAAAGACAACACAGTCGGGGCGCTGAAATCCCCGATGAACTGCCTGCCTTGTTCACCCCGCTAGCATTTGTCGGCGCCTTATTGCACTAAATCCGTGAGGGCTTCCTCTTTCCTAACTGGCGATGCCCATAAGCCTGCGAGGCTTCGCAAAACACCTCAGCGGTAGATCGCAGCCGCGAATCCTGAGGTGCTGTCTCGCCTTACCGATCCTCACCTCTGGGGACACAGTGTTGGTGAGCGTTCAATGAGGATCAGATCCTCCAGCTCCAACTTAGAGCCAACTGACTGCCATACCCTAGCGTTTTGCGCACCTATCACCAAACGCCACGAAGGTCTCGGTCCCGGTATTCTTCTTCATGGACCTGAAACTTCCATCCTGTTCGTCTCTGGGTAAGGTAGGAAATGCTTACTCAGAGCCAACTGCATGTCCTGCATAAGACGCGCCTTCATTAGAGTGAGTAACCACACTCCCTTGCAAGCACCAGATAATCCAGAAAAAAGGGCATGCTTTTTTTGTTCCCTCAGACAATTGTATGAACTAGCCACTTTATCAAAATGCTCTAAGACCATAATCAATGTCCTCACTAGGTCTGACTCTGGAAGGCTTTAACTTGGGCCTCTAACTCTATCACTTGCCTCCGATCAACCCCCTGATTTACGACGCGGGAGTCCGCGAAAGAATTGTTCCCATCTTCTCCTCCCTACGCAGAGCCTCCATCCTGTCTATTCTTTCCGACGGAGCTTCCTGCCCTGCAGCCTCTTCCCTGCGCTGAGCACCTCTTCCCTAGCTGAGCACCCTCTCCGTACGCTGATCCTCCTGTCTGGCAGCTCCTCTCTACTAACGCTGAGCTAACTCCTCCCAACGGAGGGCTTCCTGTCGGACAGCCTCTCTCCCTACGCAGAGCTTCCTGCCTAGCAGCCTCTTCACTAACGCTGCCGCTCCCGAAAACATAAGGACGGAGGCGATGTCCTGGCGGGATTCACCACTCCCGACACGGGAAGGATGACCCGATTTGACCCGTCCCTTGGGTCTCGACTTTCCCATAAGGAAATTCTTCAGGGGCATGCTCCTGACGAGAAGCATGGAGAAAGAGGCTTTGGTCTCTTCGACTCAACAGAAGCCCACAGTTGGCTTCGCTATGCTTCCTGACACGCTTTCCGAGCGGAAGTGCCATTGGTTCTCGACAGAAGGATCCCTTAGCGAAGAGGTATAAAAAGTACTCACTGACTATCTGCTACAGCACTGGAATAATTAGAAGACACTGAAGTCGAAGTAATGGTTACTAATGTAGGGACTACATTTGAATACTTTCTTCTTTGACGCACGCGTCGCCATACCACCAGCACCGACGTTGCCATGACAACAAATCCTACGGTTTTCAAATACGGGGGAAAGACGATTCCAATTGAAAAACAAATATTTTAGGGGGTTGTAATATGTGTGTATGGTGTGTGTTGTTGTGTGCGACAAGTTCCGTCTGCTCCACTCTGGCAACACCGCGCTCCACAGCATGCGCAACAGTGCGGTGGGGCTCACCGAAAAAAAAACAAACAAAAACTATGTTCGGCTGCCCCCACTCTGGCAACCCCGCGCTCCACACACGAGCAACAGTGCGGTGGGGCTGCCGAAAAAAACAAACAAACTGCAGAAACGGAATCCGGAGAGAGGAAAAAAGGGACACTAACGTCCGAGACAACCCCCTGTACTCAATAACCACCCGAAAAAAAAAAACAAACAAAAAGAACTGGCTAACTACAAAACAGGAATGGCAACTGAGCGGCGGACAGAAAGGCGCCTTACGGCCGAACCTTGCGTAAGGCAACCCGGCGAAGAGGTCTGGACGCGGTCGATTCCCCCTGTCTCACCTCGACTCCCGATCACACCGGGGGGGGGAGGGGGGTCCCTCAGGCCACAAAAAGACTCCCTTCTTCAACCGCTAAGAGTCACCCAGCAACCACCCTCGAAACAAACACGACAAACAGACTAAACAATACAAAACGACAAAACTAAAACAGGTACTTTTCCGCAAACGAGAGAGTCAGTCAGAGCCCTTCACATCCCGTAGACGAGCCCCCACAATTGTACACGACCGACCCCTGGGGTCTCCCCTGACAGGATCGGTCTAGATGGATGAAGGGAATGACTGAACCTCACACGCCTCGCAAGAGACCCCACACATAAAGATACGATACAAACACCCCATTTATCACACCAACACATGGGGGGGGGGGATCAGTCAAAATAAGCATTCAACACACACAACATGCACAATCACAATCAACATTCCAACACACACAACATGCAACAATTATAAAAATAACCATTCACCATACGACGACACAATCACAATCACAGCATTTCAACCATATGACATATACACAATTATAAATAAACATTCCCAGCATCCATCCCTTTCCAAACATGGAGTGCCTCCACTCCCCTGCCCTCTTCCAAGCCTACTGGAGCAACCCGTCGCACTAGTGATCCAAACCCGGTCGGTTCTTGAAGAGAGTCGTTCAAGAGGCCAGACACCCTTGACACCAAACAAGCAGACAGTGAAAGACGCGTCCTGGGGGGGGGGGGGGGGGAAACGAGGCGTTGTTACTGGGAGGTCCTTGACCGGGATCAGGCCGGCCAGTCTCAAAACCACGGCTTTCCTACCAGAAACGTGGTCCGACCATTGTGCGTGCTCCCAACCAGCGCCGGTACCAACCTAGCGTGGCCCCAACCCAAGCGCATTGGCAATCCAACCAGTTTGTCCGCGGTCCCGACCATAGCGTTGGCCCCAGCCCAGCCGTGGCACCAACCAGTCTGCGGGTCCCCAATCCCAGAGCCGTTGCCCCAACCAGAGCGTGGCCCCGAACCAGCGCGTGCACCACCCAGTCCCAGGCCCGTTGAAGCCCCCAGAGGGGGGGGGAATAGCTGGGAGGAGAAAGAAAGGGAAGGAAGGAAGGCACTGAACCCCGCCATCAGTACAATCTAACCCATGGCTGTTTAAAATCCTAACAGCCACTCGCATGATGGGTGAGGGGAGGACTACTAAACACACCAACAACACCAGCTCAAACACAGACCTGAGCATAAACACAGTAAACCAATCAAATCAGGAATGTTCGTTAAAGTCTTCTCACACGAAGCAGGTAAAAAGACTCATTAAATCAACAGGCTATATACACAAATAAGAATTACTTCCCCTTCTCTCACTCACTTTTTAACAATTTCCTTCTTTAGGAAATAAACCAACACAGCGACCATCGCTTATATACTGCCACACTTTTGCCAAATAATAATTCAATGGCATAATTGTCACATTTTATAGCCACATAGCCAAAAATAACACTAATCTCCAACCACGCAATCCGAACGACAAAATCATTCGTACGCAACGCTTCGCGAACATAAAACTCGATCTCCTGTGCACACACAAACATAACGGTGGGCCGAGAATCAGAGTCCGGCGAAAGTGACAGGGGCGACAGCGAGACCAAGCAAGTAACCAACCCTGAATCACCCAAACAAAAGTTCTCTCACCATCCCCCACCGACTACCGCATCAAAACCAGATCAAAAACAGGAGAAATAATTTTGATATAATTAGGATGGCCAGGTTAAAGATTGAAATTAACCAGAGAAAAAGTCCTCAAACAATATTTCTTTTACACTTTTGCAAACAAAAGGAAATTGCGCAAAAGAGAATAAGCCGGCTAACAACAACAAACCAAAACAAACAAACCACGAAACTGATGCTTACCCAGCTACCGTGGGGGACCCCGAAGAGGCGGGTCAAACGACTCCTCTCCCCTCTGTCCAGTCGAGAGGACAGAGGCGCAGATGCGGAAAAAGAAGAAGTGAGTCCCTCTCCTACAGGCCGACTGTAGGAATTGAAGATACCGACGAAACCTTCGACGAAAGGTGAAGAACCAAGACCGGAGCAGGCGCTCCCAGAGACATTTTCCCGCTCGAGTGAAGAGCAACCCCCCTCAGCGATGGCGGCCAACATGCCACGCTACGTCACAGAGTGAGCATACTTCAAACTAAAAAAAATGAAGCACGTGCGAAGGTAAAAAGACAGGCGAGAGGCCGATAGACAGCAAGTTCGAGAGAAAGGTACCAGCCACCCGTGAACCTCCCAGGATGAATAGCACGGGCAGTGGAATTAGAGAGAGAGAGAGAGAGAGAGAGAGGAGAGAGAGAGAGAGAGAGAGAGAGAGAGAGAGAAAGCAAACCGAACGTGAGCTAAAACTACACCAAGTGCAACCGCACCCCCAAGCCACACTAAGGGACGGACACTGCCCAACAACAACGATAATAAACAAATGAATAATTCCGCCACCCCAGTTGGGTCAAACGCGTAGGCCTGTGACAAACTCGTGACAAAGTTACTGACCAACATCAATGAAAACAAAGCTACTGGTCCTGATGGCGTTCCTGGCAAGCTTTTAAAAATTTAAATGTGCCAATGAATTGAGTGATGTATCCCAACTACTTCCCAAGCTTCACTGCCCAGGGGTTAATACCTGAGAGTGGCGAATGCGAGCATTGTTCCCTTTTTCAAAAGGGTTTGACAAACAAAAGCCACGAACAATGACCTGTATCTCTTACATCCATATCAGCAATACTATTTTGAACACATAAAATATAGAGCAAAGGACCAACTTGACAAATATGACTTCTTAAATAACGCCCAGCAGGTTTTAGACAGCGAAGGAGTTTGTGAGACTCAACTTAAACAACTCACAATGATTTAATAACTTTTCTTAACAACAGACAGCAAATAGATGCAATTTTATTAAAACCTTCTAAAGCCTTTGATAAGGTTGACCATGAGGCCTGCTGCTTAAATTAGAACACATCGGCATTGGCAGTTTTTTTGCTAAAATGGGCTAGATCATTCCTCGTTGGAGAACGCAGAAGTTGTTGTGGAAGGGTCCGTCACCCATTGTAAACCAGTCTTGTCAGGTGTACCACAGGAACTGTTCTGGGGCCCTGTTTTTCTTTTTTTAATATAAATGACATAAGTAGAAATCTCTCTCCTGGAACTACTATAAGGCTTTTTGCAGATGACAGCTTAGTATATAGAACATCAGAAGCAAGAATGATTCACGAAATTCTCAAGAAGATCTAAACTCTTTAAAAGATGGAAAGAACTTGGAAAAGGGAATTTCATCCCCCAAAGTACCAATGTTGCGTATATGTAACAAACGTTTGACCAACTAATCAAAAAATTCTACTCATAATAATATTCTTAAAGAAACCAATGCTGCAAAATTTAGGCCCGTGATTATAGATAGTCATCTGAAATGGAAAGAACATTACAATTTAGTTTTAAGAAAGCAAATAACATCTTAGTTTCTTATACAGGAATATAAAATACTGCCCCCAAAAGGTAAAGACGACTGCTACAAAAACACTGGTTAGACCAGTACTGGAAATTGGTTGCTCATTCTGGGACCCTTTCCCAAACTAAAAGGACATTTGAAAACCTCGAAAGTTTTCAGAAAGAGCAGCACCGGTCGTAACAGGGAACCACATAAAGGAAAAGGGGGAATACTAGAAGAACATGAGGAAATTAGAATGGAAACCCTTAGAAAGAGAAGACCTTTATCAAACTTAACATCTTCTTAAAAGGGTAGAGCAAAAACTAATTGATATTCCGATGGAACAACTAGTATTGAATAAAAGTAGCACCAGGAGTGGCGGTCAATGTTATACCAAAACCTGCATCAAAATTGACAGCCACTTACATTCATTTCATCCTAGTTCTGTACGGCTGGGAACTCACTGCCGGGGGCCATCAAGATTGCCACAAATGCAGTCTCATTTAAAGAACAAATTGATACGACAGTTTTGAAAATCTGCAATTGGACGATTTTCTATTTTAAATCCCAGATATTTTAAAGGTTACCTGGCCTGGATTTGGCCATTGCTTTAAAAATCTTGAATATTGTGCGAATCCCTTGTTGCCAAATTTGCTCCGGGCCAACAGACCGGTCGCACTATTTTAAAGTTATTATTTTACTTTTACATGCGCGCTTTTGACCTACTCGTTTTTGAGTGAACCAGTATTTTAGGAAAAGAAGAAAAGACAGAGAAATCCCAACACAGACAGAACAAAGAATCCTGTGGCTGACCAACACAGAGCAGAAATCCCAACACTGACAGAACAACCAATCCTGTGACTGACCAACTGAGACAGAAAACTGACCAACACAGACAAATCAAAGAATCCTGTCACGACCAACACAAACAGGAATCCCAACACTGACAGAACAAAAAACCCTGTCACTGACAAACACAGAACAGAGAATCCCAACACTGACAGAACAAGAATCATGTGACGACCAACACAGAACAGAGAATCCCAACACTGACAGAACAAAGAATCCTGTGACTGACCAACACACACAGAACAAAGAATCCTGTGACACCAACACAGAACAGAGAATCCCAACACTGACAGGACAAAGAATCCGGGCACTGACCAACACACACAAAACAAAGAATCCTGTGACTGACCAACACACACAGAACAAAATCCTGTGACTGACCAACACAGAACAGAGAATCCCAAACTGACAGAACAAAGAATCCTGTCACTGACCAACAAAGGGCAGAAACCGACCAACTCAGAACAATTTAATCCTGTCATTGACAAACACAGAACAAACAAACCTGTCACTGACAAACACAGACAGAACAAAGAATCCTGTCACTGACCAACACAGACAGAACAAAGAACCCGTCACTGACCAACACAGACAGAACAAAGAACCCCTGTCACTGACCAACACAGACAGAACAAAGATAGTGGCCTCCAGTAGCGCCATTCTGTCTTTCCAGGGTCAGGCTCGCTAACTGCTTTTTGAGCGATTCCTTTTCCGAGGACAGTTGAAGGCTGTCTACTCTGTGCATTCCTTCTGCGGGATGTTTAAGGCTGTCTACTTCTGTGCGATTCCGTCTGCGGGACTGTTGAAGGGTGTCTACTTCGTGCGATTCCTTCTGCGGGGACTGTTGAAGGCTGTCACTTCTGTGCGATTCCTTCTGCGGGACTGTTGAAGCTGTCTACTTCTGTGCGATTCCTTCTGCAGGGGCTGTTGAAGGCTGTCCCACTTCTGTGCGATTCCCTTTTGCGGGGACGTTGAAGGCTGCTACTTCTGTGCGATTTCCCTTTTCCGGGACTGTTGAAGGCTGTCTACTTCTGTGCGATTCCTTCTCCGGGACTGTTGAAGGCTGTCTACTTCTGTGCGGTTCCTTTTCCGGGACTGTTTTAAGGCTGCGTCTGGAAGTGGGACGCAACTCTGCGCGCTCATGGCCTGTCCTGCACAATGAGACAGGGTACAAACACCGACCTGGTTTCTCTGCCATTGGGTCACTCTGTTGTTACCTTCTGGTATGCAAAACGGACGGCCTGTAGAAATAAAAGACTTCCCCAAAATTTAAGGACCACTTGCAAAATGCACCCAAATAGAAACTAAAAAAATCGATTTCCATCCATCTTTGACATACATTTATTTCAACAATCCATATGTGCCTAAAATGAAATTTAGCACAATCGATACAGAAATGCACAATTCGCAGCGCTCGAAATCGGCCCACCCTCTAAATCGAAAATCACACAAATGTGAGTCGAAAAACATTGAACAAAATCACAGAAAAAGAGAGGTTAAACTTTATGAATGTCAATGGATTGTCAGAAGCGCGTGTGTCCACCATTCATGGCAAGGCAGTCAAGGCAACGCTGGCGCATGGAGTTGATCAGGCGTGCCAGAAAGGCCTGAGGAATAGTGTTCCATTCTTCTTGCAGCCATCCAAGCAGCTGCTGTCGGTTGGCGGGCAAAGGGTGGTTCTCTCGAACTCTCCGACCGAGCTCGGCCCACAACTGTTCGATGGGATTAAGGTCGGGACTGTTGGCTGGCCATACCATGCGGGTAATCCCCGCCTGCTGCACGAAGGCGTTGACGGCCCTGGACCTGTGTGGCGTGGCGTTGTCGTCCTGAAGGACAGCAGCAGGCCCAATCTGATGCAGCGCCGGGACGACCAGAGGTCGAAGGATCTCCTGCAGATACCGCTGCCCTGTCAGTATACCGTCGACATGGTAAAGGGGGGTTCTGTGATGCCTGCTGATTCCTCCCCAAACCATAACGGAGCCGCCTCCAAAGGGGACCACTTCTTGAATTGCATTGGCAGCAAGCTGCTCCCGTAGACGCCTCCAGACACGGGTTCGGTCATCACTGGGTGTCAGACAGAACCGTGGTTCATCAGTGAACAGAACCTCTGTCCACTGGGCACGTGGCCACCTCTGGTGCGCAGTGCACCAGGCATGACGGTTGGCTCGCTGGATCTGGGTCAGCCTTGGTTTTCGTAATGGACGACGCGCACGAAGGTTGACGTCATGGAGGCGATTACGTGTTGTCTGCGAACTGACTGTGGTGTTAGTGGCAGCTCGCAGACGTCGTCTGATGATGTTGGCAGAGTTCGTTCGTTGCACTATGGCTTGGCGGTGGATGTAGCGGTCTTCTCTTGCTGTCGTTTTCTTGGACGACCCGTGCGACGCCGCTCCTGGACTCTTCCTGTCACCTGGAACCGCTGTCTCAACCGAATGATGACTGAGTGCGACACTTGAAGCCTGCGTGACACTTCGCGCACGCCAATTCCATCCTGCAGCCAGGCAATCGCTGGGGTTCGGTCGAAATCATTTAACTTTTGTCGTGGTGGCATGCTGCTGCTTGGGTTCGGTCGAAATCATTTAACTTTTGTCGTGGTGGCATGCTGCTGCTTATGTAGGCAAACCAAGGAGTATAAATCATAGCCAGATATCCATTAATCCACGTGCATCTCAATTTGGCCCTTCACAAAGCCACAGGTATCACGCACTGACCACTGAAACACGCTCCAGTTTTGCTGAAATTGTAGATTTTCAAACGCGCCCAGCATGCTGCGTGACGCGCACGTGCAGCCCACACAGCAGTTGACGTATTCACTATTGACCCCTCAGCCTTGCCACCGAGTTTTACATGATAAATCTTATTCGTTGGTTTTTTATAATTTTTTGAAAATGCACCCTATTATCTTGACTGGTCCTTAACTTTATGTGATGTCTGTATAACCTACAGATAATACTGTTCACTTTCATATCAAGACCCACCCATCTGCGCTCTCTCTCTCTCTCTCTCTCTCTCTCTCTCTGTGTACACACACACACACACACACACACACACACACACACACACACACACACACACACACACACACACGCACACACGCACGCACGCACGCACGCACGCACGCACGCACACACACACACACACACACACAGTGACAACCATACCAAGACAGTCACGACTGCAGACCTAACACTACACCAGACCTAGACAACCATACCAAGACAGTCACGACTGCAGACCTGTCCGACACGGCACCACATCACCAGAACGACAACACGTGAAGATGAGCGGCAAGAGAGAGAGAGAGAGAGAGAGAGAGAGAGAGAGAGAGAGAGAGAGAGAGAGAGAGAGATAGAGAGAGAGAGAGAGAGAGAGAGAGAGAGAGAGAGAGAGAGAGAGAGAGAGAGTGTGTGTGTGTGTTACGGATGGTGTGCGGTGCGTGTTTTGTTGTCTGACTCTCGCTCTCAAAAGTTTGGATGCGTGTAATAATTATTCCCTACACACACCCACACCATACGTACATGGATAGCCAGGCAACACACGAGTTAGGTTTCTTTTCTTTATAATTATGCTGCCTGAACCATCAAAACATACATTCATGTGAATTGGTACAAATTAATACATGTCACTACACAGCATATAGATCAAGATATCAATACATAGGAACTTCAATCATCAGATATCATATTACATATCTTGATATCACTCACAGATCTCGCCGGCGCCGTCCACAGTGTCTCACATATATATACAGTCAACAGACTCGGTTCCACAGTACCCAAGCCACAGTCTACAACACTAAAAGAAGACAAAGAAGGATAAACAAGGTCCCCACATGATAAGCACAGCCGTTC
Organism: Conus ventricosus; assembly: GCA_018398815.1. Taxonomy (NCBI): domain Eukaryota; kingdom Metazoa; phylum Mollusca; class Gastropoda; order Neogastropoda; family Conidae; genus Conus; species Conus ventricosus. The sequence continues at coordinate 48,575,030 of CM031625.1, forward strand.
ACAAACACAAGCGATGAAGAAGAAGAAACAGGGTCTCTATACAACAAGCACAATAAATCACGTCGAACTATCAGAAGAAGAACCGCAAATTTACAAGGCACAATAATCCATAGCAGAAGAACCGCAGATTCACAAAGCACAGCAATCCACAGAAGAAGAACCGTAGATTCATAAAGCACAGCAATCCACAGATGAAGAACTGAAGATTCATAAAGCACAATAAACCATAGAAGAAGAACCGCAGATTCATAAAGCACAGTAAACCATAGAAGAACTGCAGATTCACAAAGCACAGCAATCTATATTGAATCCCCGGAGAACACAATTTCAGCAAAGTCCCACAGAACACAATAAACTTCGATTCGACGTACCGTTGATCTAAAACAAATATTAACTTCTCCGTGTATTGATACCACAGTGTTCACATCAATAAATTCAGCCCACCGACACACATGCGGTGGTACAATTAGAGCACATAAATATTCTTACTGGAGTTTTAAGTCACTCTCGGCGACACAGCATTCACAACAATTTTATAACAAATAAATTTTCTGCTACATATTTCGCTGGTACCGTCATCAAAAGCATCCCACATACACAGTGAACATCGATGCCCTACTGACTTGAAAGTCAGCCTCTCCACATAGTAACACTACGGAGAAAACGATGATTAAAACAAAATAAAGTAGGCTGGACACCTAAGCCTCGGCCGTTAGTTCTTGCTCTCTTCTCTTGTCTAATATTCTTATTTTCGTCATGTAGTTACCTATGTCATTTTAAGTTGACGTCATAATTTACGTTGACGTCACAGAGAGAGAGAGAGAGAGAGAGAGAGAGAGAGAGAGAGAGAGAGAGAGAGAAAATGTTGCTAATAGCCCAGCCGACCGCAAAGGGCCATATCAGGGCTATCATCGTGTTGAAGTCAACTCACAAGTTAGATGGGCGACAAAGATGGCAGTTTAAAATGTTGAGCACCTGCTGGACTCGACCTCACAACTTTCTGACCTGGCATTTGGTGCCTAACCACCGTGGCTGGCCTGCCTAGATGAGTTCAGTGGTTTTATTGAACGTTTTTTCATCGCAAGATGATATTAGACATAAATATCAATAATCATAATTGGAAAAAAAACTCTTCGTATGCAGCTTGTCACCCATTTAGTATTTTCAAGTCCCATCTTACATATGCATATTAACATAACTGAAATGCCCAGTGGAAGAACTTGTTGACCTTTACAAAAATGTTGCGACCTGTGACTGGGAAATAGCAATGGCAATCTCAACAACATATGAACCATGTAGGGCAGTACTGACAATATCAAAATTGTCCATCACAATACCTTTCTCCTGATAAAGCAAGGTCAACACTGCGCATTCAAACAGAAGATGACGCACAGAAATGTTTTTTTTTCCCTGCAGACACATGTAATACCATGAGGATGTTTAGTGTTCCAAGTATTCAGCCTTTATTTATGAATGAATCCAACGATGTGCTTTGAGCAGGATGGTAAAGTAGACATTTATGACTATCATTTTTCTTGTGTAAGTATGTTTTCATACTGTGAACTAATTCACAAGAGGACAAATCTCAGGGATTCTTTCAATAGATTTTCAGCGTGACTATGACTGCGACGAAACAGAAAGATATAAATAAAAATAAGAGCCTGGCTACATCAGAAGTTCAATCGAGCCATTTATTTCTGTAGCGTTTGGGTGTGCTTTCCATTTGAGACGAAACGCGTTAGCGACTTCAACTTTAAACAGCAAGAGGAGAAGGAGAGAGCGTGGTTGCTATCGCTGTGGAAGGTCAAGGTCAGGGCTGGGAAACGAGGCTCTAGCCACATCTGGTGATCAGTGTCACGATCTGAGGCCACTGTCAACAGGGCGGCCAGGTAGTAGGTGAGTTGTGCCAAGGAAATTAGCCTTGCTTTGACAGAATTGCGCCTTCCCTGTACCCTTCCATATGGGGAGTTTTGGCGTGTGCGTGGGGAGAACTTGCGGCGCGCGCGCGCGCGCGCGTGTGTGTGTGTGTGTGTGCATGTGTATGTGTGTGTATTGTGTGCATGTGTGTGGCGCGCGTATGCGTGTGCATGTACGCGCCTACACTCGCGTATTACATCAGCCATAGTTTAATTCAGTCTTTTCAGATCACCTTGGTTCAAATGAAACAAAAAGTACATTTGTGTCGCCATAGTCGGAAGGGCACATGCAGGCATATACGCGTGTGTGTGTGTGCGTGCGTGGGGGGTGGGGTGGTGAGTGTGTGTGTGTGTGTGTGGTGTGTGTGTGTGTGTGTGTGTGTGTGTGTGCGCGCACACACATGTATGTGCGTGTGTGTGTATGTTTGTGCGGGGAGTGGTGAGAGAGAGAGAGAGAGAGAGAGAGAGAGAGAGAGAGAGAGAGAGAAGAGAGAGAGAGGGGGAGAGGGGGGGATTTGTCGGTGACTTTCAGCCTGTTGAGTGATTATCCATACGGCACGCTTACTCGTGTGCTTATTGCTCGTTTGTGGGGAGAGTCACAGTCTCCTTTGTGACACAGTGCACACGGCAGGTTTGTCAGGTCATGGTCATGGCCATGGCTTCGTTCCTCTGACCTCTCACTCTCCCTTTGTCTGTCTTTATTGGTATGGTGGTCTGTCTTCCCCATCTTTCCAGACTCCACATTCTGTCCCCTCCTAGCTCCCCGCCCCCCTCCCCTCTCTCTCTCTCACCCTCTCTCTCACCCTCTCTCTCTCTCTCTCTCACCCTCTGTCTCTCTCTCCACCCTCTCTCTCACCCTCTCTACTCTCACCCTCTCTTCTCTCTCTCACCCTCTCTCTCTCTCTCACCCTCTCTCTCTCACCCTCTCTCTCTCCTCTCACCCTCTCTCTCTCACCCTCTCTCTCTCTGTCTCTCTCGTATCCTCTCCAGCATTCGCCTCTTCCTCCCCCCCCCCCCCGCAGCCCCCCCCCCCCCCGCAGCTCCCACCCCCCTCCCCACTCCCTCCCCGCCGTCTCTCTGTCATCCCCCCCCCCCCTTCATCTCGAACATTCAGTCGACTGACAAGGAAAGGAAGGCAACAGTAGCCCCATTCGATATGTGTCTTCCATTCAGCATGTATTTTATACACTTCAACACAGAAGGCAACAGAGCCCCATTCGATATGTCTTCCATTCAGCATGTATTTTATACACTTCAACACAGAAGGCAACAGGAGCCCCATTCGATATGTGTCTTCCATTCAGCATGTATTTCATACACTTCAACACGCTGCGCTTCTCTGAAAGCTCCGTGTTGTGGCCTGTCCTACACATCATGTGATCCTTTCTTGTTTGTTGTTGATAACACGCTGAAGTGGGCTCGACCCACTTTAGGAATAATGTGAGCAATTATCTATGCCCGCACTGCACAAATGCGTGCATGAAAAGTTACTGTGGTGTGTGTGTGTGTGTGTGTGTGTGTGTGTGTGTGTGTGTGTGTGCGCACGCGCGCTTGTGTGTGTGTGTGCGCGCGCGCTTGTTGTGTGTGTGGTGTGTGTGTGTGTGTGTTCATTCGTTCTTTGTTTTTACGTCTTTTCACCATAAGTGATATTAGACCAAGTGTGCGTGAGTGAGTGCATTCTGTCTGTGAGTGTGTGAGAGTGTAAATGTGTGAGGTAATGTAAAACTGTGAACACTGCATTAACAGTAAAGAGGAAATGTTAAAGATATATATAATATATTATATATATATATATATATATATATATATATATAATGAATTATAAACAAAGCTTGCTCTTATGTCTTAGATTGAAGAAATAGGGGGAGATAAGCATTCATATCTGCAGTGGCATACTGCCTAACTAACAGTATGTGCTCAAGTGGGTGAATGGGGGAAAAAATGCTTCTCAAAATGAGCCTTCAGCAAGCTTATAATCTCCAATAGGGAGAAACTCACTAACACCTAACTCCTGGTCATATACCGATATTTCGAAACTTGGTGGTTTCTCCTCAGTGACCGCGGAAAGTGGTAATTTGACTCCTCTGCCTTTTCAGTTTTAAGAAGAATGCAATCCCAGAAAAGGCTGGTGTGCAATACCGTAGTATGTTTGTTGAGTTTTCAAAAAACCAACCAAAGGTGCCACCTAAGAAGCAAAAGAAAATCATAAAAGAGCAAAACAAGCTACATTTTCTTGTGAAAAGTAAAAAATATAAAAAGATATCCTCTAAGACACAAGTGCTGGGGGCAAGTTCTTGGAATGAATCCGCAAGGGACTAAAATACAATAAACTAATAAATTCCAAGGATAAGTACCGCACCGTTCCAGCAACTTACAGAGCAGCTTGGTGTTGCAATGAATGCAAGAAATAATGAATTATAAACAAAGCTTGCTCTTATGTCTTAGATTGAAGAAATAGGGGGAGATAAGCATTCATATCTGCAGTGGCATACTGCCTAACTAACAGTATGTGCTCAAGTGGGTGAATGGGGGAAAAAATGCTTCTCAAAATGAGCCTTCAGCAAGCTTATAATCTCCAATATATGACCAGGAGTTAGGTGTTAGTGAGTTTCCTCCCTATTGGAGATTATAAGCTTGCTGAAGGCTCATTTTGAGAAGCATTTTTCCCCCATTCACCCACTTGAGCACATACTGTTAGTTAGGCAGTATGCCACTGCAGATATGAATGCTTATACTCCCCCTATTTCTTCAATCTAAGACATAAGAGCAAGCTTTGTTTATAATTCATTATTTCTTGCATTCATTGCAACACCAAGCTGCTCTGTAAGTTGCTGGAACGGTGCGGTACTTATCCTTGGAATTTATTAGTTCATTGTATTTTAGTCCCTTGCGGATTCATTCCAAGAACTTGCCCCAGCACTTGTGTCTTAGAGGATATCTTTTTATATTTTTTACTTTTCACAAGAAAATGTAGCTTGTTTTGCTCTTTTATGATTTTCTTTTGCTTCTTAGGTGGCACCTTTGGTTGGTTTTTTGAAAACTCAACAAACATACTACGGTATTGCACACCAGCCTTTTCTGGGATTGCATTCTTCTTAAAACTGAAAGGCAGAGGAGTCAAATTACCACTTTCCGCGGTCACTGAGGAGAAACCACCAAGTTCGAAATATCGGTATATGACCAGGAGTTAGGTGTTAGTGAGTTTCCTCCCTATTGGAGATTATAAGCTTGCTGAAGGCTCATTTTGAGAAGCATTTTTTCCCCATTCACCCACTTGAGCACATACTGTTAGTTAGGCAGTATGCCACTGCAGATATGAATGCTTATCTCCCCTATTTCTTCATTATTTCTTGCATTCATTGCAACACCAAGCTGCTCTGTAAGTTGCTGGAACGGTGCGGTACTTATATTATATATATATAACAAAATGCAAAATACAGAAACGTGGGTGGGTGGATGTGTCCCTCACCACTAATCTACATTGGAAGAAAAAAATCTAAAAATCTACAGGAATGACCTGAATGGGGTGTGAATTAGGGATTCAGCAATTTGTAGTAAAACCTTTGTATCATATAATAAATCTTCTGTTTTCTTCGGAATCATTCCGTGCTGTGACTGAATCAGGTAGAAAACCTCGGAGACTTTTACAAAGGGAATAAGATGTGATTAAGTGTGATTTGTGCACCACACAGGCAATATACATTTTTGGAGAATTTTGTTTTTAAAGCGTTAATTTTTAGGCGGAAAAAGGGAAGTTACAAGTCTAGAATAATATAACGGTGCATTTGACAACTTTCTTGATACAATTTCCAACGGAACTGCAGCTGTATTTTGTGTAGTCTTTCATCAGAACATCTGCTAATTTTTTTCCATGCTGTTGTTTCTAGTAGCCTGTAATTTTGATGGACTGACAAAGGAAGTGTCATGTCTACAGTCTTCTCTAAACCTTTGCGCCTCTTTTAGCAGCTCTGTCGGCCATTTCGTTTCCATTTATGTTACAGTGAGAAGGCACCCAACAGAACTCAATGGCTGTGCCTTTAGCCGACAATCAATGTGATAAACCATGAATTTTGTACACAAGGTCAGGCCGTGTATCGGTACTGAAGGAGTTCAGTGAACATAAAACCGATTTAGAATCCACCAATATCACAGTTCTAAATTCTGAATAGTGTGTGTGTGTGTGTGTGTGTGTGTGTGTGTGTGTGTGTGTGTGCGCGCGCGCGCGCGCGCGCGTCTGTGTGTGTGTGTGTGCCTAACTGCCGTTGTGTTTTGACGTGCTTTTACATCGGTTTGTTCGTTGCGTTTCCTAAGATGAAATGATGGTCAGACGGTTTGCATGACTTCGTGTGACATCCTGACATTAGGCTCATCTTTTCTCGTTAGACACGATTGGTTCGGGTGAATAACGCCTTAAGCAGACATCCAAAAATAAGCTGACAGAGATTGACGACGAAATGCGTTACCAGACAGGTTTATCAACGTACTGAAACGAGAGAGAGGTGACTAACATTGAACTGCTGTGTCATGCCTCTCAGTCTCTGTGTTCACGTTTACCCATGTCCTCTTCAGTACAAACAGACAGCGCTGGTGAACAAGGGCCAGACGTTAGAAGGGACATGTATTCTAATCACGTACCTCCATCTGTTCACGTACCACAGGCAGTAAAGAACTCTGATTGGTGCAGGAAATGATAGGCATTTTCAGTCTCTTCCAGTGGGGGCCGGAATAGCTCAGTGGTAGAGCGCCGGACTCGTAATCTTGGTGATCCTGAGGTTGCGGGTTCGAATCTCCGCCGGGCCGTTACGGTACAGGGAGATTTTCCCCTCGGAGTAAACGTTGGTTCTGACTCCATTTCTCAAACAGTCCTTCGAATGAGACTATAAACCGAGGTTGCGTGTATGAACGCACGCATAACGTCTTGCACACACGTAAAATCCTATCACCAACTTTCGGAAGAGGAGGCCAGTTTGGCCGTTGGTATGGATGACACGTTACACAGAGCATGCAACCCTCCACAAAGTTGAAGTATGGCTGCCTTAATGGCGGGTTTATAAAACGGTCATACACACAAAACTCCACCCCATTGTTGGGTAGATGGGATTAATCCTTGCCTGTCTATTACAGGGAATGTCCACAGGAGTATCAGCCTGTGTACGCAGAAAGAAAAGAAAAAATAAGTTTCTTCCAGTGGGTGTGCAGACGGAGCCAGCAAACAGCGCCCAATGAGAGCTGACTGCAGGGTTGAGGTGGGCAGGGCGGAGATGGTGAGGACGGTAATACTCGGGGCCATGACAGTTCATGGGCATGTCACGTGGTATTGTGTGTGTAGGATCATATCCGATTGCGTGGGCCTAAGTATTTCTGCCCACCCACTACTGCCTCACGTGGCTACATCAGTACACGTGGCTACATCAGCACACGTGGCTACATCAGTACACGTGGCTACATCAGTACACGCATGTGTGCACGCGCGCGCGCGTTGCTTGCGTACTTTGAAAACGCGCACATGAAAGAGTAAAGAGAAGACAATGGCATGGACGTTGATATCAAGGACGATGAGAGTGTGGATGATGATGATGATGGTGGTGGTGGTGGAGGTGGTGGTAGTGGTGGTGATGGTGGTGGTGATGATGACAATGATGATGATGATGATGATGATGATGATGATGATGATGTGGTGTGGTGGTGGTGGTAGTGGTGCTGGTGGTGGTGATGATGACAATGATAATGATAGCCATGATGATGATGACGATGACAACAACGAGTTGATGATGACGATACCACTGACGCTGTGCAGGTCACAGGCGCACTGAGGTCATGAGCGAGAAGAAGCCGATCCCAGGTCTGGTGGGGAAGGCCTACCCCACTCCCTTCAACACTCCTCCTCCCCCCGTCGCCTCCCTCAAGCCGGGCCAGCTGCCGTACAGCGACATTCTGCGCTTCTTCGAGGAGGTCACCATGACTTTTCGGTTTTCTCCATACCCCACCCCTCCCTAGTTCTAGTTCATAAACAGCGTCACGTGACTTATTTTATCCAGTATCGTGCTTTGCTGAATTATGATGTGTTGTGTTGTGATAACGGTATACCCAGAAAAAAATCCGAGCGACGTAGAGAGAGGGGTGGTGGTGGTGGTACGCTCGGGTTGTGGTAGGAATTAGGAAGAGAAATACAGAGGACGGAGCAGGAGGGAGGGGAGGCGGGGGGGGGGGGGGGGGGGGGGGAGGGAGTGTAAATTGCCAGTGCCAACAACAGAAGGCAGGGGAACCAGAAAGGCATTGGGGAAAATGCCAGACCTACCACCAACGTCCAACGGATCCTGAATCCGCCCTTTGATCTGGACCTACTAAAATATATATAGAAAAAATAGACCGTTTACCTGTAACATAAGTGGGGGAAAATATGATCAGGGATTCTGTTCATTTTTTGGTTTTGTTCAAATTTATTGAGCAAGTCAGTTCACGAGTGACAACAAAATTATTTCCAGTGATGTTAGGTTTGGACAGAAAGGTATATGAGTAGAAAGTTGTCAAATTCCATAGAAAATCTCTGATTTTCCAGACATCTTTCCATGGATTAATCAGTACCTTAGAAAGTTGTCAAAGTCCATACAGAATCTCTGATTTTCCAGACCGCTATCCATGGATGAATCAGTACCTTAGAAATTTGTCAAATTCCATACAGAATCTCTGATTTTCCAGACAGCTATCCATGAATAATCAGTACCTTCACCATGGAGCGTTGATGGTCAGTGGAACAGTGTTAATCATCTTGCTTATCTGAAACTGAATACGCTCTTTGATGTGGAATCGAACCACGGATCATCATCAAACTGTGATGGGTTCGTGACTGACCCACACTGGGTCCACTGGGTCCACATCGGGTCAGCAGGTCTGGCGACATTTTTCTGACAGGTGGACAAAAAGGACACCGGTGAAATCCTCATCTGCTTGTTGGAGATGAGACTGTGCACGTGACTGATTCTGGCTGTCCGCTGACGTGTCGTGTTGTGCTGTCCAATGTAGTCTTCTCTTTGCTGGTCTCTGCTGTAGTGTGTTTTCCTCTGCGTCATGTCTTGTATTCAGCTGTCTGGATGTGTCAGGTGACGGTTGTACTACACTGGATTACAGCATGGTGTGTTACCTGTGTCATGGTGGTGGTGTGGTCAAGGTTACATAATGTGTGTTACCTGTGTCATGGTGGTGGTGTGGTCAAGGTTACATGATGTGTTACCTGTGTCATGGTGGTGGTGTGGTCAAGGTTACATGATGTGTTACCTGTGTCATGGTGGTGGTGTGGTCAAGGTTACATAATGTGTGCTACCTGTGTCATAGTAGTGGTGTGGTCAAGGTTACATGATGTGTTACCTGTGTCATGGTGGTGGTGTGGTCAAGGTTACATGATGTGTTACCTGTGTCATGGTGGTGGTGTGGTCAGGGTTACATGATGTGTGTTACCTGTGTCATGGTGGTGGTGTGGTCAGGGTTACATGATGTGTGTTACCTGTGTCATGGTGGTGGTGTGGTCAGGGTCACATGATGTGTTACCTGTGTCATGGTGGTGGTGTGGTCAGGGTTACATGATGTGTGTACCTGTGTCTTGGTGGTGGTGTGGTCAAGGTTACATGATGTGCTACCTGTGTCATGGTGGTGGTGTGGTCAGGGTTACATGATGTGTGTTACCTGTGTCATGGTGGTGGTGTGGTAAGGGTTACATGATGTGTTACCTGTATCATGGTGGTGGTGTGGTCAGGGTTACATGATGTGTGTTACCTGTGTCTTGGTGGAGGTGTGGTCAAGGTTACATGATGTGCTACCTGTGCCATGGTGATGGAGTGGTCAGGGTTACATGATGTGTTACCAGTGTCATGGTGGTGGTGTGGTCAAGGTTACATAATGTGTTACCTGTGTCAGGGCTACATCGTGGTGCGTGACTTCTTCAGCCCGGAGGAGCTGGAGCCCTGCAAGCAGGACATTGAGGTCATGGTGGAGGAGCTGGCCCAGAAGCTCTTCAAGGCTGGCAAGGTTCAAAGTAGGTTCAAGTGGCGTCAAAGACTTCAAAGTAGATTCAAAGTAGTTCAGAGTAGCTTCAAAGTAGGTTCAGAGTAGGTACAAAGTAGCTTCAATGTAGGTTCACAGTAGCTTCAAAGTAGGTTCACAGTACTTCAGAGTAGGTTCACAGTAGCTTCAAAGTAGGTTCACAGTAGGTGACAAAGCGCGCGGTGGAACGTCAGGACTGCAGCCCTGGCTGACCTCACAGCCCAAAACGAAATGAAACAAAGTCAACTTTTCACACACACACACACACACACACACACACACACACACACACACACACACACACACACACACACACACACACACACACACACACACACACACAAACACACACACACACAAACACACACACATCGTCAGTGGGGCTGGACGGTATTTCAAATCAAATGTTACAACACATGCCAGAAAACTTTTTTCTCTTTTATTAAAAATATTTCAAAAGATTTGGATAGATGGTCTTATGCCAGTTATTTGGAAACAGCCAATAGTAATCCCAATTATAAAGCAAGGAAAGCCTGTCACAAACATCGACAGTTATCGACCTGTCGCTCTGACTTCTCATTTTGCAAAACTTATGGAAAAAATTGTACTTAATAGACTTATCTATTTTTGTAACAAAAATCATATAATACCTACTAATCAAGCAGGCTTTATAAAGGGAAGATCTACCACTGATCATATCGTAAAGTAACAACTCAAATCAAATATCAGTTTGCCAGACGGAAGAGTGTTCTGGCTACATTCTTTGATATTAGAAAAGCTTTGATAGTGTATGGCATGCTAGATTGTTATACAAATTGAAGGCGATTGGGATTTCAGGTAATTTTTACAGTTATATTAAAGAATTTCTAACACAAAGAAGTTTACAGGTCAGAGTACAAAACACATACTCCAGTTTTAAACCATTGGATATGGGTATTCCTCAAGGTTCTGTAATATCTCCAATGCTATTTAATATTTTGCTGTAATGATCTTCCAAAACATGTAACTAAAATGTTACAGTTGTACAATATGCCGATGATCTGTGTATGTGGATAAATACTAGTATGAGAAAAAGCACACCCAAAAGAGCAATAAATTACCACAGAAAACTTATC
>CM031625.1:48591097-48593597 GCA_018398815.1 Conus ventricosus
GTGACGTCATAGCAGTCGTTTGCTACTGTCTGAGCTGTCACATATGACAGTGGCGTCATAGCAGTCGTTTGCCACTGTCTAAGCTGTCACGGATGACAGTGACGGTCACAGTCCATCTGTCTGTCTGTCTGTCTGTCTGTCTGTCTGTCTGTCTGTCTCTCTCTCTCTCTCTCTCTCTCTCTCTCTCTCTCTCTCTCTCTCTCTCTCTCTCTCTCTCTCTCTCTCTCTGTGTGTGTGTCTCATTCTCAAGCCATGGAGGAGGTGGGTTGGGTTTCGGGGTTGGGTACCCGTTGAAAGAGGTTGAGGACCAGGATTGAACGGGGTTAACATACTGGTGTGTCGACAACAGCTAGGTGGACGCTGTGTGTAGTGATCATCTTTCACACTACGTCTGAACTGGAATGGGTCAACGGACCTCTGTGTCTGTTAGTAATCACTACACCTCGCTTCTGCCCCTAGTGTATCCAAAACCTGAGCGGACATTGTATCTATTGAGAGGATTTACGATTTAGGCCACCATGGTCTATCGATAGATGAGTGGAGTCTTTTTGATAAGTGACCATAGTAATGTCTTGTGTGAAAGCTCCCTCAGGTATGGAGTGTGATGTAGTGTTGTATGAAATCTCCCTCAGGTATGGAGTGTGATGCAGTGACGTGTTGTATAAAATCTCCCTCAGGTATGGAGTGTGATGCAGTGACGTGTTGTGTGAAAGCTCCCTCAGGTATGGAGTATGATGTAGTGTTGTATGAAAGCTCCCTCAGGTATGGAGTATGATGTAGTGTTGTATGAAAGCTCCCCAGGTATGGAGTATGATGTAGTGTTGTATGAAAGCTCCCCAGGTATGGAGTGTGATGTAGTGTTGTATGAAAGCTCCCCAGGTATGGAGTGTGATGTAGTGTTGTGTGGAAAGCTCCCTCAGGTAGGGAGTGTGATGTAGTGATGTGTGTCACTGGCGGTCAACAACACACCCTGTGTCCACTGATGCTTGGTCACTGGGCAGGTCTGTACAAGGAGTTCGGGGTGTTCCAGCGTCTGACCAAACTGGAGGAGGACTTCCAGGGAGCCAACATCCTTCTCTTCAAGTACCAGAAAATGCCCAAGGTATGTCCAGGGTCTCCACTCCTCTGTTTCGCCTTGGCTTATTCATGTTTGTTTTGACCCTCCCCCCACCCCCGGCTTCAGTCTTGATCCTTATTTCTGCCCCCCCCCCTCCTTCTCCCCCCAACTCCCTCCTGTTTTACGTCTCATTTCAGCCCCTCTGTTTCATCCTTGATTTACACCACCCTGTTACATGTCTGGATTCTGCATCTCTGTTTCACCCTTGATTTACACCACCCTGTTACATGTCTGGATTCTGCATCTCTGTTTCATCCTTGATTTACACCACCCTGTTACATGTCTGATTTCTGCCCCTCTGTTTCAGCCTTGATTTACACCACCCTGTTACATGTCTGATTTCTGCCCCTCTGTTTCAGCCTTGATTTACACCACCCTGTTACATGTCTGATTTCTGCCCCTCTGTTTCAGCCTTGATTTACACCACCCTGTTACATGTCTGATTTCTGCCCCTCTGTTTCACCCTTGATTTACACCACCCTGTTACATGTCTGATTTCTCCCCCTCTGTTTCACCCTTGATTTACACCCCCCTGTTACATGTCTGATTTCTGCCCCTCTGTTTCACCCTTGATTTACACCACCCTGTTACATGTCTGATTTCTGCCCCTCTGTTTCATCCTTGATTTACACCACCCTGTTACATGTCTGATTTCTGCCCCTCTGTTTTACCTCTGACTTCTGCCTGTCTGTGGTACAACTGACTTCTGCCTGTCTGTGGTACAACTGATTTTCTGTGGTACAACTGATTTCTGCCTTTCTGTGGTACATCTGATTTCTGCCCCTCTGTATTAATCTCTGTATTAACCTCACCAAGACGCAGCAAAACAGATCGTCAGTCATCGAGGATACCTCAGGCGAGCTGCTGACAGAAAGCTCCGCTGTTTTGAACAGATGGACTCAGTACTGCCAAGAACTTTACAACTACCCTATACAGCCTGACGACAGTCTGTTTGAGGGGACTCAACACCATCAAGGGAATCCTCACCACTACCAGTGTTGAGAGAAGAAGTGGAAGAAGCCATCGGCAGCCTTCCGGCAGGGAAATCACCTGGAGCAGACAATATTCCAGCAGAGCTGCTCAAACATGGGGGGAAGGAATTGGTCACTCTAGTAACATCGATTTGTCAGAAGATCTGGGAGACAAAACAGTGGCCCACAGAATGGACTCAATCACTCATCATCCCCCTGCCCAAAAAGGGAAATCTACGCCAATGCCAGAACTACAGAACAATAAGTCTCATTAGCCACACCAGTAAAATCATGCTCAGGGTCATCTTGAATCGACTGAAGAAAGAGGCAGAAGAACACCTGGCGGAAGAACAAGCTGGATTCAGGGCAGGCAGAAGCACAGTAGAACAGATCTTCACCTGCCGGATACTGA
>CM031625.1:48598597-48603597 GCA_018398815.1 Conus ventricosus
AGCAGAAGCTATCCATTCGTCCGTTTACATCATACAACATATTGAACTTTTTATATTGAACTTCGTATTAGTGTCACTGTACATACATGTCGTCAGGGTTGGATTGTGTCATTGTACATACTGGTTAGCGGTGTTATATTGTGTCCATGTGCACATCCGTTGCCTGTTCTGTATGGTCTCACTGTGATGCACTTCTGTCACAGTTATTGTATTACTACACGTCTGTTGTCAATTCCGAATTGTATGACTGTACATACTGTTGTCAGTGCTGTATTGTGTCATTGTACACATCTGTCGCTATATTGTACCGTTGTACACATCTGTTGTCAGTGCTGGCTTGTGTCACTGCATATCTGTTGTCAGTTCTGTATTGTTTCATTATATATACCCGTTGCTAGTGCTGTACTGCTGTATAATGACATTGTACGCATCTGTTGCCGTATTGTGCCACTGTATATACCTGTTGTCCGTGCTATATTGTGTCGCTGTACAAACAAGGTGCCAGAACTGTGTTGTGTCACTATGCCTACCTGTTGTCAGTGCTTTATTGTGTCAATGTACAAACATGTCAGTGATGTAGTTTGTCACTGCACATACCCATTGCCATGGATGTATTGAGACACTGCATACAGCAGTTGTCAGTGCTGTATTGTGTCAATGTACAAACATGTCAGTGATGTAGTTTGTCACTGCACATACCCATTGCCATGGATGTATTGAGACACTGCATACAGCAGTTGTCAGTGCTGTATTGTGTCAATGTACAAACATGTCAGTGATGTAGTTTGTCACTGCACATACCCATTGCCATGGATGTATTGAGACACTGCATACAGCATTGTCAGTGCTGTATTGTGTCAATGTACAAACATGTCAGTGATGTAGTTTGTCACTGCACATACCCATTGCCATGGATGTATTGAGACACTGCATACAGCAGTTGTCAGTGCTGTATTGTGTCAATGTACAAACATGTCAGTGATGTAGTTTGTCACTGCACATACCCATTGCCATGGATGTATTGAGACACTGCATACAGCAGTTGTCAGTGCTGTATTGTGTCAATGTACAAACATGTCAGTGATGTAGATTGTCACTGCACATACCCATTGCCATTGATGTATTGAGACACTGCATACAGCAGTTGTCAGTGCTGTATTGTGTCAATGTACAAACATGTCAGTGATGTAGTTTGTCACTGCACATACCCATTGCCATTGATGTATTGAGACACTGCATACAGCAGTTGTCAGTGCTGTATTGTGTCAATGTACAAACATGTCAGTGATGTAGTTTGCACTGCACATACCCATTGCCATTGATGTATTGAGACACTGCATACAGCAGTTGTCAGTGCTGTATGTGTCAATGTACAAACATGTCAGTGATGTAGTTTGTCACTGCACATACCCATTGCCATTGATGTATTGAGGACACTGCATACAGCAGTTGTCAGTGCTGTATTGTGTCAATGTACAAACATGTCAGTGATGTAGTTTGTCACTGCACATACCCATTGCCATGGATGTATTGAGACACTGTATACAGCAGTTGTCAGTGCTGTATTGTGTCAATGTACAAACATGTCAGTGATGTAGTTTGTCACTGCACATACCCATTGCCATGGATGTATTGAGACACTGCATACAGCAGTTGTCAGTGCTGTATTGTGTCAATGTACAAACATGTCAGTGATGTAGTTTGTCACTGCACATACCCATTGCCATGGATGTATTGAGACACTGCATACAGCAGTTGTCAGTGCTGTATTGTGTCAATGTACAAACATGTCAGTGATGTAGTTTGTCACTGCACATACCCATTGCCATGGATGTATTGAGACACTGCATACAGCAGTTGTCAGTGCTGTATTGTGTCAATGTACAAACATGTCAGTGATGTAGTTTGTCACTGCACATACCCATTGCCATTGATGTATTGAGACACTGTATACAGCAGTTGTCAGTGCTGTATTGTGTCAATGTACAAACATGTCAGTGATGTAGTTTGTCACTGCACATACCCATTGCCATCGATGTATTGAGACACTGTATACAGCAGTTGTCAGTGCTGTATTGTGTCAATGTACAAACATGTCAGTGATGTAGTTTGTCACTGCACATACCCATTGCCATGGATGTATTGAGACACTGTATACAGCAGTTGTCAGTGCTGTATTGTGTCAATGTACAAACATGTCAGTGATGTATTTGTCACTGCACATACCCATTGCCATCGATGTATTGAGACACTGTATACAGCAGTTGTCAGTGCTGTATTGTGTCAATGTACAAACATGTCAGTGATGTAGTTTGTCACTGCACATACCCATTGCCATGGATGTATTGAGACACTGTATACAGCAGTTGTCAGTGCTGTATTGTGTCAATGTACAAACATGTCAGTGATGTAGTTTGTCACTGCACATACCCATTGCCATGGATGTATTGAGACACTGCATACAGCAGTTGTCAGTGCTGTATTGTGTCAATGTACAAACATGTCAGTGATGTAGTTTGTCACTGCACATACCCATTGCCATGGATGTATTGAGACACTGCATACAGCAGTTGTCAGTGCTGTATTGTGTCAATGTACAAACATGTCAGTGATGTAGTTTGTCACTGCACATACCCATTGCCATGGATGTATTGAGACACTGCATACAGCATTGTCAGTGCTGTATTGTGTCAATGTACAAACATGTCAGTGATGTAGTTTGTCACTGCACATACCCATTGCCATGGATGTATTGAGACACTGCATACAGCAGTTGTCATGCTGTATTGTGTCAATGTACAAACATGTCAGTGATGTAGTTTGTCACTGCACATACCCATTGCCATGGATGTATGAGACACTGCATACAGCAGTTGTCAGTGCTGTATTGTGTCAATGTACAAACATGTCAGTGATGTAGTTTGTCACTGCACATACCCATTGCCATGGATGTATTGAGACACTGCATACAGCAGTTGTCAGTGCTGTATTGTGTCAATGTACAACATGTCAGTGATGTAGTTTGTCACTGCACATACCCATTGCCATGGATGTATTGAGACACTGCATACAGCAGTTGTCAGTGCTGTATTGTGTCAATGTACAAACATGTCAGTGATGTAGTTTGTCACTGCACATACCCATTGCCATGGATGTATTGAGACACTGCATACAGCAGTTGTCAGTGCTGTATTGTGTCAATGTACAAACATGTCAGTGATGTAGTTTGTCACTGTACATACCCATTGCCATGGATGTATTGAGACACTGTATACAGCAGTTGTCAGTGCTGTATTGTGTCAATGTACAAACATGTCAGTGATGTAGTTTGTCACTGCACATACCCATTGCCATGGATGTATTGAGACACTGTATACAGCAGTTGTCAGTGCTGTATTGTGTCAATGTACAAACATGTCAGTGATGTAGTTTGTCACTGCACATACCCATTGCCATGGATGTATTGAGACACTGTATACAGCAGTTGTCAGTGCTGTATTGTGTCAATGTACAAACATGTCAGTGATGTAGTTTGTCACTGCACATACCCATTGCCATGGATGTATTGAGACACTGCATACAGCAGTTGTCAGTGCTGTATTGTGTCAATGTACAAACATGTCAGTGATGTAGTTTGTCACTGCACATACCCATTGCCATGGATGTATTGAGACACTGCATACAGCAGTTGTCAGTGCTGTATTGTGTCAATGTACAAACATGTCAGTGATGTAGTTTGTCACTGCACATACCCATTGCCATGGATGTATTGAGACACTGTATACAGCAGTTGTCAGTGCTGTATTGTGTCAATGTACAAACATGTCAGTGATGTAGTTTGTCACTGCACATACCCATTGCCATGGATGTATTGAGACACTGTATACAGCAGTTGTCAGTGCTGTATTGTGTCAATGTACAAACATGTCAGTGATGTAGTTTGTCACTGCACATACCCATTGCCATGGATGTATTGAGACACTGTATACAGCAGTTGTCAGTGCTGTATTGTGTCAATGTACAAACATGTCAGTGATGTAGTTTGTCACTGCACATACCCATTGCCATGGATGTATTGAGACACTGTATACAGCAGTTGTCAGTGCTGTATTGTGTCAATGTACAAACATGTCAGTGCTGGTTTCTGTCACTGCACATACCCATTGCCATGGATGTATTGAGACACTGTATACAGCAGTTGTCAGTGCTGTATTGTGTCAATGTACAAACATGTCAGTGATGTAGTTTGTCACTGCACATACCCATTGCCATGGATGTATTGAGACACTGCATACAGCAGTTGTCAGTGCTGTATTGTGTCAATGTACAAACATGTCAGTGCTGGTTTCTGTCACTGTACATACCCATTGCCATGGATGTATTGAGACACTGCATACAGCAGTTGTCAGTGCTGGTTTCTGTCACTGCACATACCCATTGCCATGGATGTATTGAGACACTGCATACAGCAGTTGTCAGTGCTGTATTGTGTCAATGTACAAACATGTCAATGATGTAGTTTGTCACTGCACATACCCATTGCCATGGATGTATTGAGACACTGTATACAGCAGTTGTCAGTGCTGTATTGTGTCAATGTACAAACATGTCAGTGATGTAGTTTGTCACTGCACATACCCATTGCCATGGATGTATTGAGACACTGCATACAGCAGTTGTCAGTGCTGTATTGTGTCAATGTACAAACATGTCAGTGATGTAGTTTGTCACTGCACATACCCATTGCCATGGATGTATTGAGACACTGTATACAGCAGTTGTCAGTGCTGTATTGTGTCAATGTACAAACATGTCAGTGATGTAGTTTGTCACTGCACATACCCATTGCCATGGATGTATTGAGACACTGTATACAGCAGTTGTCAGTGCTGTATTGTGTCAATGTACAAACATGTCAGTGCTGGTTTCTGTCACTGCACATACCCATTGCCATGGATGTATTGAGACACTGTATACAGCAGTTGTCAGTGCTGTATTGT
>CM031625.1:48608597-48638597 GCA_018398815.1 Conus ventricosus
TGAAGACCCCTTCAGCAACAGTAGTCCCTCTGTCACAGTGTCCACTTAGTACAGGCATAGTGATGCTCATGTTACGAATGTACACACATATATTTCTATAAAATATTGAAATGTTTTGGTGATATATATGCTGACCTTTGTTTTTTGAAATGCCTATTAAAACCAGAGCATGGGAAGAAATGTTTCAAGTCCGTACCAATCATTATATCTCCTGACGGAAAAAAGGCGTGTCACTGGTGAACGGATTGACAGAGTTTATCCCTGATCCGTTGAAGCTTGGTGGAGGTTTGGGCTCTCCCTGATGCCCTTCTGGTTTATGTCTGAACCAATCATCCGACATGGTGTGAATAGAATTGGCATTTATAAATGAACCACCAACCATCCTACATGGTGTGAATAGAATTGGCATTTATAAATGAACCACCAACCATCCTACATGGTGTGAATAGAATTGGCATTTATAAATGAACCACCAACCATCCTACATGGTGTGAACAGAATTGGCATTTATAAATGAACCACCAACCATCCTACATGGTGTGAACAGAAATGGCATTTATAAATGAACCACCAACCATCCTACATGGTGTGAATAGAATTGGCATTTATAAATGAACTACCAATCAACCATCCGACATGGTGTGAACAGAATTGGCATTTATAAATGAACCACCAGTCATCCTGCATGGTGTGAACAGAATTGGCATTTATAAATGAACCACCAGTCATCCTGCATGGTGTGAATAGAAGTGGCATTTATAAATGAACCACCAACCATCCTACATGTATGGAATAGAAGTGGCATTTATAAATAAACAAGCAACCATCCTACATGTATGGAATAGAAGTTGCATTTATAAACAAACAAGCAACCATCCTACATGTCTGGAATAGAAGTGGCATTTATAAACAAACAAGCAACCATCCTACATGTATGGAATAGAAGTGGCATTTATAAACAAACAAGCAACGATCCTACATGTATGGAATAGAAGTTGCATTTATAAACAAACAAGCAACCATCCTACATGTCTGGAATAGAAGTTGCATTTATAAACAAACAAGCAACCATCCTACATGTAGGGAATAGAAGTGGCATTTATAAACAAACAAGCAACCATCCTACATGTATGGAATAGAAGTGGCATTCACTGAAGACCGGCGGACTGATTCAGCAGCAGTGCGGAGTGTCCTCTGGAATGTGGCATGTTGACGACCTGAAATGAATTGCTGACACGTTGCGACAGGATAGGTCTGGATGTAGCTGTGTACAGGGCAGACTGTTGAGATGGGAAACAAAGGAAAACATCTTTTTTTTTTCTTATATGATGTTTTGTATGTAGTAAGTTCTAGGGGGTGTAAGCATAACACAACCGGCATCTTGGATTAGTTACGATGCATTAAATCAATTCTTTGGCACGAAAACCGAATTAAGACAAACTGGCTCACACAAATCATATCTAAACCCCGGAACCCAAATCCCAGCGGCAACCCCGGCCCTTACACACACACACACACACACACACACACACACACACACACACACACACACACACACACACACACACACACACACATACACACACATACACACACACACACACGCACACGCACGCACGCACGCACGCACGCACGCACACACACACACACACACACCTAAACTAGGTTTGCAGTCCTCCACCACTGAACCACCCTGACATGTCAAACGATGATGATGTGAATCTGCCGCAGCCTCCCCAAGGTATCAAACGATGATGATGTGAATCTGCCGCAGCCTCCCCAACGTGTCCAACGATGTTCGCTGGAGTGTGGATCTCCGCTGGCAGTCTCCCAAGGAGAACTTCGGCTTCTACGGCATCCAGGAGGGGATCTTGATGAGGTCTCCGGGCCGCCCGGACCTGCAGCCGGACTGGGCTGAGTTCCTCAAGGTGGACCGCAAGGCGGTGTGGCAGAAACGACACATGAAGTTGGAGGAGGGAGAGGAGGTGGGCCGGCTGCTGGGCTGGATTCTGCTTGGTTTGTCGCTTGGAGTACTGCTACTGCTACTGCTGCTGCTGCTGCTGCTGCTGGCTGCTATTACTACGACTACAACTATTACTAACACTACGACTTCTACGACTACAGGTACTATCATTACTACCGATACTACTACTAGTACTACTACTGCTACTACTACTACTACTACTGCTACCAACCATACAATAACAACAACTACTACTACTAACACAACAGGAACAACAACGACGATGACTACTACTGTGCTGCTGCTGCTGCTATTACTACTACTACTTCTGCTGCTACTATTACTACTACAGCAACAACTACGACTACTATCACTACCTGTACTGCTGTTGCTTCTGCTTCTGCTGCTGCTACTACTACTACTACTACTACTACTACTACTACTACTACTACTACTACTACTACTATCATCACCACTACCACTACAACTACTACCACCACAACTCCTAATACTTCTACTACTACTACTACTACTACTACTACACTACTACTACTACAACTACTACTACTACTACTACTACTACTACTACTACTATGTGTGTGTATTTGCGCGGGCGCGCCTTACGAGGAGTAAGGGGATGGGGGTGTCTGGATACACTCACTCACACACCCCACGACACAAAACAGCTCTGAACTCTGTATGACATCTGACTGTTCACAGCCAGTGGATCACACACCCCACGGAACAAAACAGCTCTGAACTCTGTATGACATCTGACTGTTCACAGCGGAACAAAACAGCTCTGAACTCTGTATGACATCTGACTCTTCACAGCCAGTGGATCACACACACCCACGGAACAAAACAGCTCTGAACTCTGTATGACATCTGACTGTTCACAGCGGAACAAAACAGCTCTGAACTCTGTATGACATCTGACTGTTCACAGCCAGTGGATCACACACCCCACGGAACAAAACAGCTCTGAACTCTGTATGACATCTGACTGTTCACAGCCAGTGGATCACACACCCCACGGAACAAAACACCTCTGAACTCTGTATGACATCTGACTGTTCACAGCCAGTGGATCACACACCCCACGACACAAAACAGCTCTGAACTCTGTATGACATCTGACTGTTCACAGCCAGTGGATCACACACCCCATGACACAAAACAGCTCTGAACTCTGTATGACATCTGACTGTTCACAGTGGAACAAAACAGCTCTGAACTCTGTATGACATCTGACTGTTCACAGCCAGTGGATCACACACCCCACGACACAAAACAGCTCTGAACTCTGTATGACATCTGACTGTTCACAGCCAGTGGATCACACACCCCACGACACAAAACAGCTCTGAACTCTGTATGACATCTGACTGTTCACAGCGGAACAAAACAGCTCTGAACTCTGTATGACATCTGACTGTTCACAGCCAGTGGATCACACACCCCACGACACAAAACAGCTCTGAACTCTGTATGACATCTGACTGTTCACAGCCAGTGGATCACACACCCCACGACACAAAACAGCTCTGAACTCTGTATGACATCTGACTGTTCACAGCCAGTGGATCACACACCCCACGACACAAAACAGCTCTGAACTCTGTATGACATCTGACTGTTCACAGCCAGTGGATCACACACCCCGCGGAACAAAACAGCTCTGAACTCTGTATGACATCTGACTGTTCACAGCCAGTGGATCACACACCCCACGGAACAAAACAGCTCTGAACTCTGTATGACATCTGACTGTTCACAGCCAGTGGATCACACACCCCACGACACAAAACAGCTCTGAACTCTGTATGACATCTGACTGTCCACAGCCAGTGGATCACACACCCCACGGAACAAAACAGCTCTTAACTCTGCATCAATCTGTCTGTCCCCAGCCGGTGGATCCGGAATTCGACACGAGAGTTACCGGTCCTTGGATCGGCAAATGGGAGATCGTCAATCACAACGTGCATACCCGGACCTTCAAGGCTCAGACCGCCGCGTCGTAGAGCTACGTCACATGATGACGTACACTGACGTCAGCTTTTGACGTCATTCATGCTCTGCTGCCGTCGTGATGAATCTACGTGCTGTTTTATTAGTAGTAGTAGTAGGAGTAGCAGTTGTAGGAGTAGTATCATTATCATTATTTTCATCACATCATCATCATTAGTGGTAGTGGTAGGAGTAATAGCTGAAGTAGTAGTAGTTCTATTAGTATCATATTATTATTATTTATTATTATTATTATTATTATTATTATTATATTATTATTGACATGGGTCTGTTGCTGTTAAATCTTATTGTATTATTGTTTTCACTATCATTGTCATCTTATACAATAGTAATTTGTGTGAGAAAGTCAATTTTCTTTATTCTGTCATATTGACGCAATGAAATAATTACTTTGTTGAAAATAAAAGCAAACGACAAGCATATGTGGCATTGTTTGTGCAGTTAAGGGTGTAATTGCTTCAAACTTCGTCTATCTATCTATCTATCTATCTATCTATCTATCTATCTATCTATCTATCTATCTATCTATCTATCTATCTATCTATCTATCTATCTGTCAAGGGAGCGAAACCCCTCACAAAGGGCCTTCAGCACTTGAGAAGAAAAGAATGCCGCACGTGGTGGAGAAATAGGAAATGGACCGATCAGCAGTACGCCCTCACCTAGCGCATACGGTCGAACTGTGTCAAGGAGTTTGAAGTGGTCAGGTAATTAATTGTCACGTGATAGATGGCTCCTTTGGTAGTGAGGACCCTCCCGAGTTCGAACCTTCCCGATAGCGAAAGGAGGGGGGGGGGGGGGGGGGGTAACCACTCGGACCTCGGAGCATCGAGTGGACGCTAAAAACTCGGTCGGCTGAAGTTGCTCTGTAAACAGATCTTGAAGAACAGGAGTCTAGGGCTTGTTCAGATGGTATTGCCATGGGGCACTGTGTTGACGCTTTGTCAGGCTAGTTGAATGCGTGTGGACGTTGGTGTCGTAGCTTTCTCTAGGATAATTACTGTGTTTAAGTGGCTCCCAGAGTTGGCGTGAAATTTCGTTGTCCATTTGGTGCGAAGTGTTTAGTTGCTAAGTTCAGCTCTGTCAAGGAATGACAAAGCAGATTTCTAAGGTGTGAGTTGTGTGTTGATAGTTCAGCTCTGTCAAGGAATGACAAAGCAGCTTACCACTGTGTGAGTTGTGTGATGATAGTTCAGCTCTGTCAAGGAATGACAAAGCAGATTTCTAAGGTGTGAGTTGTATCTGGACAGTCCAGGAAGGCGCCCAGTGAAATGACCTCCATTGTGGTCTGAATGAAGGTAAAGGGAGACAACCCTCTACAAGCTGACCTGTCCAGCTTTCTGACCGAACAAGAGGTAGATCACTGAATGCAGGTGAATCACAAATAATAAAATGTCGAACTACTGAATTACGATAATTGCTTTAATCCTAGAATTAATTACTCTGGATATAGAGAGGCTTTTGCATTTTGTTGCCACGTCTGTCTTGAAAAGTTTGCCACCACTGGTGTGCGTGCGCGCGCGCGCGCGCGCGCGCGCCCGCGTGTGTCTGTGTGTGTGTGTGTGTGTGTGTGTGTGTGTGTGTGTGTGTGTGTGTGTGTGTGTGTGTGTGGCCTATTTCTGCGTGAGTGGCTGTGTGTGCGTGAGTGCGGAGTGTGCGCGTGCGCTTGAGTGTGTGTGCGTATGTGCGCGCGCGCGCGTATGTGTGTGTGTGTGTGTGTGTGTGTGTGTGTGTGTGTGTGTGTGTGTGTGATGGACACGGGGGTCTGTGGGCATATGAGTGGTAACAGGGCGGGGAGTAGTTCTGGCTGAGATCCAGAATCACCACCCGTCAAATTCATGTGCAGTGTGTGTGGATGATTCTATTCTGTCGTTTGAAACACTCGGAAAATTAGGAAGGATAGGAGCGATTTGGGAGCAAAGGAGATGTTGTTATCTTGGAATTCCGGTTACTAGGTCATGTTACATTGTTATTGCTTTGTGTTGCTGACCGCCAATTGTCGAGATATGGTTTTTTTGTCTGTTGTAGTTTGTCTGCGGCCTAAGAACTAAAAACATTTTCGTTCCCAATTCCACCAAACTCCTGAATCAAAACTGAACTTTCAGTAAGATCCAGTTCAGATCAGGTTTGTGTAAGTGTGTGTGTATGTGTGTGTGTGTGTGTGTGTGTGTGTGTGTGTGTGTGTGTGTGTGTGTGTGTGTGTGTGTGTGTGTGTGTGTATGTGTGTGTGTGTGTGTCAAAGTCAAAGTCAAAGTCAAAATTTTATTTTCAGATGGAACATTGAATAAGCAATAAATCTGCTTTTTTACATCAAGCCATCCATAAAAAAAAAAATTAAAAAAAAAGTCGGTGAAACGACGACTAATCACACAAATTTATGAAAGTCAGAGATAACAACAAATAGAAACCAGAGAAGAAATGGATTGGAGGGGGGGGGGGGGTGTGTAGGGGGGGGGGGGGGAGGGGAGGCGGGGGAGGGGGGAGGTAGGGAGTATACAAATGAGAAGGGGAAATTCCATAAAGTAAGAGAGAGAGAGAGAGAGAGAGAGAGAGAGAGGAGAGAGAGAGAGAAGAGAGAGAGAGAGAGAGATTGGTTATGTACAATATGTACATTTTCTTCACAAATGTGCACGGTACGTATACTCTAAGAATACTGTCGACACTGACATACCCTTTCCTCTGAGGCACACACACTCATGCAGAGCATGTACATAGATATACATATACACATGCATACACTGTGAAAAACCATAAAACCATATTTCAAAGGTTTTGGGAAAATGTAAGTTATGAACCATTCATGAGATACCTTTTCAGATTATTTTTAAACTGGATTTTATTGTTTATACTTTTAAAGCGTGTTGGCAACTTGTTCCATACATTTCCACCAGAGTATAAAAAACTAGATTTATAAAGATTATTTCTTGGTCTAGGAATAGATAAAAAATGATTGTGTCTATGGATGTTAGTTTTAAATGTGTCGCTTATCTTTTTAGGAGCATTGCCGTATATAACATTATGCATACACACTGCCTTATTTAACAAAAGTCTGTTGTGGAAAGTTAATATACTAAGTTTTTTATGTGTGTGTGTGTGTGTGTGTGTGTGTGTGTGTGTGTGTGTGTGTGTCAGTGTGTGTGTGTGTGTGTGTGTGTGTGTGTGTGTGTGTGTGTGTGTGTGTGTGTGTGTGTGTGTGTGTGTGTGTGTGTGTGTGTGTGTGCATATTATTCTGTGTGTGTACAAGTGGGTGGGTGGGTTGATGGGTGGGTGTGATACGTGATTTGTGATTTGTTGTTTTAATGGCCACTCTAATTTTCTCTTTGGAGAAAACAAAGTGTTCTTCACTTGACTTGACTTGTTATTTTTGTAGCTCTTTCTGTCACAGTCCTTGTTGGTGTTATTGTTGTTATTGTTATCGTTGTTGTTGTTGCTACTGTTGTTGCTGTTGAAGGTGGTGGTGCTGCCGCTGTTGTTGTCATTGATGACAGCATTCGTCAGACGGTGGTGCCGCCGCTGTTGTTGTCATTGATGACAGCATTCCTCAGATGGTGGTGCTGCCGCTGTTGTTGTCATTGATGACAGCATTCCTCAGATGAGCGAGGTTCTGGGGGTCACCCGGTACAGGAACCTTGACAAAGCAATGCTGGGGAATTGAGGCCATGTGGACAGATGTGGGATTTATGTATGGCCATGTGGACAGATGTGGGATTTATGTATGGCCATGTGGACAGATGTGGGATTTATGTATGGCCATGTGGACAGATGTGGTGTTTATGTATGGCCATGTGGACAGATGTGGTGTTTATGTATGGCCATGTGGACAGATGTGGGATTTATGTATGGCCATGTGGACAGATGTGGTGTTTATGTATGGCCATGTGGACAGATGTGGTGTTATGTATGGCCATGTGGAAAGATGTGGGATTTATGTATGGCCATGTGGACAGATGTGTGTTTATGTATGGCCGTGTGGACAGATGTGGTGTTTATGTATGGCCATGTGGACAGATGTGATGTTTATGTATGGCCATGTGGACAGATGTGGGATTTATGTATGGCCATGTGGACAGATGTGGGATTTATGTATGGCCATGTGGACAGATGTGGGATTTATGTATGGCCATGTGGACAGATGTGGGATTTATGTATGGCCATGTGGACAGATGTGGGATTTATGCATGGCCATGTGGACAGATGTGGGATTTATGTATGGCCATGTGGACAGATGTGGGATTTATGTATGGCCATGTGGACAGATGTGGGATTTATGTATGGCCATGTGGACAGATGTGGGATTTATGTATGGCCATGTGGACAGATGTGGGATTTATATATGGCCGTGTGGACAGATGTGGGGTTTATGTATGGCCATGTGGACAGATATGGGTTTATGTATGGCCATGTGGACAGATGTGGGATTTATGTATGGCCATGTGGACAGATGTGGGATTTATGTATGGCCATGTGGACAGATGTGGGATTTATGTATGGCCGTGTGGACAGATGTGGGATTTATGTATGGCCATGTGGACAGATATGGGTTTATGTATGGCCATGTGGACAGATGTGGGATTTATGTATGGCCATGTGGACAGATGTGGGATTTATGTATGGCCATGTGGACAGATGTGGGATTTATGTATGGCCATGTGGACAGATGTGGTGTTTATGTATGGCCATGTGGACAGATGTGGGATTTATGTATGGCCATGTGGACAGATGTAGGATTTATGTATGGCCATGTGGACAGATGTGGGATTTATGTATGGCCATGTGGACTGATGTGGGATTTATGTATGGCCATGTGGACAGATGTGGGATTTATGTATGGCCATGTGGACAGATGTGGGCCATATGGGGATCAGCTGATGACAAAGGAGATTTGGTCTCCTTTTCGGGACAACGGAGATCGTTATTCTGCAAAACAGACGTCAGGTCCCCTACAACAGTGGAGCCGTAGTTTGACTGAGGTCTCAAGGGCCACCTTGTGCCAGACACTGGCCAAAAGCAAAGCCTCAGACCGACGCTACATCATCGGGTTAGAACGGCCTTGCTCTAGCTTTGTGGCTAAACATTGTTCAGAAAGAGTCGGTGTAGCTGGCTTTGGCCTTATTCTTGTGGTGTAAGGGAGAACTGAGGTCATTCTGATCTTCTGTTGGTGAGTAAAGGAGGGTCAAGTTCATTTGACCTTTTGCTGTTTTTACTCAGCGAGGGTAAATGTATCTGCCCTCTCCCTACACTTGAATGTTTCAGTGAGGATGAATTTCTACGCGCTAAACCTATGCTGGATGATTCAGTGAGGGTGAACAGAGCCAGGTAGTCGGACCTGTTGATGTGATAGAACTGAAAGCCGGTCTGATGGGCAGTCCTGTATGCCACCTCAGGCCTTCTGCTGAGAGTTTCACTGAGGGTGAATTAAGGCAGGCTTGGCCTTACGCTTGGGGCTTCAGTAAGGGTGAATTAAGGCAGGCTTGTACATACACTGGTGTGGTTCTGTAAGGGTGATTTAAGGCTGGCTTGTACTTACGCTTGGGGCTTCAGTAAGGGTGAATTAAGGCTGGCTTGTCCTTACGCTTGGGGCTTCAGTAAGGGTGAATTAAGGCTGGCTTGTACTTACGCTGGGGAGGTTCAGTAAGGGTGAATTAAGGTTGGTTTGTACTTACGCTGGGGTAGTTCAGTAAGGGTGAATTAAGGCTGGCTTGTACTTACGCTGGGGTGGTTCAGTAAGGGTGAATTAAGGCTGGCTTGTACTTACGCTGGGGTGGTTCAGTAAGGGTGAATTAAGGTTGGCTTGTACTTATGCTTGAGGCTTCAGTAAGGGTGAATTAAGGTTGGCTTGTACTTACGCTGGGGTGGTTCAGTAATGGTGAATTAAGGTTGGCTTGTACTTACGCTGGGGTGGTTCAGTAAAGGTGAATTAAGGTTGGCTTGTACTTACGCTGGGGTGGTTCAGTAAGGGTGAATTAAGGTTGGCTTGTACTTACGCTTGAGGCTTCAGTAAGGCTGAATTAAGGTTGGCTTGTATTTACGCTGGGGTGGTTCAGTAATGGTGAATTAAGGCTGGCTTGCACGTACGCTAGGGTGGTTCAGTAAGGGTGAATTAAAGCTGGCTTGTACTTACGCTGGGGGTTCAGTAAGGGTGAATTAAGGTTGGCTTGTACTTACGCTGGGGTGGTTCTGTAAGGGTGATTTAAGGCTGGCTTGTACTTACGCTGGGGTGGTTCAGTAAGGGTGAATTAAGGCTGGATTGTACTTACACTGGGGTGGTTCAGGAAGGGTGAATTAAGGCTGGCTTGTTCTTACACTGGGGTGGTTCAGTAAGGGTGAATTAAGGCTGGCTTGTGCTTACGCTGGGGTGGTTCAGTAAGGGTGAATTAAGGCTGGCTTGTACTTACACTGGGGTGGTTCAGGAAGGGTGGATTAAGGCTGGCTTGTGCTTACGTTGGGGTGGTTCAGTAAGGGTGAATTAAGGCTGGCTTGAACTTACACTGGGGTGGTTCAGTAAGGGTGAATTAAGGCTGGCTTGTGCTTACGTTGGGGTGGTTCAGTAAGGGTGAATTAAGGCTGGCTTGTGCTTACGTTGGGGTGGTTCAGTAAGGGTGAATTAAGGCTGGCTTGTGCTTACGCTGGGGTGGTTCAGTAAGGGTGAATTAAGGCTGGCTTGTGCTTACGCTGGGGTGGTTCAGTAAGAGTGCTCACCCTCGGAGAGGGGTGGGGGAGGCTGTTTCTCCTCTTTGTCGTCTCCGCATCACCATCGTCTTCATCGTGCTCTTCTTCTTCTTCTTCTTCTTTTTCTTCTTCTTCTTCTTCTTCTTCTCTTCTTCTTCTTCTTCTTCTTCTTCTTCTTCTCTTCTTCTTCTTCTTCTTCCTCTTCTTCTTCTTCTTCTTCTTCTTCTTCTTCTTCTTCTTCTCTTCTTCTTCTTCTTCTTCTTCTTCTTCTTCTTCTTCTTCTTCTTCTTCTTCCTCTTCTTCTTCTTCTTCTTCTTCTTCTTCTTCTTCTTCTTCTTCTTCTTCTTCTTCTTTCAAGTCACAGGCTGTATCTTGGTGTCGGTATCCCAGCGGGGATTCCAAACACTCAGCACTCACACAAGTCACAGGCTGTGTCTTGGTGTCGGTATCCCAGCGGGGATTCCAAACACACAGCACTCATACTAGGCCAGCCCCTGCTGCCTATGGAAATCAGACAGCATGGTGCTAACACGGACTGGAAACTGCCAATCAGCACGAAAGGGTTTTGTTGTTGTTGTTGTTTTCTTTGTTCTGTTTTTGTTGTTGTTGTTAACGATAGATATTTGGGCGATCTGGAAAACCCAGTTTATGAAGGCCTGTGGGTGCTCTGTGCTGACAGCAAAACCCTATCCTAACAGCAGTCCCAAATAGAACATGCTGCCTTTGTTTTCGGCACTTTGGTTGGTTAATCACCAATATGTGTATCGTAATTATTGCACCGAAGACGGAATTCACAGCAAAGAAATGGTTAAAAAAAACACAACAAAAACAACAACAACAAACAAACAAACAAACAAAGAAAAAGAAAAACGGTTTCTGTAAATAAACCCAGTAATGCACCTCCCCCAACTGAGAAATGAATGTCAACCATAGCATCGTCCGTTAGTAAG
Source organism: Conus ventricosus (assembly GCA_018398815.1). NCBI lineage: Eukaryota > Metazoa > Mollusca > Gastropoda > Neogastropoda > Conidae > Conus > Conus ventricosus. The sequence continues at coordinate 48,620,214 of CM031625.1, forward strand.
GCACCTTCCCCCAACTGATAAATGGAAGGCAACCATAGCATCGTCAATGAATGCCTACCATAGCATCGTTAATGAATGCTAACCATAGCATCGTCAATGAATGCCTACCATAACATCGTCAATGAATGCTAACCATAGCATCGTCAATGAATGCCTACCATACCATCGTCAATGAATGCCAACCATAGCATAGTCAGTGAATGCCAATCATAGCATCGTCAATGAATGCCTACTATAGCATCGTCAATAGATGCCTACCATAGCATCGTCAATGAATGCCTACCATAGCATCGTCAATGAATGCTAACCATAGCATCGTCAATGAATGCTAACCATAGCATCGTCTGTTGGTAATGCACCGTCCCCCAACTGATAAATGAATGCTAACCATAGCATCGTCAATGAATGCTAACCATAGCATCGTCAATAAATGTCAACCATAGCATCGTCAATGAATGCCAACCATAGCATCGTCAATGAATGCTAACCATAGCATCGTCAATGAATGCCAACCATAGCATCGTCAATGAATGCCAACCATAGCATCGTCAATGAATGCTAACCATAGCATCGTCAATGAATGCCTACCATAGCATCGTCAATGAATGCTAACCATAGCATCGTCAATGAATGCTAACCATAGCATCGTCAATGAATGCTAACCATAGCATCGTCAATGAATGCCTACCATAGCATCGTCAATGAATGCTAACCATAGCATCGTCAATGAATGCTAACCATAGCATCGTCAATGAATGCTAACCATAGCATCGTCAATGAATGCCTACCATAGCATCGTCAATGAATGCTAACAACCATAGCATCGTCAATGAATGCTAACCATAGCATCGTCAATGAATGCCTACCATAACATCGTCAATGAATGCTAACCATAGCATCGTCAATGAATGCCAACCATAGCATCGTCAATGAATGCCTACTATAGCATCGTCAATAGATGCCTACCATAGCATCGTCAATGAATGCCTACCATAGCATCGTCAATGAATGCCTACTATAGCATCGTCAATAGATGCCTACCATAGCATCGTCAATGAATGCCTACCATAGCATCGTCAGTGAATGCCTACTATAGCATCAGTAGTAAGGTGGGGGACTTCTCACGCCCTAAATCCGGAGCAGCCGCCGGAGCAGCCCATGACAACAACGCCTAAGGACGAATCACATGACCGAGGATGCTCGGTGATAAAATCGAAGGGTCCATCTGACGTTCCTATTCATAGACCCTACGGGCGATTGCATTGCATTGATGCAATCAGACATCACATAAACAAAAAGGCAGTCAGCTTCCTTGAAAGACCCGAACTGTACCTATTGAACCCATACTAGCTGAACATGACTGACTCCTTAGACCGGTTCATTACTAGTTATTTACACCGTCTTCCAAGGGTGACAACACAAACACAAACCAAAACCAACAGTGGGCTCACTTGAACTGTACTGGCTAAACCCATAATAACTGATCATCACTGATTTTTCACAGTGCTATTAAAAGTTCTTAGGGGCGAAGCGTATGACACAAGATGGTCGGTGAATGCATCACGAGATCGATGTGTGTTCGTTAAGAAACGCCTTAAGGGCGATGAAAGCACATGCACGCTAATTTATTCGTCTGTCTGTCAACTTATTAAAAAAAAAATCTGAATATTTTTTTTAAAACCATTGAAACCATGTATTCGAATCTGGATGGTTATATTTTTTCGTCAAAAAAAAGAAAAAATCATGTTGCATCAGAGCATCATGATATTACTGGAAATGACATGTTCTCCCCCGTCCGCTGATCGTTCGAGCTATAAAACGGACTAAAGTTAAAGCAAAAAGTAATGTTAACTTTAGTCAGTCTTACAGAACGAAGGACCACCAGGAAACACCACGAGGAGGTGGAGGATTGTTTCCCAAAAAATAATGGATTAAACAGCACACTCTGATACGAGAAAAAAAGAAAACGACTATTAGAACACTCATCAAGACCACAATCACGTTGGAACGCTATCACACAGAAAAAAGAAGCTACAGCTGAACTAGGAAACCACCGATTGTAGTCAACGAAAAACTGCTGTCGCATAGAGGGTCGTACGACTTGGTCCAACCTGAAATAACTGAGTGCCACGTACAGCGAATCCGTCTCCAAAAGTTGAAAATCTGATCTGTGGACAATTTGTCCAAACAATCGTAATAAAACTGCAACATTCGCAACTTGGCATATTGGTAGACGAAATAACCATCTGGATCGGGAGTGCCCAGTTGATCTTGTTGTTGCTCATTTCTACTTTTACAACACCGCCACCTAGTTCAATGACGATTTTGGGGGCTTGATGTGCATGAGTTAGCAGTTGACTCATACAAATCAATATATCGTGGGGTTTTACGCTGTGTCAAGGGACGCAATCGCCTTGAAGTATAGCGTGTTAGGTTGGGTGCTTCACCTATAGCAAGGTCATTTCTGGCAAGTGACTAAGGGAAGCAACCGTCTCGGGTCTTTACTTTCCTTTTACCGAAAGTGTAACAAACCTTAGCCTACGTTGACACATTTTTCCTGTCATTATCGTGGGGACTGATCAATAATATTAAATCAAGGGAGGTTAGAGGGGGTTTGTACCTGACGTTTAATACTGCCTCATACAACGATAACACATGGTTTTTATTCATCCCTTGGGCTAGCGGGGCATTACGCCTGACACAAAAACGATGACATTTTTTTTTCTTCCCCATTATCTAGGAGTGGTCCGTTAAGCTGTCACATATTGCACCATATAACAAATTCACCAGTATTCACTGGCTTGTGCGGGTTCAAAACGAGGATCGAGACAGAGACAGAAAAATACACTAAACACAGACAGACAGACAGACGGACAGAGACACAGACAGACAAAAGAGAAAGAGGAGCAGAAGAAGAAGAAGAAGTAATAGAAGAAAAAGGAGAATCATTACTAGATTTACTGTATTAAGAATTATTTGCATTTTTGAAATCGAACAAAAGAAAAATTTAGAAAGAGAGGGTGTTAGTTATCGCCAATGGCATTGACAAACAAAGCACATAACAAGACACGATAGCATTTTCAACCTCTTGGTTCTTCTTCAGGCAAAACAAAATAAATCACATTTAACATTAGGACAGTACAAACAAAGAACGAAAAATGACTCATCTGTTTTTGGCCATGTAGTGGGGAGAATAGCCGTACAAAAGAGTTATATCTAACATCAAATTCCAAATCTCACTGAATAATTTCAGGGAGTTTTTTTAAAGCTCCTTTTCCACACAACGTAATGATAACGCTCTGGTTCTGACCTTTATTAATAAACAACAAAAAGAAATGCTTACCAATGAGTTATTTATCACAATTATTATTATTCAGCAACAGACATTTTGCAGAAATGATACAGTTCAACATGGGTCTTATCATGTAACGTTTGCTCCTTTAAAAAAAAATGCACTGACCGGTGAAAGTTAAATCAGAAACGTTCTTACCTTCATTTCACGGTTTATTGTGAAGGTTTTATGAAGGTATGTCCTTGGCCGAGAGATACGACATTTAATGTGACCTTTCATCACGAAATGAGTCTCTTATCACCGAACAGTTGTTTTGGAGTTTTACATGATCTAAAAACACTTTTTACGCTCGTTTTATTGGAGAAAACCACATGCAAAATCAGATGTTTAGTTTTTGAGATACAGGGTTTAGAAACGGTACCACTCTAAGCATGATAAATGAGGAAAATCTGAATGACATTGGATAACTATTTCAGACAAGGCGAGTATAGTTGACACAGTTTAATGTCGCAACTGTGAGCTTTTGAAGGATGTGTGTCACTTGCTGGATCCATTGTAAACGCAGAGGGAACACGGATTGTCGTGAATTTATCTTGTGGACATTTTTGTTCAGAGTCAGTCATTGATATTTTTACTTATTAGGCGCTGTGGCCATTCATAACTGAGTATATACACGCTATCGCAGAAGACAAGGAGGGTTAACCTTGATATGAGAGGTCAGGGTTTTATGATGGTATGTCTTTAGCTGGGAGTACAAACATTAAATGAGATGAGGTTGATGCTACATGACGATGATGTCCTTACCCGTGGCGTACAACCGTAGATGACATGTGTTTGCTGTATGAGTTTTATCGAGGAAAACTTTTTTTTTTTTCTTTGGTAACAGATTATGGAGACTAAAACCCACGTCTGTGAGGTCTGTCACGCATCTTTCCAGGAGAAATATAACGTGCAAAAGACATGTGCAATCTGTACATACTTTAGACACATCTCATATTTTGCAACGTTTGCCATGAAAATGTCGTAAGAAAAGAACATTTCGATTTACATTTAATATCTCACGACAACAAACGGCTGCGAGATGAGGAAAAAACAACATAAAGAAAGATTGAAAGAAGGAAAACGGAGAGAAGAAAAGAGCAGAAAAAAAAGGAAACTTTATCATCAGTCTGTTGCGTAAAACAAAAGAAGACGAATAGATCTGAGGGGTGGTGGTGATTTCAATCAAGATGATATTGCTCCCAAAATCGGCAGATTTATACGCCGACAGCCGGAGCACCATTCGCTCTCATTCTTTTGAGGGCAAGCATGAACGCATGTTTTAACATCCGCTGGGAGCATCAGGGAAGACCGGACTGGAACGACCCGTCTCAACGCAAAGCAAACGATTTAAAATCATCCTCACCCACACAGAGACAACGATGACTATCGTTTCTTTCATGCATCCAGAAACAACGTCCGATTCACGGACACTCCTCGTCTGATCAACAACAGACAAGATATCGAGAGGTTCCTGGAAGACATTAACGACCAGGATGTCTGGGAACACGCCAGACAGCAACATCCCGACTCAAAGTAGATGGTCCATTCCATCGCCTCAACCAGCTTCTGTATCAACCCTCTCCCGGACTACCCACTGGCTGCTGCGATCGTCCTCCATCATGATTTCCTCACGACCATCAAGGGCATCTACCCCAGTGAAGGACGAAAACCACTCTTTTCTGTACACCGACAACCTGGGGTTGTTTTCTTTCGGTGCCTCGCCTTGCATCGAGAGCGTCACTTAAAGTGTTCAAACACCTACCCAACTTCTCTTTGAAACATGGTATGAGAACACGGGCCAAGAAAAAAAAGAAGAGGAGTTCCTGCGCACGACGCTCACCGATCTGGAAAAGGCCGAAAACATGTTTGGGGTCAAGTTGGATGTTTTCCAGATTGACGAGTCTTGCCTGGTTCCTTTTCGACGGAGCGAAAACGCACACTCCCCCAACACGATGAGGATCCTCGATTACAAGAATCATTTCTGCTACATCGTGGACTGGATCAGACCGTCCATCCATGTCCAGCACCACAATGGGGGGTTCAGACGAACTAACCTACTGAAGAAGAGAAAAATGGTTTACTCGCATTTATTCTAAATCGAAGGGGTTTGGTGCTGCTCTATCGTTCAGGACCCTCCTTTGATGTAGAAGAAAGAGAAGGCGTTCCTGCGTTGTTGTAGGTGTACATAGTCCTTCTGTCTATACAGAAACTCTTGATCACTCCTCCTCACTGCCCTCAGACAGGACTCCTTGACCAAACTATTGTGGCGTTTGCTGAACCCCTTATAGCTCAATTTGTCAGACACGCCTCTGAAAAAACAGGGTGTCTTTGAGCAAAGAGCCACGGTGCCGTTACCCTTGTACTCATGTTTGAAAAGACTGAGAGTTCTTTTGTCCAATTTTTGTCGTTCCAAGCAGCAGGGAAGAGAGGTCCAATCCTGTCCAGATAGTTTGCAGGAAACGAAGAGGTCTTGGTGAGCGTCACAAGCTTTAGAAGGGAACCAGTTTGTGTAGTCTCGGTAGAACTGGCGTTTCAGCTCTGGTTGAACAGCTGTCTCCAACCCGTCTCCACTCAGGACCATGAACATGGAGTCAGTATCCATTTCACGGAGTTGAAAATAGGGGGGACGAACCTGTCGACACAGGCGAATAGAACTCAACATCATCGGTTTGGCGTACTGATAGAGAAGAAGCCGATTTGGTTGGGCAGATGCCATCGGATCTTAGCCTTACTCAGCTCTACTTCCATCAGGTCGTCCATCAGACTAGTCAATTTCTTGAAAAGGGATCGTTGATCAGCTTGCATACATCATCCTCTTAACGTAGGTGACATCCATGAATACATCTGTGTTCCCTTCTTTTCGAAGGTGCCAACTACATTCCCAGATTTGTACCAGATTGACGCCCAGCGTGATGCCGAGGTACTCTCTGATGTCCTGGGTGTTTTTTTTTTCCTAAGTTCATCCATGGTCTTTCCGTTTACTGGGTTGACGTCGACTCCACGTGTCTGGCGACAGTCGTGTCCATGGAACAGACATCCGTGGAATGGTAGGCCATCCTATGTTCGGGTCCCACCTGTCTACCCTGATCTGGAGTCCTCCAGTGCCTATTCCTTGCTGTTGTACTAGTGGCGGTTGAGGACGTTTTCTTTGTGGATGACCCATTCCAGCCATGCTTTCGCCGTCTCTCCATAGACGTCCGTTTTTTCCGGCTTGAAAGTTGCTTCCCTTGCGTCGACGGACAAGATGTTCCGTGGGCATCTCCTGCATTAGAGCCCACGGATACAAGGCGTTGGCGTCGTGGCCTCTAAACACTGAACTGACTTTTCACCTGGGACCCGAGTCATCCCCTTCTCGTGGTACGTGTGAAAAATAATAGATGGCCCTCCCACATTTCCTTGCACAGCAACTCGTGGAGATCCTTTGTTTTTTGTCGTTGACCAGAGAGAACAGACATCTGGGGAAGCCGTCTTGAACAGGTACCTCAACGTCAGTCCAGGGATCCTGATGGCTCCTTTAACATGTCCAATCCCAGAACGGAGTACTGACGTGTCTGCTTTTCGGGGCCTCCAGGAAGGGCATGACGTCAAAGTGTTGTACCACACTAAGAATCCCTCAGAGCGGTCATGTCATTCTCTTCCCAAACTCGTTGGTAGTAAAACGTAGTCTTCCTCGCTGATAGAATCGTTTTCAGGAGCTGAAGAACGCCTCTCGTGGAGGAAGAACAACGTCGTCCAGTTTGTCCAGCTCAGTGATGTACTCGTAGGGGAAGAAGCCCTCGCGTTCCTGTACCTCGAAAGCGGCCAAGTATTTGGAATAGGAGTATCCAGGAGCGATGTAACAGGTGATGTCCAAGAATTTCAACTTCTTTGTGCTGAAGCATTTGTCCTGGTTGTTGTTCTTCACCAGAAATGTGAAGGGAGCCGACTCTTCTTCTTCACTGACGACCCATCTCTGGAACAAATAAGGTTTGATGAGATTGAGGTCGTAGTTCGAACTGTTGAAGCCTACCACGGGCAACTCTCGAAGATAGGCGTCCAAGCAGTCCCTCTGCTCGTCGAGGCGACTCAGTTGATCGTAGACGGTGGAGAAATCTTCTTTTGTTGTTGAGGAGATCGAACGCCTTGTCGGATACTCCTGCATGCTTCTTCTTCTTCTTCTGCTCCTTCTCTTCTCCTTTTCATTATTGTCTGTCTGTGTCTCTGTCCGTCTGTCTATCTGTCTGTGTTTATGTGTATTTTTCTGTCTCTGTCTCGATCACACAGCCGAAACCACCTTGAGACGGGGGGAGCACACATGCCAATTGACCTTGTGGTGTGCTCCCCCGTCTCAAGGTGGTTTCGGCTGTGTGATCGAGACAGAGACAGAAAAATACACATAAACACAGACAGATAGACAGACGGACAGAGACACAGACAGACAATAATGAAAAGGAGAAGGAGAAGGAGCAGAAGAAGAAGAAGAAGCATGCAGGAGGTATCCGACAAGGCGTTCGATCTCCTCAACAACAAAAGAAGATTTCTCCACCGTCTACGATCAACTGAGTCGCCTCGACGAGCAGAGGGACTGCTTGGACGCCTATCTTCGAGAGTTGCCCGTGGTAGGCTTCAACAGTTCGAACTACGACCTCAATCTCATCAAACCTATTTGTTCCAGAGATGGGTCGTCAGTGAAGAAGAAGAGTCGGCTCCCTTCACATTTCTGGTGAAGAACAACAACCAGGACAAATGCTTCAGCACAAAGAAGTTGAAATTCTTGGACATCACCTGTTACATCGCTCCTGGATACTCCTATTCCAAATACTTGGCCGCTTTCGAGGTACAGGAACGCGAGGGCTTCTTCCCCTACGAGTACATCACTGAGCTGGACAAACTGGACGACGTTGTTCTTCCTCACGAGAGGCGTTCTTCGCTCCCTGAAAACGATTCTATCAGCGAGGAAGACTACGTTTACTACCAACGAGTTTGGGTAAGAGAATGACATGACCGCTCTGAGGGATTTCTTAGTGTGGTACAACAACTTTGACGTCATGCCCTTCCTGGAGGCCCCGGAAAAGCAGACACGTCAGTACTCCGTTCTGGGATTGGACATGTTAAAGGATGCCATCAGGATCCCTGGACTGACGTTGAGGTACCTGTTCAAGACGGCTTCCCCAGATGTCTGTTCTCTCTGGTCAACGACAAAAAACAAAGGATCTCCACGAGTTGCTGTGCAAGGAAATGGTGGGAGGGCCATCTATTATTTTTCACACGTACCACGAGAAGGGGATGACTCGGGTCCCAGGTGAAAAGTCAGTTCAGTGTTTAGAAGGCCACGACGCCAACGCCTTGTATCCGTGGGCTCTAATGCAGGAGATGCCCACGGAAAATCTTGTCCGTCGACGCAAGGGAAGCAACTTTCAAGCCGGAAAAACGGACGTCTATGGAGAGACGGCGAAAGCATGGCTGGAATGGGTCATCACAAAGAAAACGTCCTCAACCGCCACTAGTACAACAGCAAGGAATAGGCACTGGGAGGACTCCAGATCAGGGTAGACAGATGGGACCCGAACATAGGATGGCCTACCAATTCCACGGATGTCTGTTCCATGGACACGACTGTCGCCAGACACGTGGAGTCGACGTCAACCCAGTAAACGGAAAGACCATGGATGAACTTAGGAAAAAAAAAACCCCAGGACATCAGAGAGTACCTCGGCATCACGCTGGGCGTCAATCTGGTACAAATCTGGGAATGTAGTTGGCACCTTCGAAAAGAAGGGAACACAGATGTATTCATGGATGTCACCTACGTTAAGAAGGATGATGTATGCAAGCTGATCAACGATCCCCTTTTCAAGAAATTGACTAGTCTGATGGACGACCTGATGGAAGTAGAGCTGAGTAAGGCTAAGATCGATGGCATCTGCCCAACCAAATCGGCTTCTTCTCTATCAGTACGCCAAACCGATGATGTTGAGTTCTATTTCGCCTGTGTCGACAGGTTCGTCCCGCCCTATTTTCAACTCCGTGAAATGGATACTGACTCCATGTTCATGGTCCTGAGTGGAGACGGGTTGGAGACAGCTGTTCAACCAGAGCTGAAACGCCAGTTCTACCGAGACTACACAAATGGTTCCCTTCTAAAGCTTGTGACGCTCACCAAGACCTCTTCGTTCCTGCAAACTATCTGGACAGGATTGGACCTCTCTTCCTGCTGCTTGGAACGACAAAAATTGGACAAAAGAACTCTCAGTCTTTTCAAACATGAGTACAAGGGTAACGGCACCGTGGCTCTTTGCTCAAAGACACCCTGTTTTTTCAGAGGCGTGTCTGACAAATTGAGCTATAAGGGGTTCAGCAAACGCCACAATAGTTTGGTCAAGGAGTCCTGTCTGAGGGCAGTGAGGGAGGAGTGATCAAGAGTTTCTGTATAGACAGAAGGACTATGTACACCTACCAACAACGCAGGAACGCCTTCTCTTTCTTCTACATCAAAAGGAGGGTCCTGAACGATAGAGGCAGCACCAAACCCCTTTCGATTTAGAATAAATGCGAGTAAACCATTTTTCTCTTCTTCAGTAGGTTAGTTCGTCTGAACCTCCCCATTGTGGTGCTGGACATGGATGGACGGTCTGATCCAGGTCCACGATGTAGCAGAAATGATTCTTGTAATCGAGGATCCTCATCGTGTTGGGGGAGTGTGCGTTTCGCTCCGTCGAAAAGGAACCAGGCAAGACTCGTCAATCTGGAAAACATCCAACTTGACCCCAAACATGTTTTCGGCCTTTTCCAGATCGGTGAGCGTCGTGCGCAGGAACTCCTCTTCTTTTTTTTCTTGGCCCGTGTTCTCATACCATGTTCAAGAGAAGTTGGGTAGGTGTTTGAACACTTTAAGTGACGCTCTTCGATGCAAGGCGAGGCACCGAAAGAAAACAACCCCAGGTTGTCGGTGTACAGAAAAGAGTGGTTTTCGTCCTTCACGAGTGGGTAGATGCCCTTGATGGTCGTGAGGAAATCAGATGGAGGACGATCGCAGCAGCCAGTGGGGTAGTCCGGGAGAGGGTTGATACAGAAGCTGGTTGAGGTGATGGAATGGACCATCTACTTTGAGTCGGGATGTTGCTGTCTGGCGTGTTCCCAGACATCCTGGTCGTTAATGTCTTCCAGGAACCTCTCGATATCTTGTCTGTGTGTGATCAGACGAGGAGTGTCCGTGAATCGGACGTTGTTTCTGGATGCATGAAAGAAACGATAGTCATCGTTGTCTCTGTGTGGGTGAGGATGATTTTAAATCGTTTGCTTTGCGTGAGACGGTCGTTCCAGTCCGGTCTTCCCTGATGCTCCAGCGGATGTTAAACATGCGTTCATGCTTGCCCTCAAAAGAATGAGAGCGAATGGTGCTCCGGCTGTCGGCGTATAAATCTGCCGGATTTTGGGAGCAATATCATCTTGATTGAAATCACCACCACCCCTCAGATCTATTCGTCTTCTTTTGTTTTACGCAACAGACTGATGATAAAGTTTCCTTTTTTTCTTCCTGCTCTTTTCTTCTCTCCGTTTTCCTTCTTTCAATCTTTCTTTATGTTGTTTTTTCCTCATCTCGCAGCCAGTTTGTTGTCGTGAGATATTAAATGTAAATCGAAATGTTCTTTTCTTACGACATTTTCATGGCAAACGTTGCAAAATATGAGATGTGTCTAAAGTATGTACAGATTGCACATGTCTTTTGCACGTTATATTTCTCCTGGAAAGATGCGTGACAGACCTCACAGACGTGGGTTTTAGTCTCCATAATCTGTTACCAAAGAAAAAAAAAAAGTTTTCCTCGATTAAAACTCATACAGCAAACACATGTCATCTACGGTTGTACGCCACGGGAAGGACATCATCGTCATGTAGCATCAACCTCATCTCATTTAATGTTTGTACCTCCCAGCTAAAGACATACCATCATAAAACCTGACCTCTCATATCAAGGTTAACCCTCCTTGTCTTCTGCGATAGCGTGTATATACTCAGTTATGAATGGCCACAGCGCCTAATAAGTAAAATATCAATGACTGACTCTGGAACAAAAATGTCCACAAGATAAAATTCACGACAATCCGTGTTCCCTCTGCGTTTACAATGGATCCAGCAAGTGACACACATCCTTCAAAAGCTCACAGTTGCGACATTTAAACTGTGTCAACTATACTCGCCTTGTCTGAAATAGTTATCCAATGTCATTCAGATTTTCCTCATTTATCATGCTTAGAGTGGTACCGTTTCTAAACCCTGTATCTCAAAAACTAAACATCTGATTTTGCATGTGGTTTTCTCCAATAAAACGAGCGTAAAAAGTGTTTTTAGATCATGTAAAACTCCAAAACAACTGTTCGGTGATAAGAGACTCATTTCGTGATGAAAGGTCACATTAAATGTCGTATCTCTCGGCCAAGGACATACCTTCATAAAACCTTCACAATAAACCGTGAAATGAAGGTAAGAACGTTTCTGATTTAACTTTCACCGGTCAGTGCATTTTTTTTTAAAGGAGCAAACGTTACATGATAAGACCCATGTTGAACTGTATCATTTCTGCAAAATGTCTGTTGCTGAAATAATAATAATTGTGATAAATAACTCATTGGTAAGCATTTCTTTTTGTTGTTTATTAATAAAGGTCAGAACCAGAGCGTTATCATTACGTTGTGTGGAAAAGGAGCTTTAAAAACTCCCTGAAATTATTCAGTGAAGATTTGGAATTTGATGTTAGATATAACTCTTTTGTACGGCTATTCTCCCCACTACATGGCCAAAAACAGATGAGTCATTTTCGTTCTTTGTTTGTACTGTCCTAATGTTAAATGTGATTTATTTTGTTTTGCCTGAAGAAGAACCAAGAGGTTGAAAATGCATCGTGTCTTGTTATGTGCTTTGTTTGTCAATGTCATTGGCGATAACTAACACCCTCTCTTTCTAAATTTTTCTTTTGTTCGATTTCAAAAATGCAAATAATTCTAATACAGTAAATCTAGTAATGATTTCTCCTTTTTCTTCTATTACTTCTTCTTCTTCTTCTGCTCCTCTTTCTCTTTTGTCTGTCTGTGTCTCTGTCCGTCTGTCTGTCTGTCTGTGTTTAGTGTATTTTTCTGTCTCTGTCTCGATCCTCGTTTTGAACCCGCACAAGCCAGTGAACACTGGTGAATTTGTTATATGGTGCAATATGTGACAGCTTAACGGACCACTCCTAGATTAATGGGGGAAGAAAAAAAAATGTCATCGTTTTTGTGTCAGGCGTAATGCCCCCGCTAGCCCCAAAGGGGTGAATAAAAACCATGTGTTATCGTTGTATGAGGCAGTATTAAACGTCAGGTACAAACCCCCTCTAACCTCCTTGATTTAATATTATTGATCAGTCCCACGATAATGACAGGAAAAATGTGTCAACGTAGGCTAAGGTTTGTTACACTTTCGGTAAAAGGAAAGTAAAGACCCGAGACGGTTGCTTCCCTTAGTCACTTGCCAGAAATGACCTTGCTATAGGTGAAGCACCCACCTAACACGCTATACTTCAAGGCGATTGCGTCCCTTGACACAGCTAAAACCCCACGATATATTGATTTGTATGAGTCAACTGCTAACTCATGCACATCAAGCCCCCAAAATCGTCATTGAACTAGGTGGCGGTGTTGTAAAAGTAGAAATGAGCAACAACAAGATCAACTGGGCACTCCCGATCCAGATGGGTTATTTCGTCTACTAATATGCCAAGTTGCGAATGTTGCAGTTTTATTACGATTGTTTGGACAAATTTGTCCACAGATCAGATTTTCAACTTTTGGAGACGGATTCGCTGTACGTGGCACTCAGTTATTTCAGGTGGACCAAGTCGTACGACCCTCTATTGCGACAGCAGTTTTTCGTTGACTACAATCGGTGGTTTCCTAGTTCAGCTGTAGCTTCTTTTTTCTGTGTGATTGCGTTCCAACGTGATTGTGGTCTTGATGAGTGTTCTAATAGTCGTTTTCTTTTTTTTCTCGTATCAGAGTGTGCTGTTTAATCCATTATTTTTTGGGAAACAATCCTCCACCTCCTCGTGGTGTTTCCTGGGTGGTCCTTCGTTCTGTAAGACTGACTAAAGTTAACATTACTTTTTGCTTTTAACTTTAGTCCGTTTTATAGCTCGAACGATCACGGACGGGGAGAACATGTCATTTCCAGTAATATCATGATGCTCTGATGCAACATGATTTTTTCTTTTTTTTGACGAAAAAATATAACCTTCCAGATTCGAATACATGGTTCAATGGTTTTAAAAAAAATATTCAGATTTTTTTTTTAATAAAGTTGACAGACAGACGAATAAATTAGCGTGCATGTGCTTTCATCGCCCTTAAGGCGTTTCTTAACGAACACACATCGATCTCGTGATGCATTCACCGACCATCTTGTGTCATACGCTTCGCCCCTAAGAACTTTTAATAGCACTGTGAAAAATCAGTGATGATCAGTTATTATGGGTTTAGCCAGTACAGTTCAAGTGAGCCACTGTTGGTTTTGGTTTGTGTTTGTGTTGTCACCCTTGGAAGACGGTGTAATAACTAGTAATGAACCGGTCTAAGGAGTCAGTCATGTTCAGCTAGTATGGGTTCAATAGGTACAGTTCGGGTCTTTCAAGGAAGCTGACTGCCTTTTGTTTATGTGATGTCTGATTGCATCAATGCAATGCAATCGCCGTAGGGTCTATGAATAGGAACGTCAGATGGACCCTTCGATTTTATCACCGAGCATCCTCGGTCATGTGATTCGTCCTTAGGCGTTGTTGTCATGGGCTGCTCCGGCGGGCTGCTCCGGATTTAGGCGTGAGAAGTCCCCCACCTTATACTAGATCGTCAATAGATGCCTACCATAGCATACTCAGTGAATGCCAACCATAGCATCGTCAATGAATGCCTACTATAGCATCGTCAATAGATGCCTACCATAGCATCGTCAATGAATGCCTACCATAGCATCGTCAATGAATGCTAACCATAGCATCGTCTGTTGGTAATGCACCGTCCCCCAACTGATAAATGAATGCTAACCATAGCATCGTCAATGAATGTCTACCATAGCATCGTCAATGAATGCCAACCATAGCATCGTCTGTTTTACGCGCGTTCTATGAGAACAGGGTCAGTGCCTTTGTCTGCACTCTCTCTGATCACTAGGAGAGAAAAAGCATGAGTGAGAAACAACGTGTCGGTAAGTAAGGTGAACAGCATCTTCCTGTGCGAGGGGAATGTTTATTTGTTGAAGGCGTGCGTCAACACTGCCGGGACCTACTTTTAAAACCAGGACCAACTTTTAAAACCAGGACCAACTTTTAAAACCAGTACCAACTTTTAAAACCAGTACCAACTTTTAAAACCAGGACCAACTACTCTTTACCGCATGTTGTAGTAGGTGTGCTCAAATGCGTGCTGTCATTGGGAAGTCGCCTTGTCGTCGCTCTTGAAAGGCTAGCACTCAGAACTGTTTAGAGTTAAGTGGAAAAGAGAAGAGAAACAAGAAGAAGAAGAAGTTGCGAAACTCGAGCACAGTCAGAGTGTAAGACAAGAGTTGTACTCCTCCAAGAAATCAACGTCGGAAGAAACGAGAATGTTACTCTCTTTACGAGAAAAGCATTGACCCCCTCCCCCTCCCCTTCTCGTCATCCCCCCTCCATCCATCTTGCTACCCCACCCCAGCATCTCTCTCTCTCTCTCCCCTCTCTCTCTCTCTCTCTCTCTCTCTCTCTCTCTGTGTGTGTGTGTGTGTGTGTGTGTGTGTGTGTGTGTGTGTGTGTGTGTGTGTGTGTGTGTGTGTGTGTCCTGTGTGTGTGACCCAAGTTGAACTTCAAGTACAGGAGACACTGTTATCAACAAAAAAAGCTCGTCTAAGATAACAGAGATAAAATCGAAGGTCACGCGCCTCTGACTAAGGTGAATTCCGCCCAACAGTGACACATTACTTTCAAAGCCTCCCCGTGAAATGCGTCTGACTTCCATCGTGGACGAAACAAACGAACAAACAAACAAACAAACAAACAAACCTACATGACTTGCAGGCGGACATCTCCGCTGATAAGATTCTGTCGACACCTGTGTCTGTTAGTTTGATGGTCACTCAGCAAAATTTTTTTTACATGGTGTGGCCCATTTCAACAAACTTGGCGGAATTAGAGATCCATTAAAAAGAACATTTGGTGGAATTACGTGATCCATTTCAGAAACTTGGTGCAATTACGTGATCCATTTCAGAAACTTGGTGCAATTACGTGATCCATTTCAGAAACTTGGTGGAATTACGTGATCCATTTCAGAAACTTGGTGGAATTACGTGATCCATTTCAGAAACTTGGTGGAATTACGTGATCCCTTTCAGAAACTTGGTGGGATGACATGATCCATTTTAGAAACTTGGTGGAATCACGTGATCCATTTCAGAAACTTGGTGGGATGACATGATCCATTTCAGAAACTTGGTGGAGTCACGTGATCCACCTTTAAAAAAAAACTTGGTCGAATCACGTGATCCATTTCAAGAAACTTGGTGGAATGACGTGAGCCATTTCAACGAAACTTTATTACGTGGCCCATTCAAAAACTTGGTGGAATTATGTGACCCTTTTCAACAAAACTTGGTGGAATTAAGTGACCCATTTCAGGAAACATGGTGGAATTAAATGACCCATTTAACCGAAATTAAGTGACCACTTTCAACAACAAAAATTGGTGGAATTACGTGACCCGTTTCGACAAAACTTGGTAAAATTACGTGGCCCATTTCGACGAAACTTGGTAAAATTACGTGGCCCATTTCGACGAAATTTGGTGTAAAGACGGAATCTGGTGCAAGGGTCAACCTGATCATCTTTGGCCATGGTCCATGGTAAACTGCCGTGACGGACTTTTTTTCCACTTTTTTTTAACATTGCAAAACAGGATATTTTTCATTTTCGTAAATTTCTCCACAAATGATTATGTGGACCTCAGTGGGCACAAAAAGACATCATAGATGTATTGATAACTACAACCATGTCAGATGATGCGTACCCGGATTACAACTTAGATCCAGTGAACAAAATTAAGTTTATAAAGGCGCGGGGGGGGGGGGGGGGGGGGGGGGGGGGGGGGGGGGGTAAGGGGAAATCATGAGGGGGGGGGGGGGGGACATGGGTACAGATATTTTCTCAGCCACTACACAGTAAAAAGTTGAGGAAGACACATACAACTGCCACCAGCGTGTAGTGGAGACAATGAGATTGGATGAGGTGAAACAGTCTGCATGTATCTGTGATGTAGGGGAGACAATGAGAATTGATGAGGTGAAACAGTCTGCTTGTATCGTGATGTAGTGAGACACTGAGGATTGGATGAGGTGAAACAGTCTGCATGTATCTGGATGTAGTGAGACAATGGGGACTGATGAGGTGAAACAGGTTGCATGTATCGTGATGATTTGCGAGATCTATCAGAGACATACGATGGGTGTGGGCACGGACCTGTACATTGCAGATGATGGACGGCTGTCTGAGCTACTTGTTTGTTTGTTTCCGTTTCTTTGCTTGTCTATTTGGGTTTTTTCCAGCAGCCCGTGAGATTTCACTTGATACCTTGCCGTCAGCTGAGGACTATCCAAAGACTCTCCAAAGAAACGACAAAGAGACAGCAACCAGCTGAGGCCTATCCAAAGACTCTCCAAAGAAACGACAAAGAGACAGCAGCCAGCTGAGGCCTATCCAAAGACTCTCCAAAGAAACGACAAAAAGACAGCAGCCAGCTGAGGACTATCCAAAGACTCTCCAAAGAAACGACAAAGAGACAACGTCTGGAGGGCACAAAGTTGAATGGCTTTTTGCCGTAATCCTGATTTCTGAATTTGGATCTGGTTTAATAAAATTTAGAACTTCAGCATATATGGTGTAGCACTGGGAATGTCATAGAGCTAATTGACACAGTCAGTTCACTTTGCGATCTGCAGTGACATCTCACATTCTACTCCAAAGACACCCTGTCATCCTTCATGAACTCAGTCCACACTGCCACCATGTTCTCCACCATGCAATGCAGTCCCCAACTCCGTTTCAAAGAGTCAGGATGTGAGGGTGGCGAGGATGTCACTCCGTTTCAAAGAGTCAGGATGTGAGGGTGGCGAGGATGTCACTCCGTTTCAAAGAGGCAGGATGTGAGGGTGGCGAGGATGTTGATTGGAGGCGTTTCTTTTGGCGACCTCTCGTGGCCAGAGATGGCTAGCGGATCGTGAGACTTCCTTGCAGGCAGGACAGATGGCGGCAAAGTAAACTGGATTCGTGAGCGATGGGCTTACGTTGTGTTGTGATCAAAGTCTTACGACATTGTCACTGGAGACGTGCTGTCCGACAGCTGTATCGGTCAGCTGTTTGACTTGGCTGTTATCACATCTTTGAGCAAAAATTATTTCATGCTCTCATGATCCCGATGAAAACAGCCAGTCAAATCGGCCTCCCCCTGCCAATTTCTTCTTCTCGTTTCTTTGGATACTCTCGTTGTCATTCCCACACAGCGGGATGAAGCCCTAGGATAAGTTGGCCATTTTCTTACGAACTTTCGCCGGTAGATCTTGAACAGAACGCCTCCATTCACCAAGCTGCCGGAGTTGTGCGCAGCACAGGGCAAGCATGGACTGAGCGTGAATCTTGGCTGCCTCCAGTGTATTTTAGTTTGCTTCTTCACTCACACATCTTTTTAATTTTTTTTTATTTTTTACTTTAATATCATTTTTTAAAATTCCTCTTTTAGGGGGGTTGCTTTGTATTTCTCAAGACTGAGATTGGAAAGTTCCTTGCTGATGAACATGACGTAGAAAAACGAGCACGTCAGTGTCATGAAAAAAAATGCACCAAGTGCTTCGGTGAATCCTGGGCAGCTCAGACAGCTGATGAGACACCTCGTCTGCCACTGCGACACCTGATGACACCTCGTCTGCCACTGCGACACCTGATGACACCTCGTCTGTCACTGAGACACCTGATGACACCTCGTCTGTCACTGAGACACCTGATGACACCTCGTCTGTCACTG
>CM031625.1:48643597-48651097 GCA_018398815.1 Conus ventricosus
TCAGGCTTTCATACAACATATATAATCAGGCTTTCATACAACATACATAATCAGGCTTTCATACAACATACAGAATCAGGCTTTCATACAACATACAGAATCAGGCTTTCATACAACATACATAATCAGGCTTTCAAACAACATACATAATCAGGCTTTCATACAACATACATAATCAGGCTTTCATACAACATACACAATCAGGCTTTCATACAACATACATAATCAGGCTTTCATACAACATACATAATCAGGCTTTCATACAACATACACAATCAGGCTTTCATACAACATACATAACCAGGCTTTCATACAACATACATAATCAGGCTTTCATACAACATACATAATCAGGCTTTCATACAACATGCATAATCAGGCTTTCATACAACATACATAATCAGGCTTTCATACAACATACATAATCAGGCTTTCATGCAACATACATAATCAGGCTTTCATGCAACATACATAATCAGGCTTTCATACAACATACATAATCAGGCTTTCATACAACATACATAATCAGGCTTTCATACAACATACATAATCAGGCTTTCATACAACATACATAATCAGACTTTCATACAACATACATAATCAAGCTTTCATACAGCATACATAATCAGGCTTTCATACAACATACATAATCAGACTTTCATACAACATACATAATCAGACGTTCATACAACATACATAATCATACTTATCAAACGAGATGGACTCAAAGTAAGTCATTCAGTTATAAACTGCATTCAAATCGAGTTCAATGAGGCACCCTGTACTGTATAACCAATATCGACCCTTTCATATATTTACCTTCAGCAGCTCTAGACTTGCAGATGCTATACCTGATAATACTGCTATAGTCTTTCAACTTCATTTGTAGAGATCTTACCGTTTCCAAATCTACAGGTAGATTCACGAAACACCCAATACTCTAAACATTTGGAACTGAAGCAGTTTGGCTAGAAATCAGGTTGAAAAGAATTTGTGTATAAAAGCCAACATAAATGGTACATGGATGGACATGTTCACTGTCCTGATGAACGCAACACTAAGTTCACTGCTATAATGAATACAGCATCACTTTGTGCTGCTCCTTCGTGATTTTGATGCTGATCAATTAACATACCATACATCATGGACATCCATACATCATGGACATCCAAGACATCTTCATAGAACGTGTCCCAAATTATAGATCAATTAACATACCATACATCATGGACATCCATACATCATGGACATGCAAGACATCTTCATAGAACGTGTCCCAAATTATAGATCAATTAACATACCATACATCATGGACATCCATACATCATGGACATGCAAGACATCTTCATAGAACGTGTCCCAAATTATAGATCAATTAACATACCATACATCATGGACATCCATACATCATGGACATCCATACATCATGGACATCCAAGACATCTTCATAGAACGTGTCCCAAATTATAGATCAATTAACATACCATACATCATGGACATCCATACATCATGGACATCCATACACCATGGACATCCAAGACATCTTCATAGAACGTGTCCCAAATTATAGATCAATTAACATACCATACATCATGGACATCCATACATCATGGACATCCAAGACATCTTCAAAGAACGTGTCCCAAATTATAGATCAATTAACATACCATACATCATGGACATCCATACATCATGGACATCCAAGACATCTTCATAGAACGTGTCCCAAATTATAGATCAATTAACATACCATACATCATGGACATCCATACATCATGGACATCCATACATCATGGACATCCAAGACATCTTCATAGAACGTGTCCCAAATTATAGATCAATTAACATACCATACATCATGGACATCCATACATCATGGACATCCAAGACATCTTCAAAGAACGTGTCCCAAATTATAGATCAATTAACATACCATACATCATGGACATCCATACATCATGGACATCCAAGACATCTTCATAGAACGTGTCCCAAATTATAGATCAATTAACATACCATACATCATGGACATCCATACATCATGGACATCCATACATCATGGACATCCAAGACATCTTCATAGAACGTGTCCCAAATTATAGATCAATAACACCGGTGAATCTCCTGCCAGCAAAACATATGTGACTACATCTATGTCTCTGAACCATGTAGGGCCCATCATCTCTCTCTCTCTCTCTCTCTCTCTCTCTCTCTCTCTCTCTCTCTCTCTCTCTCTCTCTGTGCGTGTGTGTGTGTGTGTGTGTGTGTGTGTGTGTGTGTGTGTGTGTGTGTGTGTGTGTGTGTGTGTGTGTGTGTGTGTGTGTGTGTGTGTGTGTGTGTGTGTGTAATGACACTACAGTCTGCACAAACAGTTCCAAATTAAAAAAAAAAAACCTGTTCATTTTGTTATTAAAGAATATTGACATCTTACGTGATCGAATCATTCTTGGTCTAATCGTATCAACAGTTTATGTAGATCGATATCCAGACATAAATATATCAGTCGAGCTGTATCAGGCATTCTGGAATATATTATGTTCCATATATATTCTCTGAAATCAGTTATTGTTCAATACATTTCGACTCATGCGGTGCTGCTTCTTGTGAGTGACATGCCAACCCATCAACACATGTGGTACTCCTTTGTATGGGTGACATGGCCAGCCTATCAACACATGTGGTACTCCTTTGTATGGGTGACATGGCCAACCCATCAACACATGTGGTACTCCTTTGTATGGGTGACATGGCCAACCCCTCAGAGCTGGGTCTTGATGAGCATAGATTGGATGCTGATGGAGTCTGTATGGTAAAGGACTTAATGGATGCTGATGGAGTCTGTATGGTAAAGGACTTAATGGATGCTGATGGAGTCTGTATGGTAAAGGACTTAATGGATGCTGATGGAGTCTGTATGGTAAAGGACTTAATGGATGCTGATGGAGTCGGCTTGGTAAAGGACTTAATGGATGCTGATGGAGTCTGTATGGTAAAGGACTTAATGGATGCTGATGGAGTCTGTATGGTAAAGGACTTAATGGATGCTGATGGAGTCGGCTTGGTAAAGGACTTAATGGATGCTGATGGAGTCGGCTTGGTAAAGGACTTAATGGATGCTGATGGAGTCTGTATGGTAAAGGACTTAATGGATGCTGATGGAGTCGGCTTGGTAAAGGACTTAATGGATGCTGATGGAGTCGGCTTGGTAAAGGACTTAATGGATGCTGATGGAGTCGGTATGGTAAAGGACTTAATGGATGCTGATGGAGTCGGTATGGTAAAGGACTTACTGGATGCTGATGGAGTCGGTATGGTAAAGGACTTAATGGATGCTGATGGAGTCTGTATGGTAAAGGACTTAATGGATGCTGATGGAGTCTGTATGGTAAAGGACTTAATGGATGCTGATGGAGTCTGTATGGTAAAGGACTTAATGGATGCTGATGGAGTCGGCTTGGTAAAGGACTTAATGGATGCTGATGGAGTCTGTATGGTAAAGGACTTAATGGATGCTGATGGAGTCTGTATGGTAAAGGACTTAATGGATGCTGATGGAGTCGGCTTGGTAAAGGACTTAATGGATGCTGATGGAGTCGGCTTGGTAAAGGACTTAATGGATGCTGATGGAGTCTGTATGGTAAAGGACTTAATGGATGCTGATGGAGTCGGCTTGGTAAAGGACTTAATGGATGCTGATGGAGTCGGCTTGGTAAAGGACTTAATGGATGCTGATGGAGTCGGTATGGTAAAGGACTTAATGGATGATGATGGAGTCGGTATGGTAAAGGACTTACTGGATGCTGATGGAGTCGGTATGGTAAAGGACTTAATGGATGCTGATGGAGTCGGTATGGTAAAGGACTTACTGGATGCTGATGGAGTCGGTATGGTAAAGGACTTAATGGATGCTGATGGAGTCGGTATGGTAAAGGACTTAATGGATGCTGATGGAGTCGGTATGGTAAAGGGCTTAATGGATGCTGCTGGAGTCGGTATGGTAAAGGACTTAA
Source organism: Conus ventricosus (assembly GCA_018398815.1). Lineage (NCBI taxonomy): Eukaryota > Metazoa > Mollusca > Gastropoda > Neogastropoda > Conidae > Conus > Conus ventricosus. The sequence goes on from CM031625.1 coordinate 48,647,608, forward strand.
TGGATGCTGCTGGAGTCGGTATGGTAAAGGACTTAATGGATGCTGATGGAGTCGGTATGGTAAAGGACTTAATGGATGCTGATGGAGTCGGTATGGTAAAGGACTTAATGGATGCTGATGGAGTCGGTATGGTAAAGGACTTAATGGATGCTGATGGAGTCGGCATGGTAAAGGACTTATTGGATGCTGATGGAGCCGGTATGGTAAAGGACTTAATGGATGCTGATGGAGTCGGCATGGTAAAGGACTTAATGGATGCTGATGGAGTCGGTATGGTAAAGGACTTAATGGATGCTGATGGAGTCGGTATGGTAAAGGACTTAATGGATGCTGATGGAGTCGGTATGGTAAAGGACTTACTGGATGCTGATGGAGTCGGTATGGTAAAGGACTTAATGGATGCTGCTGGAGTCGGTATGGTAAAGGACTTAATGGATGCTGATGGAGTCGGTATGGTAAAGGACTTACTGGATGCTGATGGAGTCGGTATGGTAAAGGACTTAATGGATGCTGATGGAGTCGGTATGGTAAAGGACTTAATGGATGCTGATGGAGTCAGTATGGTAAAGGACTTAATGATGCTGATGGAGTCGGTATGGTAAAGGACTTAATGGATGCTGATGGAGTCGGTATGGTAAAGGACTTAATGGATGCTGCTGGAGTCGGTATGGTAAAGGACTTAATGGATGCTGATGGAGTCGGTATGGTAAAGGACTTAATGGATGCTGCTGGAGTCGGTATGGTAAAGGACTTAATGGATGCTGATGGAGTCGGCTTGGTAAAGGACTTAATGGATGCTGATGGAGTGGGTATGGTAAAGGACTTAATGGATGCTGATGGAGTCGGTATGGTAAAGGACTTAATGGATGCTGATGGAGTCGGTATGGTAAAGGACTTAATGGATGCTGATGGAGTCGGTATGGTAAAGGACTTAATGGATGCTGATGGAGTCGGCATGGTAAAGGACTTAATGGATGCTGATGGAGTCGGTATGGTAAAGGACGGATGGAGTCGGTATGGTAAAGGTCTTAATGGATGCTGATGGAATCGGTATGGTAAAGGACTGATGGAGTCGGTATGGTAAAGGACTTAATGGATGCTGATGGAGTCGGTATGGTAAAGGACTGATGGAGTCGGTATGGTAAAGGACTTAATGGATGCTGATGGAGTCGGTATGGTAAAGGACTGATGGAGTCGGTATGGTAAAGGACTTAATGGCTGGAATTATGACCCTGCCACCGGGTTCATGCGATAAACGAAGAGTTCGCATTTGGCAGCTACCTGACTTCTTGACGTGCCCGAAGTACAGCGTCCACAACAGTCTCTATTGAGGATAGAAGCGAGGACCACAGCATTGTACATGTTCAGCTCTATCGAAAGAGGGACGTTGTGCTGGGCGAGCGCAATGTTATGGAGTTTCCCCAGTGCCTGGGGTGCTTTCCTGATTCGAACGTCGATTTCTCTGTTCAAGGACTTGTCAAGGGAGACAGTGCTTCCACGTACTTGAAGCTCTTGATGTTTGTAAGCTGTGCGCCATTTACTGTCAAAAATTAGTGCGGAGTGACTGACGCAGGTTGATGGGGCAATTTGGTCTCATCAAGACTGATGGTCAGGCCAATGTCATCAACACTGATGGTAAGGCCAATGTCATCAACACTGATGGCCAGACCAATGTCATCAACACTGATGGTCAGACCTCATCAACACTGATGGTCAGACCAATGTCATCAACACTGATGGTCAGACCAATGTCATCAACACTGATAGTCAGACCTCATCAACACTGATGGTCAGACCAATGTCATCAACACTGATGGTCAGACCAATGTCATCAACACTGATGGTCAGACCTCATCAACACTGATGGTCAGACCAATGTCATCAACACTGATGGTCAGACCTCATCAACACTGATGGTCAGACCAATGTCATCAACACTGATGGTCAGACCTCATCAACACTGATGGCCAGACCAGTGTCATCAACACTGATGGTCAGACCTCATCAACACTGATGGCCAGACCAATGTCATCAACACTGATGGTCAGACCTCATCAACACTGATGGTCAGACCAATGTCATCAAGACTGATGGTAAGGCCAATGTCATCAACACTGATGGTCAGACCTCATCAACACTGATGGCCAGACCAATGTCATCAACACTGATGGTCAGACCTCATCAACACTGATGGCCAGACCAATGTCATCAACACTGATGGTCAGACCAATGTCATCAACACTGATGGCCAGACCAATGTCATCAACACGGATGGTCAGACCTCATCAACACTGATGGTCAGACCAATGTCATCAACACTGATGGTCAGACCAATGTCATCAACACTGATGGTCAGACCTCATCAACACTGATGGTCAGACCAATGTCATCAACACTGATGGTCAGGCCTCATCAACACTGATGGTCAGACCAATGTCATCAACACTGATGGTCAGACCAATGTCATCAACACTGATGGTCAGACCAATGTCATCAACACTGATGGTCAGACCTCATCAACACTGATGGTCAGACCAATGTCATCAACACTGATGGTCAGACCAATGTCATCAACACTGATGGTCAGACCTCATCAACACTGATGTCCAGACCAATGTCATCAACACTGATGGTCAGACCAATGTCATCAACACTGATGGTCAGACCTCATCAACACTGATGGTCAGACCAATGTCATCAACACTGATGATCAGGCCTCATCAACACTGATGGTAAGACCTCATCAACACTGATGGTCAGACCTCATCAACACTGTTGGTCAGACCAATGTCATCAACACTGAGGGTCAGGCCTCATCAACACTGATGGTAAGACCTCATCAACACTGATGGTCAGACCAATGTCATCAACACTGATGGTCAGACCAATGTCATCAACACTGATGGTCAGACCAATGTCATCAACACTGATGGTCAGACCAATGTCATCAACACTGATGGTCAGGCCAAACAGCTTTTGACGCCTTTGAGAGAGAGAGAGAGAGAGAGAGAGAGAGAGAGAGAGAGAGAGAGAGAGAGAGAGAGAGAGAGAGAGAGAGAGAGAGACAGACAGACAGACAGAGAGAGAGAGAGACAGAGAGAGAGAGAGAGACAGAGACAGAGACGGTGAGAGAGAGAGAGAGAGAGGATTGACAGATAGATCGATAGATCACTGGATAGATAGTGTATCTGCGCTGGCGTGTTCAGTTATTTGCATGCGTGGCTAAGAATGCAGTCAGTGTTGTAACAGAAGAAACAACATATCCGCTGGTACACCCATCTTGCTCTTTTTTGTTGTTGTTGTTGTTTGTCTTTTTGTTGTTTGTTTGTTTGTTCGCTGGTAAGTCAGTCGAACACCACAGCTTCCGTCATTTCCCTCACCCTCCCTCACACTTTGCGGGCCACGCTGCACTTTCCCCCCAAGTCTGTGCACTTTTCCACCCTCCCCCTTCACATCTCTCGTTTCCCACTCTGTCCGGAGTAAGCATTTT
>CM031625.1:48656097-48691097 GCA_018398815.1 Conus ventricosus
GAGTTCTGGTTCCTTTTGAACTTCAGTTCAAATTCGGCTGCCGGTCGTCCGACGATGGGCGTCGGTGTATTTGACAAAATTGTCGCCCTGTATGATATAGCCTGCAGGGACGTGACCTATTCTGAGAGAGAAACGAAATTGTCGCCCTGTATGACACAGCCTGCAGGGACGTGACCTATTCTGAGAGAAAAACGAAATTGTCGCCCTGTATGATATAGCCTGCAGGGATGTGACCTATTCTGAGAGAAAAACGAAATTGTCGCCCTGTATGACACAACGTGCAGGGACGTGACCTGTTCTGAGAGAAAAACGAAATTGTCGCCCTGTATGACACAACGTGCAGGAACGTGACCTATTCTGAGAGAATGAAGTGTAGGTCAGGTTTCGTGACATTAGCTCTGCGTCTCCGCCATGTTGGAAGGGACATGTGGTTTAGGGTGGCGAGCCTTCTGTTTTACACAAACAGCCAAACACATTCCACAAGAGAAAAAAGAAACACACACACACACACACACACACACACACACACACACACACACACACACACACACACACACACACACACACACGCACGCACGTACCACGAGCATCCACACACCGACACACCCAGCGCCCTACAACAATACAGGTTTCCGAGTTGTATGGGTTTACGGTTCAATGCTCTCTTTGATACACGTTGTAAAGCAAGGTGAGAACAAGTTGTTATTGCTTTTGTTTGTGACGGGTCTCCGACGCTCCCCGTCGTTATTAAAATATGATATCATATGCAGGGATGCAGGGGGGTATAGACAGAAGCATTTACGCTTTCACAACCAAAATGCGCTCTCGTATGGGCACACGCACTTTGTCACTTACATCGGGCCCGCACAAAGGTGACGGGAAACCAGTAACATTTCATAGAAAATAATCAACTTTTATTTAACTTGACTCCGAGCCCCCACCTGTCACTACAAACACACTTACTTGTATCATACAAAAATGTAAACATCACACAGATAATCTGATAATCGCATCCCCTTTCCTTCAATTACTCTTATTTAACCAGAAAAGACAGCATTCCACTATTCTGGTTACACACCTGTTAGCACAAAGAAAACGAAACGTTCATAACTTGCCAGCATTCCGTGGTTGTTCAGTCAGTTCTATTGTGTCCTCCCGATTGGCCGAATCGCAGTTGGGGGACACTGGCAACGTAGCTCGAGTTGCACCCTCAGACCGAGTCTCCCGGACTCTGCTGAACTTCACCCTCTCCACGGAAAGGGCTCCTGTCGGCCTCTCCCACAGGTCGTCTCTGGCTGCAAACACCCCACCGTTGTCTGGCAGCTCCCTGTCTAGGCCCCAACAGGCTGACACGTCTTGATGTCTACCGTCCCCACACAGGAGACAATTCTCTACCGTCGTCGGTTTCGAGGCGACAGCAAACCTCTGCTTCTCGCTGTATTTTCTTGAACCCTCAGCAAGATGGGAAGAGTTCACTTTCCCTTAAGTGAGTCCCACATGTCCTTGCTTTCCAAGCATCTTATATCCATTCTCATGGGAAGAGTTCACTTTCCTTAAGTGAGTCCCACATTTCCTTGCTTTCCAAGCATCTTATATCCATTCTCATGGGAAGAGTTTACTTTCCCTTAAGTGAGTCCCACATTTCCTTGCTTTCCAAGCATCTTATATCCATTCTCATGGGAAGAGTTCACTTTCCCTTAAGTGAGTCCCCCATGTCCTTGCTTTCCAAGCATCTTATATTCATTCTCATGGGAAGAGTTCACTTTCCCTTAAGTGAGTCCCACATTTCCTTGCTTTCCAAGCATCTTATATCCATTCTCATGAGAAGAGTTCACTTTCCCTTAAGTGAGTCCCACATGTCCTTGCTTTCCAAGCATCTTATATCCATTCTCATGGGAAGAGTTCACTTTCCCTTAAGTGAGTCCCACATGTCCTTGCTTTCCAAGCATCTTATATCCATTCTCATGGGAAGAGTTCACTTTCCCTTAAGTGAGTCCCACATTTCCTTGCTTTCCAAGCATCTTATATCAATTCTCATGGGAAGAGTTCACTTTCCCTTAAGTGAGTCCCACATGTCCTTGCTTTCCAAGCATCTTATATCCATTCTCAAACAAAAGAGAAACCGAGTTAAGCTGGTTCAACCAATGGAATCACCGGCACACCCACACCACAACGATTTGCACTTGTAACTCCCCGAGTTATTTTTATTCCACCAATGGAATCACTAGTCACCTACACACACACACACACACACACACACACACACACACACACACACACACACACACACACACACACACACACACACACATGATGCCATCACTCGGGCACGGGCGACTATAACGATCGATCTCAGAGTACCGGTGATGGTCATTGTTTACAGCTGTGATGATCCATGCCTGACCATTCATATGAAAGATGTGTGATGGTCATTGTTTACAGCTGTGATGATCCATGCCTGACCATTCATATGAAAGATGTGTGATGGTCATTGTTTACAGCTGTGATGATCCATGCCTGACCATTCATATGAAAGATGTGTGATGGTCATTGTTTACAGCTGTGATGATCCATGCCTGACCATTCATATGAAAGATGCGTGATGGTCATTGTTTACAGCTGTGTTGATCCATGCCTGACCATTCATATGAAAGATTTGCGACACCAGATGTTGGACGTTTGACCAAACGTGTATGTCTAACAAGTTTTACTGGCCACCCTTTTCCCCAAAAGCTGTGTGAATTGTGTGCTGCCATATGTCTTTATGTTTGAAATGATGTCTTCGTTACTTGAAGCAATGTTAGTTATACTGGGTCAGCTAAAGTGAAATATAAAAAGCTGGAGAGGAAAAAATAATGTTTTTTTTTTCTTTTTAATAATGTTTGTTTCATTTTGCTTGAAACTTATGCCCCTTAAGGGAGAGTTAATTCATGAATCACAACGAATCACCTGAATAGTATGCATCAATTTCAGCCTATTTCAGCAGGATTGAATACACATGTACACTCATTAGAGGCACAGAGCTTAGAGACAAACAGAGCAACAAAGTAAAGCGTATCCAGAGTAAGACAGAGGTCGACACATTAAGGGTACATGAGGTAGGGATGCAGAACGTCCGTAACAGAAGAGAATAGGACATAGTCCATATACAAATTATTCATACGTTTATTGAAATCAGCGTATCTTTCTTTGGGCTAACCTTTATACGTTCATTGAAATCAGTGTGTCTTTCTTTAGACTAGAAGAAAGATTTTTAACGAAGTTTCTGGTGCGGTTTTAGAAGGTGTGTTTTAAAGAGATGTGTGAAAGGCGTTGTTGTTGTTGTTGTTGTTGTTGTTGTTGTTGTTGTTGTTGTTGTTGTTGTTGTTGTTTTTGACCTGTGAGCTGACGTCAACGTGGTGACAGCCCTGATATGGCCCTTTGCGGTCGGCCGGGCTGTAAGCAACATGACCTTACCTGGTCTTTTCCCTACGTCATCACGTCATGTAGAGAAGGAATGTCTTGTGGTGAAGCCGGCAACACTGTTGGCAGGGGACTGGTCGGCGCATGACGACGTTATCCCTTCCAGACCTGACGCAGATGCTGGACACACCAGCCCGCCATTCAACCATATTTCGATGGTGACTATAGTTCAGAATATAGCAGAGAAGCCTGTTAAAGAGAATTCGGGCGGAGTGAAGTAGTATAGAGAACACATCTGTTGTCAGTCGCTCAGACTCATGCATTCAGGCGCAAGCTCACATAGTGATATGTATGCACACAGGTCAGGTAGTGTCTCAGTTCATCAACAAATAAGTGTGTGGAGAATGTCTGTGTTCTCTCTTTTATACTGTGGGTTAAAAAAAAAAAGAGATCACGCAATGTTTTTTTTTTTTTTTCAATTAATATCCAATTTAAAAATGATGTATTTCAGTCCTTTTTTGTACACCTTTTTGCATTACCCTTTGTGCTATTCGCTTTAAATTGTGCTCTATCTGTCTGTCTGTCTGTCTGTCGGTCTGTCTGTCGGTCTGTCTCTTTCTTTCCCTCTGTGTCTGTCTCTGTCTGTCTGTCTATCTGTCTGTCTGTCTGTCTGTCTCTCTCTCTCTCTCTCTCTCTCTCTCTCTCTCTCTCTCACTCACACACACACACACACACACACACACACACACACACACACACACACACACACACACACACACACACACAACAGAGCTTCAAACACACATACACGCTTTCAGCACGATGAAATTGAAATGGTGGAGGAGCCGAGGACGAAGGTCAAGGACGAAAACAAACAAAGTCGCCTCGAGGCAGAAGTGGAAGCAGCAGAGAAAGTGGAAGCAAGTGGAAGCAGCAGAGAAAGTGGAAGCAGCAGAGAAAGTGGAAGCAGCAGAGAATGTGGAAGCAGTAGCAATGACGCTAGCATCAACAGCAGTAGCGGTAGTAGTAAAGTAGTTGTAATAGTAGTAACAACAGCAGCAACCGTGGCAGAGTAGTAGACGGAGTAGGCGTAGGAAGATGGAGTAGGAGTAGGAATAGAAGTACCAAAAGTCATTTTCTCTTTAGTGTCATTAATGTCATTTTCTCATTAGTGTCATTAGCCATTTTCTCTTTAGTGTGTATCATTTGTCATTTTCTCTTTAGTGTCATTAGTCATTTTCTCTTTCGTGTCATTTGTCATTTTCTCTTTAGTATCATTTGTCATTTTCTCTTTAGTGTCATTAGTCATTTTCTCTGTGGTGTCATTAGTCATTTTCTGTTTAGTATAATTTGTCATTTTCTCTGTAGTGTCATTAGTCATTTTCTGTTTAGTATCATTTGTCATTTTCTCTGTAGTGTCAGTAGTCATTTTCTCTTTAGTGTCATTAGTCATCTCCTCTTTAGTGTCATTAGTCATTTCCTCTTTAGTGTCATTAGTCATTTTCTCTGTAGTGTTATTAGTCATTTTCTCTGTAGTGTCATTAGTCATTTTCTCTGTAGTGTCATTTGTCATTTTCTCTGTAGTGTCAGTCATTTTCTCTGTAGTGTCATTTGTCATTTTCTCTGTAGTGTCATTTGTCATTTTCTCTGTAGTGTCATTAGTCATTTTCTCTGTAGTGTCATTTGTCATTTTCTCTTTCTTAGTAATTTGCCCTTTTGCCGTGTATTGAGCGTTACTTCCGGGCAGTTGCCAAGACTGTGATCCTGGTATAGTCCTGACAGACTGTGATCCTGGTATAGTCCTGACAGACTGTGATCCTGGTATAGTGCTGACAGACTGTGATCCTGGTATAGTCCTGACAGACTGTGATCCTGGTATAGTCCTGACAGACTGTGATCCTGGTATAGTGCTGACAGACTGTGATCCTGGTATAGTCCTGACAGACTGTGATCCTGGTATAGTCCTGACAGACTGTGACCCTGGTATAGTGCTGACAGACTGTGATCCTGGTATAGTCTGACAGACTGTGATCCTGGTATGGTCCTGACAGACTGTGATCCTGGTATAGTCTTGAAAGATCATGGATTTTGGGGGGTCTCAGGCGGCAATGATCGACGAGAAATCAGCGCCGGAGCACTGGTAGTATCATTTAGTCTTTGTTTCATTTCAGGTTTGTTTAGTCTTGATGTGTGGCGTTTTTGTTTCGTCAGAAAATATGAAACATACTGAAAAGCTAAAACAAGCAACAGCCAAACAAACACAAAATAAACAAACAACAACAAATCGTAAACTCTGACACTCTCTGGGCAGGGCAAAATGGCGTGCGCCGAACATCTGTCTCTTGTCGCGGTGCAAGACCTGACCCATCACTACAGTTACTTTCTTGCAGAACGAGCACGCGTAGGCCTATGTGGGCTAAGTAAAGAAGCAAGGCAGAATGAGTGAAGGGAAGTCACCCTGCGTGAGCCTGCCGAGCTGTGCACGTGGCACTGCAACATGTGGGACCCAGGCTGTGGGACCCAGGCATGTGGGACCCAGGCATGTGGGACCCAGGCAGGGGGGTGTTGTGTCTGTCTCCGTCAGCACACCTTGACGCTCAGCCGTGGCTGTGTCAATAAACTCTTTCCAACTTAGGCAGCGATCCATCTCTCTCTGTCTGTTTGGTCTGGCTGGCTGGTCTCTGTCTGTCTCTGTCTGTCTGTCTGTCTCTCTCTCTCTCTCTCTCTGTCTGTATGTCTCTCTCTCTCTCTCTCTCTCTCTCTCTTTTCTCTTTTCTTTTCTCTCTCTCTCTCTCTCTCTCTCTCGCTCTCATTCAAGAAGAAAGGTGGATATACAGCCTTTTACAGAGGGTTTAAACTCATCAAATACAAGAGACAAAGCCACGATGAACATGAGCAGTTTCTTGATGTCGACAAGGAGGAAGGCGCTGCAGGAACCAGCCACCACAGGACTACTATAAGTCCCCCCAGTCCTCTCTTCCTGTTCCTCTTCGCGCTCGTTCCCCTCCCACATCCTCCCTTTATGCCTGCTCCTCTCCTTCCCTCCCACATCCTCCCTTTATGCCTGCTCCTCTCCTTCCTCTCCCTTCTTTCTTGCCCTCTCCGCTCTCTGACACTATTCCTCGTCTTCCCACCTCCCCAACCCTGCTCGTCGATCCTTCCCTCCTTCCCACTCGCCATCACCCATCCTCCTCCCCCTTCACCCGTACTACCTCCTCCCCAGATACACACTTTCATCCCCCTCCCCCTCTTACCCCCACGATCTGTCTTCCTCCTCCCCTCGTCCCCGTTCACCTAATCCCCACTCCCTTCACTCCCAGTCCGTCATCGATCCGCGGAAGCCAGGAACACACGGACATCCAAGCTGCATTACAGGAAGAACGGGGCGACAACTCCGTATCTCAGCACGACTCCTACAAGTCGCCTGGCAGTTCTACAGGACCACGCGCTCACACCAGGGGCAGAGGGATCTGGTGGAACCAGATCTAACGGGGCAACGTCAGGAATTCTCTACGGGGGTTTGGACGTGGGGGACGATCTCCTGGTCAGGAAACGGACATCCAACCCATTCACCCTGCAGGAACATCGTCAGCGTCAGCGTGTTCCATGACTCTGCGGGATCGTCAAGTTCCAAGGAAAACCGAGGGTCACGGCCAAGAGCGAATCGACACGTTTGCTGAGAAAACAACCCAAAAAATGACGCCAGGCTGCGGCGAAGGACACGCGATCTCCAGCCAACAACGTCACGATGACATTAAGCGTGTGGACCGTGTACAATCTTGCTTCAGTAATGGCAGCAATCGCCGTCCGGTGCCCAATAACTTTTGAAAACCGAAAGGCATTACAGTCTACAAGCTATGGTAGCCATTTCAAAATTCTACGAAAAATAGACAAGAAACTACTAATATTTCATCGAGGAAAGATCCGACAATTTGTATTCTGAACTGGAATGTCGAAGGTCTTCTTTCAAAACTGTCTGAGTCAGATTTCATACAGTACGTATCAAAATTTGATATAATTTGTTTTACAGAAACATTTCTCAAGTACCAAACTGACCTTGACTGTTTCCCCAACTTTGTTCAGTTTATGAGTCCAGCAGTAAAGCTCTCTCAACAGGGTCGGTGTAGCGGGGGAGTACTAATTCTAGTGAAACGATCTCTGAAGGTTTTTATCAAATCATCAGACATTTCAAAAGATAATATTGTGGTTATAGAGTTCGATAAAAGCATGTTAATGAACAAAAATCATTTGATATTGTGCGGTGCCTATGTATGTCCCCTGACAGTCCTTACTATAGACAGCCCATATTCCCTTCAGGTCCAGTATAAATGTGATTGAAGAATGTATTCTTGATTATGTCCAGTCTCAAAACGAACCGTACGAGTTTTTACTGTGTGGTGATTTCAATGCAAGGACTGGTTCCTTAAATGCTACTTCATGTGAACCAGAAGATGATAATGACTTTATTCAGTCTGATTTATGTGAGCAAGGCAACCCCAGGACGAAACTGTTAACCACTTTGGTCGTGTTCTTCTTGAGCTCTGTGCTGTTTGCAATTTAACGATTTTGAACGGATCTTGTGCCGGGGACGAAGAGGGAAAATTTACATTGTGTGTTCGACTGGCAGTAGTGTAATAGACTATTTTATTTGTTCAAAAGAAATGAATCACAAAACCATGCAAATAAAAGTGGGCGAAATGTTCAACTCTAAGCATATGCCAATGGTATTGAGTATAAATTGTAATGGAAACAGGGACGATGAGCCTACAGTAACATATACAGAGAAAATTGTTTGGGACAAAGATAAAGAAGAGCTATTTTGCCAGTACATACATAGCAATGATTTTCAATGTGCTCTGAACAAAGCCACCATAAATCTCGGGACAGTGTCAGTTGACGAAGCAGTGAAGTGTCTAAATGAAGGACTACTTCAGGCAGCAGAATGCATGAAACGTAGAATCGGCAGCGGCCCTAAATCCAATAGTTGGTTCGACTCGAGTGTAGAACAGCTAAAAAAGAAATGAGACGTTGCTGGAGGATGTTCACTCGTTGTAAAGTCAAGAAATTACAAAACCAGGTAAGGCTTAAGTATGTTGGAAGTAGAATTACATATAGACGTTTACTCAATAGTAACAAAAAATCTTTAAACAAGAAAAACTTGAAACTCTTATTTTAAAGGCTAAAGAGAATTCCAGTAAGTTCTGGAAAGAAGTAAAAAGCATTAACCGTAAAGCACAAAGCAAACCAAAAATCACCGATCAGGAATGGGGCAATCATTTCCAGTCTGTGTTCAAAGCAAATGAAAACGTAGAGCGTTTGCGATGACAGTGGGGACAACAACGGAATATATCGAGGAGTTGGATAAACCGATTGACACGGACGAAATAAGGCATGTTGTCCAGTCTCTCAAGCAGAACAAGGCTCCAGGACCAGATAGTATTTTGCCAGAAATGTTGATATATTCCTTGGATCAAACTTTGCCTTTTCTTTTGCACTTATTTAATCATATATTTGAAAACAACAATATCCAAGTGCGTGGAATGATGCAATCGTTGTGCCGTTATTCAAAGCTGGAGATACCGATAATCCCAGCAATTATCGAGGTATTCGTTATTATGTATACTTGGAAAAATGTTTGCAAAAATATTAAATAATCGTCTGTTAACTGGGCCGAAAGGAATGGAAAGATTGCTGAAGAACAAGTGGCTTCAGAACCGGTTATTTACTTCAGATAACATTTTTGTCTTGTATGCTATTGTGCAACGATATCTTTTGAAAAATTCAGGTAAACTGTATGTTTGCTTTGTCGACTTTAAAAAAGCCTTCGATACTGTAAATAGAAATATCCTGTGGAATGTACTTCGAAATATGGGCGTTGGATGCAAAATGTTAAGGATGCGAAAACAATGTATCGTGTGAGATCGTGTGTAAGATGTCCCAGTAGCATGACAGACTTTTTTGAATGCAATGCGGGAGTGAGACAAGGTTGTGTCCTGTCCCTACATTATTTCATTTTTCATAAACGAACTGGCGCTAGAGATTGCGCAGAATGGTCAGCACGGTGTTCAACTAACACCCGACGTGACTCAGATTCTAATTCTCCTTTTTGCTGATGATGTGGCTCTCGCCTCCTATGCCCTGCCGGTCTACAAAAACAAATTGACATCCTCAAAGGTTTTGCTGATAACTTCTCCCTTAAACTAAACTTAGACAAGACCAAGATAATTGTATTTAGAAAAGGGGGATTTTGGGGGTTAATGAAAAGTGGAAATATGGAAATGTAGATATTAAAGTGGGTAAACAGTTATAGTATTTGGGTCTACATTTTTACAACCAAATTATCCCTTTACGCGCTGTCGAAGAACTTGCAAAGAAGGGTAAGATCAGAACTAGCCAATTACTCAGGTGCCTTTGGAAACTAGGGGATGTTCCAGGGAAGTTTTTTTCAAAATGTTTGATACCCAAGTTACTCCTATTTTACTTTATGGGGCAGAGATATGGGGTTATCAACAACTCGATGTTATTGAAAAACCCACTTATTTGCATGTAAAAGGTATATGAATGTTGGTATGCAGTCACCGAACAGTATGGTCTTGGGGGAACTCGGTCGTTATCCCTTGTATGTGCTGGCAGCAGTAAGATGCATCCGCTACTGGCTTAGAGTGTGCAACATGCCAGCACAAGGTTGCCAAGAAAAGCCTATATTATGTTAAACTATTTACAAGAGTTGGGCAAAAGAACGTGGGCATTTCAAGTCAAACAATTGCTTTGTGTAAACGGATTCGGTGATGTCTGGCAACAACATAATGTTGGTGACGTAAGAAGTTTTCTGTCTTTATTTAAACAAAGACTGACTGACCAATATGGACAAATGTGGCATGACAAAATTGAAACCAAAGATCGTTTTGAATTTTACAGCTGCTTCAAGCATACGTTGAAAACTGAAAAATACTTAGACTATAGTATCCCAAAATGCTACAAAGAAATATATGCGAGTTTAGATTCGGAATTTCCCCCATCTTTGTTCACAAACTGCGATACAGAAAAGATGTTGTACCACGACACTTGCTGTGTCCTCTTTGTAAGCAGCATCTTGAAGATGAATCTCATGTGTTGTTGATTGTGAGGCTTATAACCTTTTCAGAAAAGATGCCAGTGTTATCCATAGAGCAAACGGCAACATTGGCTTTGTGATGTCGTGTTGACGATGAGGTGTCCGTAAGTCAGCTGTCTCGGTTTTTGTATAAAGCATTTCAAAACGATCGGAAATTCGAATTGTAGAGCTAGCAGAATAAATGATATCTGATATGGAAAGAAAATACATATTGGAATCTATTGCTACAGTGGAACTATAAAAATTGAAAAAGAAGAGGAGTGAGACGGAGAAGAGAAGAGAGAGAGAGAGGGGAGAGAGGAGAGAGATGAGAGAGAGGAGAGAGAGAGTGAGAGAGAGAGAGAGAGAGAGAGAGAGAGAGGAAAGGGGAATCAATATCACCTTACGTTGGACCTATTACAAAATTGAATAGATTTTTGTGTTTGATCCCTTGAAATGAACATCTGTTTACTCAATAAATTGTCATTGTCATTGTCATTGTCATTGTCTCTCTCATTCAATCTCTTTAACCTGCATCAACTCATCGAATCTCCAACGAGAGTCACACCAAACTCAAAGGGCACTTATCGACCATATTTATGTTTCAGATAAAACTAACATAGCAGAAGCCTGTGTCCCTGTTCTAAACTGTAGTGATCATTACCAGTGTGTGTCACATGGTCCAAAAAGGAGTAAAAATTCCCAAAACGGGACACAAGACAATAACCTACCGTTGCTTTACAAACTTTAACAACCAAGATTTTCTACATGACTTGCTTAGCTCAAATCTCTCATCCGTTTACAACATAACTGATCCAGATGTTGCTGTGGATTTTTGGATCAGAACATTTACAGAAATATATGATAAACACGCCCCTCTAAAACGATTAGAGTACGAGATAATCCCAAACGGCATGGTACACTAAAGAGTTACAGGAGGCAGGTTATCTTAGAGATCTGCTTAAACAACATGGCTATGAAGAGGAATCTAGAATACTGAGAAATGCAATAAATTCACAGAAGCGCAGAGAAAAACGAAATACTATCGAGAACTAATTTCATCAAATCAGAACCCAAAATTGGTATGGAGAGCTATAACGAGCTTACAAACAATCAATCTTCTTCAAAATCAACTATAATTAAAGACATCTCTGTCGAACAACTGAACACACCACTTTTGCACTATAGCCAATAAAGTTGTCACGGCTGATTCTTCAAGATCAAACGACCTTCAAAAACTGAAACAATACTGCCATGATAAAAACATCACGTCTGAACTTTATAATTACACCAATAACAGTATTAGAAGTCTATCACTACAAACGCACCTAAAACAGTCAAGTAACCTGCGGGGTGGATGGCCTAGACGGCAAAATTCTCAAACTATCAGCTCCAGCAATTACAGATACGTTGACATACGTCTTCAATCTATGTATCGACAAAAATCATTTTCCCAATAGTTTCAAAAAAGCAAAAGTCATTCCTATCTACAAAGCAGGTGACAGCTCAGACCCTGCAAACTACAGACCAATCTCAATCATTTCCACTCTTTCCAAACCTTGGAAAAACACATAAACAACACACATTACACCACCTTAATACATACCACTTGCTTCATCCAAGACAGTCCGGGTTCCGACACAACCATTCATGCCACACAGCACTAATCAACCTGGTTGATGACTGGCTAAACAGCATTAACAACAACAAATATTGTGGTGTCCTATTTATTGATTTCAAAAAAGCATTTGATGTGATAGACCACAACCTTCTTCTTAGAAAATTAAAATTGTATGGCTTATCACAAGAACTCTTACGCTTTTTCACTCATATCTCACAAATAGGCAACAATGTGTGAAAATTAATACAACCTTCTCTTCATTTCAAACACTTTCCTATGGCGTCCCACAAGGCTCTATCTTGGGTCCCTTATTATTCACAATTTACATCAATGATCTCCCTCTACATATCACATCCACCTGTGAACTTTTTGCTGATGACACAACAATCCACACAAATCATTCTGATGTTACTGTTCTTGCACAAACTTTACAAGAAAGTGCGAATGATCTCGTGAAATGGACTGAACTAAATCACATGTCGCTTTACCTCAAAAACCTAAATCCATGCTTATCACAACCAGCAAAAAAGACAAAATCTCACTCTTAAGTTTCCTCCTGTACATCTTAAAAATGAACCCGTTGAACAGGTTACATGCCTCAAAGTGCTAGGAATAACAATTGATAACAATATGAGTTGGCAAGCTCACATAACCTTACTATGCAAAAAAGTTTCAAGAAAGTTTATCACTCTCCAAAATCAAACGCTTCCTCGACCTGCATTCACGCAAGCTCTTTTTCCAGTCTCATATTCAATCATACATAGGACTATGGATCTACTCTATGGGACTGTGCTAGCGCTAACACTCTCAAACCATTGTTAAGCCTGCACAAGCGAGCACTCAAATTAGTCCTCCTAAAAAGCAGTAGTCTTCTGGACTCGGACTATAAAAAGATTCAAGTTCTCCCATTAAGTCTGAGATTAGAATCAACAAAGGGATCATAATGCACAAGATTGTGTCTGGGAAGGCACCCTCAACATTAGTTCACAGATTCTCAATAAATTCCTCAAGGACTCTACCCAAACTTCATGCCCCTGTTCCTAGAATTGACTTATTCAATCCAGTTAACATATTCAGGTTCCTGTCAATGGAACTCGCTCCCTGAATCAACCAACAACGCCAATGCCTATCAACCTTCAAACACCATTATTTCAACCATCTTATGTGCCAGTACTTGCATATCCGCCATAAATCCACCACCAATCACCACTACCCTCTTTGCCTTATGTATGTACCTGACTATTTAGAAAGTGTTTTTGTACTTGAAATGCACATGTATGTTATTTTGTTTTAGTAAGTATGTCTTATATGAGTATATGTATGTGTGTGTGTGTGTGTGTGTGTGTGTGTGTGTGTGTGTGTGTGTGTGTGTGTGTGTGTGGTTTCCTACTACCTCCTGCCCTCTTGTCATTTCTGTCGAAATGCTTGTATTCTTATGTGACTCTCTCTCTCTCTCTCTCTCTCTCTCTCTCTCTCTCTCTCTCTCGGGGACAGTGAACTGCGGGAATATTGTCAGGACGTTTTGTTTTGACCTCTGACAATCACTGCTGATTGTGGCGGACAAGGACGAATTGTACCCCAGATTCTGCAGACAGGTGTCTGATCAGCCATGCCGTCTGCTGCCATCCACTTTCGATGTGTTTGTGGCCGCTTCCTGCCCGTCTTCATCGGGTTTATGACAAGAAGGGCTAAAGAAAAGGCTGCTGCCCGCATCGCCATTGTCACACTTCGACACAGAGGGACGGTGTTACCTTTGGACTGCTCCTGTCGTATTTGTTCTGGGGCAGTTTGCTTCTTCGGTGTGGCGACATCGAATCTAACCCGGGACCCACCAACCCTCCTCCCAGCAGAGACTCCACGCGCCAGACACGACTTCATAGTGGAAGTTCCTTACGAAGAGTCAGTCTGGAGAGGTCAACGGACTCTCACACTTCTGGGCCTTCATCTGCCACCATAGAACCTACAATCCGTGATCTCATGGCCACCCTGAACATGAGAAGTGACCAGACGGACGCTAAGCTGGACGCGGTGAAGCAGGAAGTCCACAGTCTTCGGGAGGACCACGCAACTCTTCACGCTGAGCTGAGGGAGCTGAGGGAGGAGGTGACAGAGCTGAAAAGAGAAAATGGGGAGCTGCAGAAGACCAACAACAACCTACGTCAGAAGCTGGACGACTGCGAGAAACGGATCGATGATCTGGAGGGCCGTTCCAAGCGGAACAACTTGATCTTCTACGGACTACCAGGAGGGACGGGGAGACCAGTGCAGACTGCGAGGGCCTGGTGCGGGATCTGCTGACGGACAAGCTGGACCTGACGGATGACGTGGAGTTCGACCGTGTCCACCGGCTCAGTTCCCGACCCGACTCACCGGTGATTGCCCGATGTGCCTTTTATAAACAGAAGATGAAACATTCTAAAAGCTAAAGGTAAACTTAAAGGCTCTGAGGTCTACATCGGGGAGGACTTTTCAAAAGGGGTCAGGGACATCCGACGAAGGCTGACTCCGCATTTAAAAAGGGCAAGGCAGGAGGGGAAACGAGCCACGATTGTGTTTAACTATTTATTAATTGACGGCAAAAAAGTTTTCTGTTGACGCTCGTGACAGATTGGTAGACTTCAAATAGGAAATCGGCCAGCCCAGTTTTGTTGAAGTTTTTGTTTGTGAGGGAACTATCCTAAAAGAGACACCGGTGTCATCGCCCAGTGTGACCCAGAATGAAAGTGAGCATGCACGGGATTTGAATGTGGATGACAGTGAGTGTGTTGAATCGGCTGACGAGAACTCTCGGTATGGGTCAACTTTGGAATGTGTGTCAAGTTCCGTGCATGATTTTGGTGAACACAGGCGCTGGGAAAATGTAGCTAGCAACGAAAGTAACAAAAACCAGATCATTATCTTTACTTCATTGGAATGTTAATGGATTGCTTTCAAAATTACAAAACTATGATTTTGTCTCATTTCTTCGGTCGTTTGATTTTATCTGTTTAGTTGAAACGTTTATTGATGAACTTAAATCAACTATATTTTCTGGATATAAAATGTTTTCTTTACCTGCAATAAAATTAACAGCTAAAGGGAGAAGATCAGGTGGAATCTTATGTCTCGTTAGAAATACATTTGTGTCACATGTCAGAGAGGTTGAAATAAAATCAGATATGTTTGGTGCGTTAATCATCAGTAAAGCATTGTTTGGGGTAGACAAAGATATATTGTATGTGTATTCATACGTACCTCCAGAAGGTTCTCCTTATTATGCATGTTTTGACTCCGAGAATGGCATTGCATTGTTGGAAGATTATTTGTCCAGTTGTTTATTAGTCGTTGAAGATGTATATATATTGTTGTGCGGGGATTTAAACAGTCGTACAGGTAGTGTTTCACATCATTGTCAAGGAGTTTCCGATATTTTGAATTTTCAACATGCAAGTCATCCACTGAGTGTCAATCGATTTTCAGAAGACTCTGTATTGAATAATTATGGCAAACAGTTGTTGAATATGTGTACTGCATTTGATTTGTGCATTCTCAACGGTATGTGTTATGGCGACCAGCAAGATTGCTACACGTACATATCAGATACCGGATGCAGTGTGAATGATTACTTTGTTATGCATGTGCAATTGTATGCATTGTTGTGTGATTCATGCGAATTACGAGTATCTGAGAGATTTGACTCTGATCATATGCCTGTGGAAGTTCATTTGAGTTTTTGTAGTGACAATGTCATGTCGGAGACAAATTCTTCTGTCAACAGTTTTACGTTGGAAAAATGTATGGAATGAAGATTATGCTAATGTGTTCATGATAAACATTGTTTCGCAACAGATTCATGAGAAAATTAACTATGCCGTCGGTCTCATTGATGTCAATATAAATGAAGCCTTGAATATTTTCAATACATGTATTAAAGATGCTGCAGAGTGTATGAAAAAAGAAATAAGAATTAATAATGATTTGAAGTCCAAAGACTGGTTTGACACTGAATGTCATCAAAATAAAAGAAAAGTTCGTAATTTACTTAAGAAATTTAAACGTACACATGACAAAGAAGATCGTAACAGTTACTGTAGGGCGAGAAGAGAGTTTAACATTTGCAAAGGATAAAGCGGAAGCAATTTAACAACACATTACTGACAGAACTGATCGCATCTATAGAGAATCAAAAAGAATTTTGGAAGAACGTACATCGGGTTTTCATTAAAAGAAGACAACCAGCGAACAGTATTAGTATGGAAAACCTGGTATGAACATTTTACGACACTTCTAACTAAAGATTTTGAGCATAATCGTGAATTTCAGTGGAATCAAGACGAAGGGGACAATGATTATTTAAAACCGTCCAATATCCAAAGAGGAGGTAGTAATTGCATTAAGGAAAGTTAAAAACCGTAAAGCTGCTGGGCCAGATGGTATAATTGGTGAACTGCTGAAGTATGCATGTAAAACAGATGTAATTTTGAACTTCTTTGTTACCTTCTTTAATTCTTTATTCAACAAGGGAATTTATCCTGAATGTTGGACATGAATGTATTGTTCTACCACTGTACAAAAAAGGCGACGTGAATAATCCTAACAATTATAGAGGAATTTCTTTAAGTGACACGAGCAGCAAATTGTACAGTACTATCATCAATCATAGGCTGCAGGGATGGATTGAAGATAATAATAATAACTGGCGAATATCAGGCAGGATTTAAACGCAATTATTCAACAGTTGACCATATGTTTACTTTGATGGCCTTTGTGCAAAAACAGTTTTCTTTAAATCGTAAGTTATATGTAGCTTTTATAGACTTTGAAAAGCATTCGATTCAGTGAATAGAACTCTTCTCTGGCCTATTCTGTTAAAAGCTGGCGTTCATGGTAAGCTGCTTAAGTGTATAATAAGCATGTATTCCTGTGTAAAAGCTAAAGTACGGTGTGGGGGTAAGATGACTGATTATATTCAATGTACATCAGGTGTAAAACAGGGGATGTGTGTAGTCCTGTTTTATTTTCTCTTTTTATTAACGAGTTGACTTTAGAAGTTGTTAAAACTGGAAAACATGGTGCACAATTTACCTGTGATATTCTAGAATGTTCATACTTCTTTTGGCTGACGATGTTGTTTTGATGTCTGTAAAACTGTTATAGGCTTGCAGACTCAACTAAATAGTCTGTTCCGATCTGCAACTTCACTCAGTTAAAAGTCAACATGTCAAAAAGCAACATTATCGTGTTTAGAAAGGGTGGGTATTTAGGAATTAGAGAAAAGTGGACTTACAATGGAGTGGTGATGCTGTAGTTAACGTATATAAATATTTGGGAATATATTTTTCAACAAAATTAAGCTTCACTTTTGCATGTAAAGATCTTGCAAGTAGAGCCAAGCGTGCATTACTCTGTATTATGCAACATCTATCAAAATTAGAAAAACATCTTTAAAATTATTTATGAAATTGTTTGACTCTCAAGTACAGCCCATCGCACTGTATGGAGCTGAACTTTGGGGCCTTAATGATTCAGCTGCTTGTTGTGAAAATGTTCATTTATTTGCGCTGAAGAAGTTTTTACGAGTGAGCATGCGAACACCTAACGATTTAATCTATGGCGAAGTAAACAGATATCCGATATATTTGAATTCTGCTATCAAGTGTATACGTTATTGGCTAAAAATAACACAAATGGAAATCTCAAGGTTGCCAAGGAAAGCATATAATATGTTATATGATTTGGATGCGAGAGGAAGAGTAAATTGGGTTTCAAATGTGAGGGTTAGATTGTATGAACTTGGTTTTGGTTTCGTGTGGTTACAACAGGGTGTCGGAAATATGAATGATTTCCTTCGGATATTTCGGAATAGACTAATCGATTGCAGATGGCAAGAATGGTCATGTCATATTCAAGAAAGCGACCGTTTGCTTTTTACAGACAGTTCAGAAGTGTGCATTGTGTTCCATCATATCTATCAATTAAAATGGACAATCATTTAAGGTATATTATGACAAAGTTCAGATTAGGTATTTCTGAAATTTTTGTTCATTATTATCGTTACAGGAAACATAGCAAATGTGATCTTCTCTGTCCGTTGTGTAAAAATGCCGAAGAAAATGAGGTCCACTTTGTGTTCTGCTGTCCTATTTGAATGATCTGAGGAATCAATTGATTGATCAAAAATATTCTAAGCATCCTTCTTTATTTCGACTCTCATTACTCATGGCATCCACAAACGAAGCCACCATAAAACGTTTTGCTGTTTTCTTGTACAAGGCGTTTAGGATTAGAAGTATAGTATGCAGTTAAGAATTAATTGTTGTGTACTGTTTGATATTCAGTTAGTCGATTACCTGTTGCACTTTGATGAATATTTGATTTATTTGTTCCTGTTTCTTTTTCGAAAAGATTTGTTCACATTACCCCTTCATTATGGGCTAGGGCCTATATGAATAAAACATCCGTATCCGTATCTGTATCTCTCTCTCTCTCTCTCTCTCCTCTCTCTCTCTCTCTCTCTCTCTCTCTCTCTCTCTCTCTCTCTCTCTCTCTCTCTCTCTCTCTCTCAGGGTTCTGCTGGAATGACTTGATTTTTTATCCATATGTTTATCCCCTCCTACCCGTGGCGACTGGGCTATCATTATGCATTTCCCACCTCCATTTGTGCTATATTTCTATCCCCCCCCCCTCCCCCGGTGTTTCAAAATTGATTGTTTTGTATCTCTGTGGAATTTTCTGATTGTCAGATTGTTCTAAACATGTTCTCTTATCGCACCCACTCTAGCCTCTTTTCTCCCCACCCTCTCTCTCTCTCTCTCTCTCTCTCTCTCTCTCTCTCTCTCTCTCTCTCTCCCTCTCCCTCTCTCTCTCTCTCTCTCTCTCTCTCCCTCCCTCTCCCTCTCTCTCTCTCTCTCTCCTCTCTCTCTCTCTCTCTCTCTCTCTCTCTCTCTCCCCCCTCTCTCTCTCTGCAGGCTTACCCCGCACTCCCTTCGCTCCTGCGTCTCTCTCTCTCTCTCTCTCTCTCTCTCTTTTTTTTTCTTCTTTTTTTTCCCTTTTTAAATTTTAATCCTGTATTGTATTGTAGTTCTAGTCACTTTTGCATGCTTCCTTTGTTACCTTTTATTTTATATTGTTGACCCTACACAGGGCGAGGACTGGATGTAAAAAAGCACATCAGTGCTTATCTATTATCCTCGTAAATAAAGAATTTTGTCTTGTCTTGTCTTGTCTCTCTCTCTCTCTCTCTCTCTCTCTCTCTCTCTCTCTCTCTCTCTCTCTCTCTCTCTCTCTCTCTCTGTGTGTGTGTGTGTGTGTGTGTGTGTGTGTGTGTGTGTGTGTGTGTGTGTGTGTGTGTGTGTGTGTGTAAATGGAAACAAAACAATTATACTGTCATGTTATCCTGTTACATTTTATTTCGTCGGCGCATTACCGAAAAGGGGAGGAGCGGGGGAGGGGGGGGGGAGATCTAAGAAAGGGGAAGATAGAGAGTGGCGCTTTTTTTTTTTAACAAACATAGATAGCAAATGAGATGTGCATGTTTTTTTTTGTTTTTTTTCCTGATTGGGACTGCTTTTGACTTGATCTTTTTTACGCTCGTTGATATCAAACCACAACGCTGAAACGTGAAGGAAGCTGGGTATTCACTGTGAAGTTCTGACAGAACCTATCGCCACATCCACACTCTGACAGAACCTATCGCCACATCCACACTCTGACAGAACCTATAGCCACACCCCACACTCTGACAGAACCTATCGCCACATCCACACTCTGACAGAACCTATTGCCACATCCACACTCTGACAGAACCTATCGCCACATCCACACTCTGACAGAACCTATCGCCACATCCACACTCTGACAGAACCTATTGCCACATCCACACTCTGACAGAACCTATAGCCACATCCACACTCTGACAGAACCTATTGCCACATCCACACTCTGACAGAACCTATCGCCACATCCACACTCTGACAGAACCTATCGCCACATCCACACTCTGACAGAACCTATCGCCACATCCACACTCTGACAGAACCTATCGCCACATCCACACTCTGACAGAACCTATCGCCACATCCACACTCTGACAGAACCTATTGCTACATCCACTCTGACAGAACCTATCGCCACATCCACTCTCTGACAGAACCTATCGCCACATCCACACTCTGACAGACCCTATCGCCACATCCACACTCTGACAGAACCTATTGCCACATCCACACTCTGACAGAACCTATTGCTACATCTACACTCTGACAGAACCTATCGCCACATCCACACTCTGACAGAACCTATCGCCACATCCACACTCTGACAGACCTTATTGACACATCCACACACTGACAGAACCTATTGCCACATCCACACTCTGACAGAACCTATTGACACATCCACACTCTGACAGAACCTATTGACACATCCACACTCTGACAGAACCTATCGCCACATCCACACTCTGACAGAACCTATCGCCACATCCACACTCTGACAGAACCTATTGCCACGTCCAAACTCTGACGGCCCCTATTGCCACATCCACACTCTGACAGAACCTATCGCCACATCCACACTCTGACAGAACCTATCGCCACATCCACACTCTGACAGACCTTATTGCCACATCCACACTCTGACAGAACCTATCGCCACATCCACACTCTGACAGACCCTATTGCCACATCCACACTCTGACAGAACCTATCGCCACATCCACACTCTGACAGAACCTATCGCCACATCCACACTCTGACAGACCCTATTGCCACATCCACACTCTGACAGAACCTATCGCCACATCCACACTCTGACAGAACCTATCGCCACATCCACACTCTGACAGACCTTATTGCCACATCCACACTCTGATAGAACCTATTGCCACATCCACACTCTGACAGAACCTATTGCCACATTCAAACAATGAATCAACACTACGAAGTTCATATGCAGATATGAGAATGGTTTATATGCATGCATATTCGCCAAGTGTTTCATATGCGCGCGTGCGCGTTTATGTAATCCTAAGAATTTTTTATTACTTGTTTTCTTTTATTACTCATTAGTTTTGACTCACATTTAAAAAAAATTATTCTTATTATTTGTTGTTGTTGTTGTTGCTGCTTTTTTTTCGTCAGTTGCCTAATTTAGCGTGGTGGACTGCATCTGAGTGGAGCCACCTGTGTGTCGAATCCCGCCCTTTATTGCAGGATTTAACAGGACCTAGTAAGTCTGTGGACAAAATAAAGAAACGGCATTCTTTATTGCCAACTGATGTTCCAAACTTTTTCAAGAAAATCAGCGAGGTCTTTTATTTTTAGTGGGAAAATTCACGTAGCAGCAGTAGCAAGGTCTTTTATTTTTAATGGAATATTCATTTAGCAGCAGTAGCAAAGGCAGTAGTAGTCGTCGTCGTAATAGCAGGCTGATAGTGACTGTAACAGTGGTGGTAGTAGCAATATATTTCCCTGACGCCCCATGGAGGGATGAAAAAAAGACCTGTCTACCCTGAACACAGTGTCATCGTTGTGATGCCCCCTTGTCACTGTCTGACTGCCGCTGTGTACACTGCTGCAGACCGGCGCACACACGCACACACACACACACACACACACACACACCACACACACACACACACACACACACACACACACACACACACACACACACACACACACAAACACACACACACACAACACACACACACACACACACACACACACACGCACAAACGCATACTCAGGCACGGGGAAGCAGATACGTACAGCACACACGGAAAGCAGACACGCACAACCACTCACGCTCACCTTCGCACACACGCACTAACATAAAATGACATCTGTGTATGACCGGGTAAAAAGATGAGTTTTTAGTTTCGTTTTAAGACTGGAAAAGAGTCACAGTGCCTGATGTCGTGTGGAAGAGAATTCCAAGTTTTAGGAGCCAGGAAGGAGAAGGAACGATCCCCCCTTCTTCTGCATTTGAATCTGGGAGGAACCAGGAGCAACGAGTCAGAAGACGAGCGAAGGGTTCTAGCTGGGCAGTATGAGTTTAGAAGGTCAGACAGATAGGCTGGAGTTCCAGATTTAACAGCATTGAACAGAGGCATGCGATTTTATATGTCACCCTGGCTTTGACCGGCAACCAGTGAAGTCTGCGTAATAATAGTTGAGGGTGCTCTTTGAAGGGAGCTTTGAGGATTAGTCTAGCTGCACAGTTTTGAACGTGCTGAAGTTTTTTGGTGAGGTAGTCGGGAAGGCCTGCTAGTAGAGAATTACAATAATCGAGACGCGAAAGCACGAGAGAAGTGGTGAGAGTTTTGGTTGCTTCAGTGGTAAGGCGATGTCGGATAGCACCTATACGTCTAATTTCCAGAAAGCATATTTTACAGACATGGTTCACCTGTGTCTTCATATCAAGACCGCTGTCGATAAAGACACCAAGGTTTTTAACCTTTACTGAGAAGGGAATAACAGTACTGCAGATCAGAAGTGAAGAATTTACAGAAAGAGCGGGTGTTTTTGCTCCTGGTAAGCTGAACAGTAAGGCTTCAGTTTTGTCATGGTTTAGCTGAAGTTTGTTTTCAGCCATCCAGTCCCGAACGACGGACACACATTCAGACAATTCGCCCTTCATCTGGTCGAGATCAGAGGCATTCCCCGAGCGTCTCAGCTGGGTGTCGTCGGCAAACATCTGGTGAGGACAGGAATGAGTTTCAAGGATCTGAGAAAGAGGATGCGTGTACATTACAAAGAGTACAGGTCCAAGGACGGAGCCCTGTGGAACCCAGATTCCAGCTTGGCTAGACGAGATCTGACGTTGTTGACAACGACTGACTGGTGTCTATCTGACAGGTAGGACTTGAACCATTGAAGGGCTGTTCCTGTAATGCCGAAATAGTGCTGCAGACGTTGCACAAGAATGGAGTGATCAATTGTGTCGAAAGCAGCGGATAGATCGAGTAGAGCAAGGATGGAGACCTTTTGTTCATCGGCAGCGACAAGGAGATCATTTACAACGCGAAGAAGAGCAGTTTCGGTACTGTGACCGGCACGATAGGCAGACTGAAAGGGATTTTGAAGACAGTTAATCTCGAGATGGGATAGGAGCTGTGAGAGAACAACTCTCTCTATGAGTTTGGAAACAAAGGGAAGATTTGAGACTGGACGGTAGTTTTTCAACTGATTTGGGTCCATACCAGCCTTTTTCAGTAAAGGCCTGACAAGAGCGAGCTTGTGTTCCTTTGGAAACTCACCAGACTGAACAGACTCATTGACAAGACGGGTAAGAAGGGGAATGAAGAGATCCGAGTTCTCAAACAGAAGTGACGTGGGTATCGGATCCAGTTCACAAGTTTTGTGGGGCATGTCTTTCAGGATCTTACTCACTGTGTCTTCAGACACTGGTGAAAAGAAAGCAAGGGGTGTTTCAACATCAGGACAGGTTGTGGGAACATGAGAAGTCTGCATGCTGTCAATGTTCTGTCTGATTAATTGGATTTTGCTGTTGAAAAGTCACTGAACGATTGGGCCAGTTCTGTATGAGGAATGTTGCTAGGGGGAGGGGGACGTACTGATCTTTCCCAGCAGAGAGTTGGTTATCGCAAACAGTTCTTTACAAGTCTGACTTTCATTGATTTTGGACGAATAGAAATCTTGTTTTGCTTCAAGAAGTAAACAGTTTACCTCATCCTTCTTATGTGTGAAAATCTGCTTGTGTACTGTGAGACCAGTCTTCCGCCAGGCAACGCTCTGCACATCGACGAGCACGCTTGGCTTCATGCAGCACTGGAGTGAACCACGGTTTAGCTTTCTTGTTGGTGGGCACACGTTTAGGGGTCTCTGGGGCATGTCTATCAAGCAATGCACTGGGACGTGTGTTATAATCACTGACTGTAATGTCACAGGTGTCGGACAGAGTATTCTCAAGATCAGACCTAAACGATGATCTGTCAATGGCACGAATATTCCTGCGCTGAACTACTGTGGAGGGGAATACAAAAAAAAAAATACCAAAAAAAAAAAAAAAAAAAAAGAGGTGTAAACCTCATTTCACGTTTGGCAACAGCTGGTATCAATATTTCCCTCCTGGCATTAATCGTGAACATACAGTAAGCTTATGTCCTTATGTACTTGCCTGCTGCGCTATCAAATGTCTCATGGACGTAGGATGGGGGTAAGGGGGGGGAGGGGGGGGGTTTGTGAGCTAAGGCCATTTTTTTACTGACATGAAATCTACGCCAGAAAACCGTTTTAACCTGCTGAGACTGGTTTGCCAGATCCTTGACCATGGCGCTGACCTTTATCACAGTGCAAACCCCGGGGCTTCCGGCCACAAATGCCTTGCCTGCCTAGCTGATGGCAGTCCTCACAAGATGGGGTGAAGTTGGGAAAGTGACACATATGTTACAGGCCGGAGTAATCGTCCCCATCTGTGCTTCTCAAAAAGCGAAAACACACACACACAGCCTACACACACACACACACAGCCTACACACACACACACACACACACACACACAACACACACACACACACACACACACACACACACACACACACACACATAGCCTACCCACACACACACACACACACACACACACACACACACACACACACACACACACACACAATTTTACTGGTTGAGGCCCATCAGTTCCCCACCCTCTCCCCTAAACCCGTCTTCCCCTCTTATTAATCAACAACCTGTTTCTTGTTAATGACTTTTGTCCTGTTTCCTTGTAGCTAATAATGAAGCATTTAAGCGCAGTACCACAGAAACAACAACAACCACACACCCACACACCCATACACACACACACGCGCGCTTGCTTACGCACGTACGCACGCACACACACACAACACACACACACACACACACACACACACACACACACACACACACACACACACACACACACACACACACACACCACACCACACACACACTGGACTGTGGTGGAAGTCACTAACTGAAAGAAGATCATTTGAATTTGTTGTAGACAGTTGCTTTAGGCCACTGCTGCAGCGAATGGTGTCATGTGGGTATTTGTTGTATGTGCTGAGAATTCACAAACATCTTTTCTTGCTGTCTCAGAACGAACACGTTTCTGTGTTCAAACGTTTTTAGATAGAAATAAGTAAGAGTTGTTGTCCGCCGGTTAGAGTTGTCCGCCAGTAAAAGTTGCTGTCCGGCGGTAAGAGTTGTCCGCCAGTAAGAGTTGTTGTCCGCCGGTGAGAGTTATCCGCCGGTAAGAGTTGTGCGCCGTTAGGAGTTGTCCGCCAGTAAGAGTTATTGTCTGCCGGTAAGAGTTTTTGTCCGCCGTTAAGAGTTGACCAGCATGCAAAGCCAGTGTTGAGAAGGTGCCTTTCCCTGTTTGAAGGTCACATGCATGGGTTATCACCTTTCCCTGCCTCAGTGCGCGCTGGGCAGTGGTGGGTGCCCTGTGCGTGGTTCATTCATTCTGCTGTCAGTTATCTGGTGTCAGTCTGGTGTCATTCATTCTGCTGTCAGTCATCTGGTGTCGGTCAGTCTGGTGTCATTCATTCTGGTGTCAGTCTGGTGTCAGTCAGTCTGGTGTCTGTTAGTCTGGTGTCAGTCTTAAGTCATTCATTCTGGTGTCATTCTGGTGTCAGTCATCTGTGTCTGTTAGTCTGGTGTCAGTCAGTCTGGTGTCAGTCTTAAGTCATTCATTCTGGTGTCATTCTGGTGTCAGTCAGTCTGGTGTCAGTTAGTCTGGTGTCAGTCAGTCTGGTGTCAGTTAGTCTGGTGTCAGTCAGTCTGGTGTCAGTCAGTCTGGTGTCAGTTAGTCTGGTGTCAGTCTGGTTTGTCAGTCTGGTGTCAGTCTGGTGTCAGTTAGTCTGGTGTGTCAGTTATGTCAGTTAGTCTGGTGTCAGTCTGGTGTCAGTTAGTCCAGTCTGGTGTCAGTCAGTCTGGTGTCAGTCAGTCTGGTGTCAGTTAGTCTGGTGTCAGTCTGGTGTCAGTTAGTCTGGTTCAGTCTGGTGTCAGTTAGTCTGGTGTGTCAGTTATGTCAGTTAGTCTGGTGTCAGTCTGGTGTCAGTCTGGTGTCAGTTAGTCTGTGTCAGTCTGGTGTCAGTGAGTCTGGTGTCAGTCTGGTGTCAGTTAGTCTGGTGTCAGTCTTGTGTCATTCATTCTGGTGTCAGGCAGTCTGGTGTCAGTCAGTCTGGTGTCAGTTAGTCTGGTGTCTGTTAGTCTTGTGTCAGTCAGTCCTGATGTCAGTCAGTCTGGTGTCAGTTAGTCTGGTGTCAGTCAGTCTGGTGTCAGTTAGTCTGGTGTCATTCATTCTGGTGTCAGTTAGTCTGGTGTCAGTTAGTCTGGTGTCAGTTAGTCTTGTCAGTCAGTCTGGTGTCAGTTAGTCTGGTGTCATTCATTCTGGTGTCAGTTAGTCTGGTGTCAGTTAGTCTGGTGTCAGTCTTGTGTCATTCATTCTGGTGTCAGTTAGTCTGGTGTCAGTTAGTCTGGTGACAGTCTTGTGTCATTCATTCTGGTGTCAGTTAGTCTGGTGTCAGTCTTGTGTCATTCATTCTGGTGTCAGTTAGTCTGGTGTCAGTTAGTCTGGTGTCAGTTAGTCTTGTGTCAGTCAGTCTGGTGTCAGTTAGTCTGGTGTCATTCATTCTGGTGTCAGTTAGTCTGGTGTCAGTTAGTCTGGTGTCAGTCTTGTGTCATTCATTCTGGTGTCAGTCTGATGTCAGTCAGTCTGGTGTCAGTTAATCTGGTGTCATTCAGTCTGGTGTCATTCAGTCTGGTGTCATTCAGTCTGGTGTCATTCATTCCGGTGTCAGTCTGGTGTCATTCAGTCTTGTGTCATTCATTCTGGTGTCAGTCAGTCTGGTGTCAGTTAGTCTGGTGTCAGTCATTCTGCTGTCAGTTAGTCTGGTGTCATTCATTCTGGTGTCAGTTAGTCTGGTGTCATTCATTCTGGTATCAGTTAGTCTGGTGTCATTCATTCTGGTGTCAGTTAATCTGGTGTCATTCATTCTGGTGTCAGTTAATCTGGTGTCATTCATTCTGGTGTCAGTCTGGTGTCAGTTAGTCTGGTGTCATTCATTCTGGTCCAGTTAGTCTGGTGTCAGTTAGTCTTGTGTCAGTTAGTCTTGTGTTAGTCATTCTGCAGTCAGTTAGTCTGGTGTCGGTCATTCTGCTGTCAGTTAGTCTGGTGTCAGTCAGTCCTGGTGTCAGTTAGTCTGGTGTCATTCATTCTGGTATCAGTTAGTCTGGTGTCATTCATTCTGGTGTCAGTTAATCTGGTGTCATTCATTCTGGTGTCAGTTAATCTGGTGTCATTCATTCTGGTGTCAGTCTGGTGTCAGTTAGTCTGGTGTCATTCATTCTGGTGCCAGTTAGTCTGGTGTCAGTTAGTCTTGTGTCAGTTAGTCTTGTGTTAGTCATTCTGCAGTCAGTTAGTCTGGTGTCGGTCATTCTGCTGTCAGTTAGTCTGGTGTCAGTCAGTCTGGTGTCAGTTAGTCTGGTGTCAGTCAGTCTGGTGTCAGTTAGTCGGGTGTCAGTCATTCTGATGTCAGTTAGTCTGGTGTCAGTCAGTCTGGTGTCAGTTAGTCTGGTGTCAGTCAGTCTGGTGTCAGTTAGTCTGGTGTCAGTCAGTCTGGTGTCAGTTAGTCTGGTGTCAGTCAGTATGGTGTCAGTTAGTCTGGTGTCAGTCATTCTGCTGTCAGTTTGTCTGGTGTCATTCATTCTGGTGTCAGTCATTCTGCTGTCAGTTAGTCTGGTGTCATTCATTCTGGTGTCAGTTAGTCTGGTGTCATTCATTCTGGTGTCAGTTAGTCTGGTGTCATTCATTCTGGTGTCAGTCTGGTGTCAGTTAGTCTTGTCTCATTCATTCTGGTGTCAGTCAGTCTGGTGTCAGTTAGTCTTGTGTCAGTTAGTCTTGTGTCATTCATTCTGGTGTCAGTCAGTCTGGTGTCAGTTAGTCTTGTGTCAGTTATCTTGTGTCATTCATTCTGGTGTCAGTCAGTCTGGTGTCAGTTAGTCTTGTGTCCAGTTAGTCTGGTGTCATTCATTCTGGTGTCAGTTAGTCTGGTGTCATTCATTCTGGTGTCAGTTAATCTGGTGTCATTCATTCTGGTGTCAGTTAGTCTGGTGTCAGTTAGTCTTGTGTCAGTTAGTCTTGTGTCAGTTAGTCTTGTGTTAGTCATTCTGCTGTCAGTTAGTCTGGTGTCGGTCATTCTGCTGTCAGTTAGTCTTGTGTCAGTTAGTCTTGTGTTAGTCATTCTGCTGTCAGTTAGTCTTGTGTTAGTCATTCTGCTGTCAGTTAGTCTGGTGTCCGTCATTCTGCTGTCAGTTAGTCTGGTGTCAGTCATCTGGTGTCAGTTAGTCTGGTGTCAGTCAGTCTGGTGTCAGTTAGTCTGGTGTCAGTCATTCTGATGTCAGTTAGTCTGGTGTCAGTCAGTCTGGTGTCAGTTAGTCTGGTGTCAGTCAGTCTGTGTCAGTTAGTCTGGTGTCAGTCAGTCTGGTGTCAGTTAGTCTGTGTCAGTCAGTATGGTGTCAGTTAGTCTGGTGTCAGTCATTCTGCTGTCAGTTAGTCTGGTGTCAGTCAGTCTGGTGTCAGTTAGTCTGGTGTCAGTCAGTCTGGTGTCAGTTAGTCTGGTGTCAGTCAGTCTTGTGTCAGTTAGTCTGGTGTCAGTCAGTTTGGTGCAGTTAGTCTTGTGTTAGTCAGTATGGTGTCAGTTAGTCTGGTGTCATTCATTCTGGTGTCAGTCAGTCTGGTGTCAGTTAGTCTGGTGTCATTCATTCTGCTGTCAGTTAGTCTGGTGTCAGTCAGTCTGGTGTCAGTTAGTCTGGTGTCAGTCAGTCTGGTGTCAGTCAGTCTGGTGTCAGTCAGTCTGCTGGTCAGTCAGTCTGCTGTCAGTTAGTCTGGTGTCGGTTAGTCTGGTGTCAGTTAGTCTTGTGTCAGTCAGTCTGGTGTCAGTCATTCTGCTGTCAGTCAGTCTGGTGTCAGTTTAGTCTGGTGTCAGTTAGTCTTGTGTTAGTCAGTCTGCTGTCAGTCAGTCTGGTGTCAGTTAGTCTGCTGTCAGTTAGTCTGGTGTCAGTCAGTCTGGTGTCAGTTAGTCTATGTCAGTCATCTGGTGTCAGTTAGTCTTGTGTTAGTCAGTCTGGTGTCAGTCAGTCTTGTGTCAGTTAGTCTGGTGTCAGTCAGTCTGGTGTTAGTTAGTCTTGTGTTAGTCAGTCTGGTGTCAGTTAGTCTGGTGTCAGTTAGTCTGGTGTCAGTCAGTCTGGTGTCAGTTAGTCTGGTGTAAAGTCAGTCTGGTGTCAGTCAGTCTGGTGTCAGTTAGTCTGGTGTCAGTCAGTCTGGTGTCAGTTAGTCTGGTGTCAGTCAGTCTGGTGTCAGTCAGTCTGGTGTCAGTTAGTCGGTGTAAGTCATTCTGCTGTTAGTCAGTCTTGTGTCAGTCTGGTGTCAGTTAGTCTGGTGTCAGTCAGTCTGGTGTCAGTCAGTCTGGTGTCAGTTAGTCTGGTGTCAGTTAGTCTGGTGTCAGTCTTGTTTTTGTGAGTCTGGTGTCAGCTAGTCTTGTGTCAGTCATTCTGCTTTCAGTCAGTCTGGTGTCAGTTATTCTGGTGTCAGTTAGTCTTGTGTTAGTCAGTCTGCTGTCATCAGTCTGGTGTCAGTTAGTCTGGTGTCAGTTAGTCTGGTGTCAGTCAGTCTGGTGTCAGTTAGTCTGGTGTCAGTCAGTCTGGTGTCAGTTAGTCTGGTGTCAGTCAGTCTGGTGTCAGTTAGTCTTGTGTTAGTCAGTCTGGTGTCAGTCAGTCTTGTGTCAGTTAGTCTGGTGTCAGTCAGTCTGGTGTTAGTTAGTCTTGTGTTAGTCAGTCTGGTGTCAGTTAGTCTGGTGTCAGTCAGTCTGGTGTCAGTCAGTCTTGTGTCAGTTAGTCTGGTGTCAGTTAGTCTGGTGTCAGTCAGTCTGGTGTCAGTTAGTCTGGTGTCAGTTAGTCTGGTGTCAGTTAGTCTGGTGTCAGTCAGTCCTGGTGTCAGTTATCTTGTGTCAGTCAGTCTGGTGTCAGTCAGTCTGGTGTCATTTTAGTCTTGTGTCAGTCAGTCTGGTGTCAGTCATTCTGGTGTCAGTTAGTCTTGTGTCAGTCCATTCTGCTGTCAGTCATTCTGGTGTCAGTCAGTCTGGTGTCAGTTAGTCTGGTGTCAGTTAGTCTGGTGTCAGTCAGTCTGGTGTCAGTCATTCTGCTGTCAGTCGGTGTCAGTCAGTCTGGTGTCAGTTAGTCTTGTGTTAGTCAGTCTGGTGTCAGTTAGTTTGGTGTCAGTCAGTCTGGTGTCAGTTAGTCTGGTGTCAGTTAATCTGGTGTCAGTCAGTCTGGTGTTAGTTAGTCTTGTGTTAGTCAGTCTGGTGTCAGTTAGTCTGGTGTCAGTTAGTCTTGTGTCAGTCAGTCTGGTGTCAGTTAGTCTGGTGTCAGTCAGTCTGGTGTCAGTCAGTCTGGTGTCAGTTAGTCTGGTGTCAGTCAGTCTGGTGTCAGTTAGTCTGGTGTCAGTCAGTCTGGTGTCAGTTAGTTTGGTGTCAGTCAGTCTGGTGTCAGTTAGTCTGGTGTCAGTTAGTCTGGTGTCAGTCAGTCTGGTGTCAGTTAGTTTTGTGTTAGTCAGTCTGCTGTCAGTTAGTCTGGTGTCATCATTCTGCTGTCAGTTAGTCTGGTGTCAGTGATTCTGCTGTCAGTTAGTCTTGTGTTAGTCAGTCTGGTGTCAGTTAGTCTTGTGTTAGTCAGTCTGGTGTCAGTTAGTCTTGTGTTAGTCAGTCTGGTGTCAGTTAGTCTTGAGTTAGTCAGTCTTGTGTTAGTCAGTCTGCTGTCAGTTAGTCTGGTGTCAGTCAGTCTTGTGTCAGTCAGTCTGGTGTCAGTCAGTCTGCTGTCAGACAGTCTGGTGTCAGTTAGTCTGGTGTCAGTCATTCTGCTGTCAGTTAGTCTTGTGTTAGTCAGTCTGCTGTCAGTTAGTCTGGTGTCAATCAGTCTGGTGTCAGTTAGTCTTGTGTTAGTCAGTCTGGTGTCAGTCAGTCTGGTGTCAGTCAGTCTGGTGTCAGTTAGTCTGGTGTCAGTCAGTATGGTGTCAGTTAGTCTTGTGTCAGTCAGTCTGGTGTCGTCAGTCTGGTGTCAGTTAGTCTTGTGTCAGTCAGTATGGTGTCAGTTAGTCTTGTGTCAGTCAGTCTGGTGTCATTAGTCTTGTGTCAGTCAGTCTGGTGTCAGTTAGTGTGGTGTCAGTCAGTATGGTGTCAGTTAGTCTGGTGTCGGTTAGTCTGGTGTCAGTCAGTCTGGTGTCAGTTAGTCTGGTGTCATCATATGGTGTCAGTTAGTCTGGTGTTGGTTAGTCATGTGTCAGATAGTCGTATGATGCCTTTATACAGAGAATGTATTTCCCATACGGTTATGCCCTGTAGTGTCACAAAAGTGCAGAAATATGTGTCTTCGGTACATGTTTAAGTCTCTCTAAATACAAGCGTGTATGCGAGACAGACAAATATTATTATAAGGATGCTTGTATGTATGGGTATGAATATGTGTTCGTTCTTTAATTTAATGTCTATCCACTTTACAGTGATCTTAGACAAAAACAAGAGACAAACGAACAGGCAAACAAACAAACAAAGACAAAACAAAAAAACACATGTAAAAGGGGCCGGTGTGTGTGTATGGCTCGCGCGCGCGTGCGCGTATGTGTGTGTGTATGTGTGTGTGTGTGTGTGTGTGGGGGGGGGGGGGGGGTGCATAAATGTGTGTGTTGTTTTTAAAATGTCATGAAAAGCGTATGGAGTGTGCAGGGAGTGTAGTATGCTAATCTTTGTATGCATAGTCTCTTTAATTAATGAGATACCAAAAGTGACCATCACTTTAACCCCACCTAATCTACCAGCATAACAGTAAACTACTTAGCCTGGATTCATATCTGAACATTTGTAAAGAAACAAAACATTTAAGCATCGAAATGATAAGAGAATAAAACCAACAAATAAACTCGAGAATCAAAGTAAATGTCCAACTGGACTCTTAACAATTGCCCTAACAACTTCTATAGCCTTCGCTTCGTTCCCCAAAATGTCACAAAAATTCGCGATTGATGGGTTCAAACTTAATAACCAAGTAGGTAAATATATTTTAATATTTCTGCAAAGAAAGATGACATGGAATGGTGTAATATTTTGGCCACAAATGCAAGTGACATTTTTACAATATTTGTTTTGTATGCATCAAGTCTGAGTCTAAAGATCAGACTCTTCAAAATCCATTCCTGATGGAGATTGTGTCCAGTTTTATATTTTACAAGCTCCTTAAAGAATTTTCCCTTGTTGTCCTTTATTATGTTTGGACACACTCTTTTGTCTTCGTATCACCGAATCCCATGATGCTTTACCTAAAAGGCTGTAATTTTCATTCAAGGATAAAGGAATATTATTTTTGTGGAGCTCTTTTCCTTCGCTGCACTATTTTTGGCTAACCGATCAACCCTTTCATTTGCTGCTAAACCACAATGTGATGGAATCCAACAAAAGTCAATAGAAGAACCACGTAAAGATAAAAAATAAATCAAATGGTATATCTCTAATATCATTTCTCCTCTCACTCTTGTTTGAGAATACTTTAAAGCTTGTAAGACAGATTTTGAATCGACACAAAATAATATTTGAAATATCGAATATGGAAAACTAAGAAGATAGTTCAGTGCCATAATAATGGCAATTAGCTCTGCTGTGAATACAGAGAAATTTTTTCCCAATATGATACGATTTTCTCTACTTTTAATGATGGAATAATGAATGCAGCACCTGATAATTGGTTTTCAAGTAGAGAACCGTCTGTATATATTTTAAGATGGTTTGTATAATTTTCATTTATATGTGCCTTGACATATGTTGGCAGCATGGTCCCATCACTTTTCTTTAAATCTGTATAATTAATATCGTAATTAGCCTTACTAAGCTCCCATTGACGAATATTACTGTAACTCGGTTGAGGAGCTACTGTTCCGGGTTCAACACCAGCATCTGTAAATAACTGGGACGTATAGGAGCCTATAGTTTTTACAGAGTCAAAACTCTGTGCTCGCTTTGGAAAATGTATATCTGATTTTAAACCAGTTTCCTTGATACATGGATTTTGCGTTGAATGACTCCTTAATATATATTTTGCTGAAGCAAGTTTCATATTTTCGGCAAAAGGCAAAATTCCGATTTCTGTGTACGTTTTTAGTGTTGAGCATGGACAGGGACACCGAGAGCTATCTTATAAGCTTTGCTATCGATGCTTTGCATCTTTGTTATCAAATATTTTGGAGCTGAAAAGAATATTTCCTGAGCATAAGATAATTTTGATCTCACAAGTGCAGTTGCTAAATGAATAAGTACCTTACTATCTTTTCCCCACGACTGTCGACTTATCATTTTTTAATAAATCAATCCTTTTCTGGCTTTTGTCAGAATATTTTCCAAATGGTAGTTCCAATTCAGTTTAGAAGTCAGGCTTACTCCTAGAAATTTAACAACTTTTTTATATTCAAGCGGCATTCCATTTATTTGAAAAGAGGGTAGAGGTTTAGGATCATACCCAGAGTTGAAGAGAACCATATGCGATTTTTCATGTGAGGGTTAGTCCGTTTTCAATCATGTATTTGCTGATTTTGTCTAGTTCATTTTGATATATCTTTTTAATGTAGTTAATTGATCTAATCGGTGTAAGCTTTTTTAGAGTAACTTTCATCCATATGCAAATATCATCTGCATATTGTACTAGCTCGACATTGTTTGAGACCACTTTTGGAAGATCATTGCATCAAAATGTTGAAAAGGATCGGGGCTATTACACCTCCTTGTGGGATTCCCATCTGTATACGTCTTTGATTAGAGTAGGCATTACCAACCTTAGTCTGTATTGTTCTTTCACTTAAAAATTCCTTTATATAGTTTATACATACAGCCCGAAATACCTATTGACTTAGTTTGTTTTAGAAGTTTTGAATGCCAAACTTGGTCATATGCCTTTCTAATGTCAAAAAGGTGGCAAGTACGTTTTTCCTACGTGAAAACTGATGTTTAAAACTGTGTAGTAATTTTTACTAAATGATCAACTGATGATTTACCTTTTCTAAAAACCCGACTGTTGTATTAATATTATACCATTTTTTTCACAGAAGTGTTCGAGCCTTTTTAGAATTATTCTTTCCATAAGTTTTCCCACGTGTGATGTAAGAGCGACAGGTCTGTAATTATTTTTATCTGATTTTGACTTTCCCTCCTTGGAATAGGGGTAACAGTAGATTGTTTCCATAAAGATGGCTGAATCCCTTCAAACCAACATTTTTGAAGAAATAAAGTTAGAAAAAGTTTTACATTAACTGGTAAATGCTTTATCATTTCATTGGAAATTGCATCTGGTCCCACTGATTTTTTCTTTGATCCAAGGTTTGAAATTGCATCTTTTGTTTCCTGAAACGTAATAGGAGCATTTGTATAGTGATTGTTATGGGACTTTTCACTGTCTTCGTTTTCGTCCATTTTTCTCTAAGCAGTTTTTGTTCTTCTGAGAGGCCTTCAAAGTTACTATTTTTTGCAAATGCATCTGCAAATGCTTCAGCCTTTTCAAAATTGGAAGGAAATTCGTTATTTTCCAATTTTAGGGGTACCCAGGAAGACATTCCATTTTTCATTTATTTTATTTTTTCCAATTTTCTGGAGATCTTTGTGATTTTGAACCTCATTTTCACAGAAATTTGACCAATATTCTTCCTTAGCCTTTTCATTCACTCTATTACTGTGATTTTTTGCTTTGTTTTTTTTTTTTTCAGCAATCTTTTCTGCTCTGTTTATATTTTTAGATACATTTTATAAGCCTCCATTTTTTGTTCTCTTGCTTCTTCACAGGAAACATTCCACCAAACATTACCTGTATATTT
>CM031625.1:48701097-48729113 GCA_018398815.1 Conus ventricosus
ACACAGGGGATAGCACTTGGTGACATCTTCACACAGGGGATAGCAGATAGTGACATCTTTATACAGGGATAGCAGATGGTGACATCTTCACACATGGGATAGCAGATGGTGACATCTTCCTTCAGGGGATAGCACTTGGTGATATCGTCACACAGGGGATAGCGGTTGGTGACATCTTCATACAGGGGATAGCAGGTGGTGACATCATCATACAGGGGATAGCAGTTGGTGACATCTTCACACAGGGATAGCTGTTGGTGACATCTTCACACATAGGATAGCAGATGGTGACATCTTCACACAGGGGATAGCAGATGGTGACATCTTCATACAGGGAATAGCAGATGGTGACATCATCACACAGGGATAGCACTTGGTGACATCTTCACACAGGGGATAGCAGATGGTGACATCTTCACACAGGGGATAGCAGATGGTGACATCTTCACACAGGGGATAGCACTTGGTGACATCTTCACACAGGGGATAGCACTTGGTGACAACTTCACACAGGGGATAACAGATGGTGACATCTTCACACAGGGGATAGCAGATGGTGTCATCTTTACACAGGGGATAGCAGTTGGTGACATCTTCACACAGGGGATAGCACTTGGTGACATCTTCATACAGGGGATGGTTGGAAATGTCTGATCAACATTTCTTGTCCAAACAAATTTTGTTGGGCTAGCACTTGTAATTTCACAGAAAATTCCAAGGTCAAAGTTCACCCCTCCCCCCCCCCCCCCCCACTCCCTCCGCACACAACCAAATTCAAGTCTGGAACAAATCGACACACAGACTCACACTGAATATACACTCACATGCACACACGCGCGCGCACGCACGCAGGCAAAGAGAGAGAGACAGACAGACAGAGAGACAGAAGGGGGGAGGGGGGACTCATACAGTCAAAATAGGCATGAAACAGCCCTGTATTTCATTAGATAACCATTTGAACTGCCCATACTGTGTCTTTTAATTAAATAACCATTTGGACTGCCCATACTGTGCCTTTTTCAATTAAATAACCATTTGGACTGCCCATACTGTGCCTTTTCTTTAATTGAATAACCATTTGGACTGCCCATACTGTGCCTATCCTTTAATTAAATAACAATTTGGACTGCCCATACTGTGCCTTTTCTTTAATTAAATAACAATTTGGACTGCCCATACTGTGCCTTTTCTTTAATTAAATAACAATTTGGACTGCCCATACTGTGCCTTTTCTTTAATTAAATAACCATTTGGACTGCCCATACTGTGCCTTTTTTCAATTGAATAACCATTTGGACTGCCCATACTGTGCCTTTTTTCAATTAAATAACCATTTGGACTGCCCATACTGTGCCTTTTTTCAATTAAATAACCATTTGGACTGCCCATACTGTGCCTTTTCTTCCATTAAATAACCATTTGAACTGCCCATACTGTGCCTTTTAATTATATAACCATTTGGACTGCCCATACTGTGCCTTTTAATTAAATAACCATTTGGACTAACCATACTGTGCCTTTTCTTAATTGAATAACCATTTGGACTGCC
Organism: Conus ventricosus; assembly: GCA_018398815.1. Lineage (NCBI taxonomy): Eukaryota > Metazoa > Mollusca > Gastropoda > Neogastropoda > Conidae > Conus > Conus ventricosus. The sequence goes on from CM031625.1 coordinate 48,702,647, forward strand.
CATACTGTGCCTTTTAATTAAATAACAATTTGGACTGCCCATACTGTGCCTTTTAATTAAATAACCATTTGGACTAACCATACTGTGCCTTTTCTTTAATTGAATAACCATTTGGACTGCCCATACTGTGCCTTTTAATTAAATAACCATTTGGACTGCCCATACTGTGCCTTTTAATTAAATAACCATTTGGACTAACCATACTGTGCCTTTTCTTTAATTGGATAACCATTTGGACTGCCCATACTGTGCCTATCCTTTAATTAAATAACAATTCGGACTGCCCATACTGTGCCTTTTAATTAAATAACAATTTGGACTGCCCATACTGTGCCTTTTTAAAAATTAAATAACCATTTGGACTGCCCATACTATGCCTTGTAATTAAATAACAATTTGGACTGCCCATACTGTGCCTTTTCTTTAATTGAATAACCATTGGGACTGCCCATACTGTGCCTTTTCTTTAATTGAATAACCATTGGGACTGCCCATACTGTGCCTTTTAATTAAATAACCATTTGGACTGCCCATACTGTGCCTTTTCTTTAATTGAATAACCATTGGGACTGCCCATACTGTGCCTTTTCTTTAATTAAGTAACCATTTGGACTACCCATACTGTGCCTTTTAATTAAATAACCATTTGGACTGCCCATACTGTGCCTTTTAATTAAATAACCATTGGGACTGCCCATACTGTGCCTTTTCTTTAATTGAATAACCATTTGGACTGCCCATACTGTGCCTTTTAATTAAATAACAATTTGGACTGCCCATACTGTGCCTTTTCTTTAATTAAATAACCATTTGGACTGCCCATACTGTGCCTTTTAATTAAAAAAACCATTTGGACTGCCCATACTGTGCCTTTTCTTTAATTGAATAACCATTAGGACTGCCCATACTGTGCCTTTTAATTACATAACCATTTGGACTGCCCATACTGTGCCTTTTCTTTAATTGAATAACCATTTGGACTGCCCATACTGTGCCTTTTAATTAAATAACCATTTGGACTGCCCATACTGTGCCTTTTCTTTAATTGAATAACCATTTGAACTGCCCATACTGTGCCTTTTAATTAAATAGCCATTTGAACTGCCCATACTGTGCCTTTTAATTAAATAACCATTTGGACTGCCCATACTGTGCCTTGTCTTCAGTTAAATAACCATTTGATCTGCCCATACTGTACATTTTCTCGATCTGAGTTGACTGTTTGTTACAAGAGGGTCAACAACAACAAAAACAAAGAAATAAACGAGAAATGCGTGGTAACAACATCTGGAATTAGTTCATCTGTAAATGACCTCAAAGAACGAGCCATGCAGCAGAGATAGCTGCGCACTGGTGGAGGTGAAACAGGCGCATGCCCTTGGATGTCACTGTGCTCCACCCTAATCAGCCTGGTTGATCCCTGCAGGCCCTGTGGCGGATGTCACTGTGCCCCACCCTAATGAACCTGGTTGATCCCTGCAGGTCCTGTGGCGAATGTCACTGTGCCCCACCCTAATGAACCTGGTTGATCCCTGCAGGCCCTGTGGCGGATGTCACTGTGCCCCACCCTAATGAACCTGGTTGATCCCTGCAGGCCCTGTGGCGGATGTCACTGTGCCCCACCCTAATGAGCCTGGTTGATCCCTGCAGGCCCTGTGGCGGGAGTCCTCAGTGACCTGGTGACCCATCGGGTGGCCATCATGATCGGCTCCTCCCTGTTGTTTGTGGGTCTGCTGTGCACCAGCTTCTGCCAGGACCTCAGCAGTCTGGTCCTCGTCTTCGGCATCGTCTGTGGTGAGTACTGGCAAGGACCCCAGCAGTCTGCTCCTGGTCTTCGGCATCGTCTGTGGTGAGTACTGGCAAGGACCCCAGCAGTCTGGTCCTCGTCTTCGGCATCGTCTGTGGTGAGTACTGGCAAGGACCCCAGCAGTCTGCTCCTGGTCTTCGGCATCGTCTGTGGTGAGTACTGGCAAGGACCCCAGCAGTCTGCTCCTCGTCTTCGGCATCGTCTGTGGTGAGTACTGGCAAGGACCCCAGCAGTCTGGTCCTCGTCTTCTGCATCGTCTGTGGTGAGTACTGGCAAGGACCCCAGCAGTCTGGTCCTCGTCTTCGGCATCGTCTGTGGTGAGTACTGGCAAGGACCCCAGCAGTCTGGTCCTCGTCTTCGGCATCGTCTGTGGTGAGTACTGGCCAGTCCTCGCGGTCTTTGGACTGACTGTCGGTCTCCTCCATTAGGTCAGTCTCATGCTTCCACTGTTTGCACCTGTCGCCTTGGTGACCGATCAGAACTATTCTGTGTTCAGACTGACGACATTTGTACTGAAAGGAGCTTACGATCAGACTCAGCCTGCAAGGAGTGTATTCCTGCTGAATGCAACTTCTACCTCTTTATCGAAACAACCGATTCATGATTGCTGCAATTTGTCAGCGGTGAAACGATCCAGAAAGGGACAGTTAATTTCAATGACCGAAGCTCTATTCGTTGTTTAAGTTTCTTCAGCCTTTGAAATAAGGTTGGATGACAAATTTTGAATTTACTCTATAAGACCACAAAAGGAAACCCTCACACCCATATATATCAAAAAGAAAGGTGCAGAATTTGACATCATGTTGTCTGCTTGGTCAAGGCGGAGAAACGATGCAAAAAGTTGGAAAAGAATGTTTCCAAACGTGGAAGATATCACAATAACCACAGGTAGGTCTGCCGGCTGAAGGTATTGCACGGCCTTCGGTGTTAGTGATCAAAACAATTTGCCTCATGTTCAAAGCGAAATGATCTCACTCGTCCAGGAAGAGTTTACGTTACGGGTTTGAGAAGCATGTATATTATTAGTTATGCAGTTTTTTTGTTTGTTTGTTTGTTTTGTTTTGTTGTTGTTGTTGTTTTTATAGATATTTTGAACATTTTTGTTAATTGATTATGAATTCAAAGAATAACTTGAAATGGAATCCTTCTCTGGTTCCTGGTGGGAAGCCAGAATATGTCCACACACAATCTGAATACGTCCACACACAATCTGAATACGTTAACACACAATCTGAATACGTTCACACACAATCTGAATACGTCCACAGACAATCTGAACACGTCCACAGACAATCTGAATACGTCCACACACAATCTGAATACGTTCACACACAATCTGAATGAAAACATCTGTAATACAGTCCTCCTAGAGTCGGGAGGAGGAAGGGGTATGTATGTGTGTGTGTGTGTGGGTGGGGGGGGGGGACTGTTCTGATATCAGGTCATATAAGTTCACAAACCCTTCAGTGTCACAAATGTCGCTTTGTTTTGCTTCAATGTCTAAAACGGAAGCTTTTTTGTCAAGTACAAGAATACAAACTATTATTTGAAAGGAAATGTATGCTCTGTAAGTATGAGAGTAAGTGTGTGTGTGCGTGTGTGTGTGTGTGTGTGTGTGTGTGTGTGTGTGTGTGTGTGTGTGTGTGTGTGTGTGTGTGTGTGTGTGTGTGTATTTGCGTTCAAAGTTATACATTTGTTTATCAAAATAAAAAGCAAATGCCACTGTTAAGAATGTTTACAAAGTAACCAAAATAGGTTTAAAAACTGAATTCTGTAGTTCTATATAGATCGTCACTACAATTAAGAATCAAGTAATATTGAAGCGTATCAGAAGTACAAGGCATTGAGTATTCGGGAAAGTTCGAGAGTTATGACGAATAAAAATGCATGAAACTTTACTGGTGTATCGAGTACCATCACATGTTACAACCAATCAAAATGCTCGGCACATTTAAGAGACAATTTCTGGATGCTTCTGGATCTTTCTGCTGCTTCTGGTACTTCGAAGAGACCTCCGGAATCATGATGCAATTTATGCACAGGTCATTTGGTAAACCAACGTCACATCAGCCTTAACACGTATAAACTGAATCCCCACGATATGTTTTTCTGAATCCACCGATTACGAACGTAAATGAAATCGAACTGTTTGTAATAGTGTGAATTTGTTTTAAATTCTTGAACTTGAAGAAAGAATATTCTTCATTTGATCTAAAAAAAAAAAAACAATCCCGGAAGACTGCAAAGTTTTCGTCGTTTACAAATGTATCGCTCAGTGACCCCCCCCCCCCTTCCCCCCTAAGTCGCTGGAAAGCGCTCTCAAAGCAGTTAGCCAAATCAGTCAGCTCAGCACTTCAGTCAGAGAGAGAAAACGCAAAAAAAAAAAACCCATGGATGTGAAACGGTGCTCCTGTAATGACTCTATTTTCTGATTGTTCCCCCGGCGTGCGTTTCAGATCAGATAGATGACTCTCCAGCTCTATTGGCTTAGCCCATAAACTGAGAAACGGTAAGTCTATTTGCGATGGAAAGACAGGCGTTATTCTCCCCTGATCTGGTTTTCCGGAACAGGGTTTTTTTTGCCTGATCAGCTGAACTGTTCAGTCAGACAGAGAAAATGGCAAAACAGGGTGTAAAATGGCGCGGCAGTAATGCACACACTGAGTTACAAACAGTGAAATTTCACGTATTATCATCATCGTCGATCGATTCAGATGTACAGGTCTTGGGCTTAATATGACGTGTGTGTACCACAGGACGCATGCACAATCTTGACCTGTAAAGTGAGAAAAGGTAACTGTGTTTGCAATGGAAAGACAGGCGTTATCTTCTTCTGATTTGTTTCCCCAGAGCAGGTCTATTTGACGAGATGACAGCTCAGATGGCCTCTTGTGGTCGACTGGGCTGTAAATGAAATGAAGTAGAGTGAATGTGTCTGGACTCTGTCCTTGCTGTTCTATTGACTGGAGGAGAACATCTCCCCTCAGTGATATTCAAAGACAGTGAGTGACAGGACCTAACAACCCTCCCTGCCTCTTCCCTCGGCAGGACTAGGAGCGGGGTTGTGCTACTCCCCGGCCATCACGGTGGTCAGCACCTACTTCCTCAAGTACCGGACGCTGGCCAATGGCATCTGTCTGGCAGCACCAGGCATGGGGATCCTGGCGGCGCCTTACCCCGTCAGCTGGCTCATCGACAACTACGGCTGGCGCTTCGCCATCGTCTGCTTCGGCTGTGTCATGGCACAGGTGGGCGCCGCCGGCTTTGGGCGTGTTCCTTACTGCTAGGACGTTGTTGCGGTCGGGCTGTTTTTTTCTTCTTTTTTTTTATTATTGTAGTTATTGTTGTTTTAGTAACTGAATTGAGCTGGGTGTCTCCGTCCCTTTCCGCCCCATCTTATTTCCCGGTCCATTTCCTTTGCCCGGGCCCTTAAAGTCTATGAACAGAACTTTGCCCAGGCCCTTAAGGTCTATGAACAGAACTTTGCCCAGGCACTTAAGGTCAATGAACAGAACTTTGCCCAGGCCCTTAAGGTCTATGAACAGAACTTTGCCCAGGCCCTTAAGGTCTATGAACAGAACTTTGCCCAGGCACTTAAGGTCTATGAACAGAACATTGCCCTGGCCCTTAAGAAGAACTATGAACAGAACTTTGTCCAGGCCCTCAAGAAGGGTCTATGAACATTAACGAGAAAAACACCTTAGAAAGTTTACAGTATTGTTACTCAGCCACAAAGGTACATTCACGTTTGTGTTTTCCATTTTGCAAGATATGCAGTTATAAAGCGAGTAAAATAATTCACCTCCAGGTTCACTGCTGGTACAGACTTTTTGTTTGTTTTTCGAATGGCTTGAGGAAGTGTTTATTTAATAATTTAGTCAGAAAACAGAGAAAGAGAACAGGCGTTTGTTTCAGTAGGAAGTGTTGATCAGCGTCATACTGCTTTGAGTCATACTGCTTTGAGTCATACTGCGTCATACTGCTTTGAGTTATACTGCTTTGTATTTAGCTTACATTGATTTGTGTATTGTGTGCTGTATAATCCCATTGTATAGAACTTTCCAAACGCTCGATGTGGGCAGCCCCTTAGCCCTTACCCTACATTGAAGTTTGAGTCTGGCTACAGCAGGTTCTTTCCCGTGCCACACAACAGCACCAGAATATGCATGGCTGCCCCTGGCCTGCCGGTTGATGAGGACCTGTGTCAGCATCAGATCCTCCTGCATGTCTTCAACGCTGCTCTTTGGCCTGACGTCCTGCCGGGGCGCTGTGGAGTGCCCCAGCTGCCCCTGTGTGCCGTGTCCCAGCCACCTTTGGCAGTCAGACCCCCGCCGCGGGGTGCTCACCTTCACGATCAGAGACAGTCTGCTCTGTCCATGACATATGTCATCTAGCTGACTGATGGTGCTAGTGGTCGCACCATGCGGTCTGTGGCACGTGAGACTGGACAGACCGTTCACCAAAGGTTTTACGTACTCCCATCCCATCAGGGAGACAGTGGACACCGTGGTGGTCAGACCCTTCAGGTCTCATCCCTTCAGGGAGACAGTGGACAACGTGGTGGTCAGACACTTGAGGTGTGAGGTGTGCGGAGCAGACGGCGGAGGACCTGAGCTGGCCGGTGGTCAGGCAGTCTGCGGAGTGGTGCTGTTGTTCTCTGGAGTATAGCGGTGCTCACTGCAGGCTGAAAGAAACCATTGAAAAATGGAACGTGGCTCAATGACCATCCACTACAGTTCAGCCCAGCCATGGAACTGGGCTCGGATACAGTGGCGGATTCACGCAGAACATAGTCTGAGTGAACTTACTGCCCGATACCTGTCTACAAAGATATATATATTTCATGGAATATTAAACTTACGATGATACAAATTTTTGTTGTTGTTGTTTTTTGCTGTCCCAACCTCTGCGCCACCTCAGAGGCAGTTCACCCACGCCGATCATTCCGACACCCCTGTCCACAGCCACAGCCCGGTCGGCCCCGCCACAGCCCCGGCACCGGCAATCCACAGGAGCAGTCAATGTCAAGTCGTCAAGAGGCAACCCACCGGAGGAGACACTGCACTGCTGCCGAGTCACTTCGGTGGTGTTCAGTGGCGCCTGTTCTGATCTAACATACGCAGGACACCACCTACTAAGCCCCCTACTGACGACAATAATTGCTTAGTCGCGGAGCCGGCGTAAGTGAGCTCTCCTTCCGGAGGGCGCCACCACGTCCGTCCAACGACAGCCCCCATGGACTCGCCGATACCGGTGACTCAGACGGAACCAAACCAAAGCCACAGACGTGGAGAGGACATCGAAATTGAGGTCACCATGAGAGCAGGGCATGAAGGGCCACAGAATTTGAGACTTTTTAAAAAAAAATTAATTTTTTTTAATGCTGATCGATTAGAATGAGGATGATTAAGATGATGCTACAGATTTCCATTTCGGTCTGAGACTACATAACAGGGCTGTACTCTACGCTTCCTTTCATAATATATCCCGGCGTCAACCAGGCCCGAGAGATACAGGCACCTGCAGTGTTGGTCAGGAAATTTGAGCAACACTCTCAGAAACGCATCCATTAAGTGGATGAAACTCGACTGTGTGGTCCCAGTCTTCCCAACTGAGTCCGCAGCAACTCAACTCTGGGTAGGAGCCGGTCGGGGCAGAAAAACCCACATGACTTCTGATGGGATTCGAACCCACGACCTCCCAGCCGGGAGTCCGCGACGCTAACCACTTCGCCACGGCGGCTGATACAAATGTTGACATTTTGGATTTATCATGCCTGGTTTTTTTTTAAAAGGTACATTATAAATAACTCTTTAAATCGTTACCAACGATTAACTCCCCAGATTAAAAATAAGTTTAATTACATTCGTTAAATTGAGGGAAAAGGCGAACCATACATCCCGTCGACTAAGGCTAAAGTCTGCGCTCTCCTTAAAGCCCTTCTGGTGGTCAGTATCAGTCTGATTACTATTGTCATTAGCATGTTGTGCAGCTGCAGGCCTGATGGCAGTCAGTGTTAATGGTGTGTTTATTTCATCGGACATCCTTTAAACACTCTTTCCATGTTCTCTTTCAGATCTGCGTTTTGGCCGCCATGCTGTTTCCGTACAGCGCGCCCTCTGCCCCTTCGTGTTGTGCGGGCGCACCACGGCAGACACAGCCCAGTCCGCTGGACGACAGGGGGAAGCCACGGGGTCAAAGTGACCACCCAAAGGCCGGTCCACGCGACGATTTGAGGGTCATGGAAGGGTCAGGGTCCGTACAGAACGTGTCCGAGTTCGGCAGCGTGATGATGAGCCAGTTATCTGTAGCGCTAAGTCTGGAGGACATCAAAGCCGAAAACTTCAGGTAAGTGGACCCGCATGTTTGTGCAGAGAGTGTTTTGTTTTGCAGTGTTAGTGCGGTCTGTACTTCAGGTGAGTGTTTGTGCAGAGAGTGTTTTGTTTTGCAGTGTTAGTGCGGTCTGTACTTCAGGTGAGTGTTTGTGCAGAGAGTGTTTTGTTTTGCAGTGTTAGTGCGGTCTGTACTTCAGGTGAGTGTTTGTGCAGAGAGTGTTTTGTTTTGCAGTGTTAGTGCGGTCTGTACTTCAGGTGAGTGTTTGTGCAGAGAGTGTTTTGTTTTGCAGTGTTAGTGCGGTCTGTACTTCAGGTGAGTGTTTGTGCAGAGAGTGTTTTGTTTTGCAGTGTTAGTGCGGTCTGTACTTCAGGTGAGTGTTTGTGCAGAGAGTGTTTTGTTTTGCAGTGTTAGTGCGGTCTGTACTTCAGGTGAGTGTTTGTGCAGAGAGTGTTTTGTTTTGCAGTGTTAGTGCGGTCTGTACTTCAGGTGAGTGTTTGTGCAGAGAGTGTTTTGTTTTGCAGTGTTAGTGCGGTCTGTACTTCAGGTGAGTGTTTGTGCAGAGAGTGTTTTGTTTTGCAGTGTTAGTGCGGTCTGTACTTCAGGTGAGTGTTTGTGCAGAGAGTGTTTTGTTTTGCAGTGTTAGTGCGGTCTGTACTTCAGGTGAGTGTTTGTGCAGAGAGTGTTTTGTTTTGCAGTGTTAGTGCGGTCTGTACTTCAGGTGAGTGTTTGTGCAGAGAGTGTTTTGTTTTGCAGTGTTAGTGCGGTCTGTACTTCAGGTGAGTGTTTGTGCAGAGAGTGTTTTGTTTTGCAGTGTTAGTGCGGTCTGTACTTCAGGTGAGTGTTTGTGCAGAGAGTGTTTTGTTTTGCAGTGTTAGTGCGGTCTGTACTTCAGGTGAGTGTTTGTGCAGAGAGTGTTTTGTTTTGCAGTGTTAGTGCGGTCTGTACTTCAGGTGAGTGTTTGTGCAGAGAGTGTTTTGTTTTGCAGTGTTAGTGCGGTCTGTACTTCAGGTGAGTGTTTGTGCAGAGAGTGTTTTGTTTTGCAGTGTTAGTGCGGTCTGTACTTCAGGTGACTGTTTGTGCAGAGAGTGTTTTGTTTTGCAGTGTTAGTGCGGTCTGTACTTCAGGTGACTGTTTGTGCAGAGAGCGTTTTGTTTTGCAGTGTTAGTGCGGTCTGTACTTCAGGTGAGTGTTTGTGCAGAGAGCGTTTTGTTTTGCAGTGTTAGTGCGGTCTGTACTTCAGGTGAGTGTTTGTGCAGAGAGCGTTTTGTTTTGCAGTGTTAGTGCGGTCTGTACTTCAGGTGAGTGTTTGTGCAGAGAGTGTTTTGTTTTGCAGTGTTAGTGCGGTCTGTACTTCAGGTGAGTGTTTGTGCAGAGAGTGTTTTGTTTTGCAGTGTTAGTGCGGTCTGTACTTCAGGTGAGTGTTTGTGCAGAGAGTGTTTTGTTTTGCAGTGTTAGTGCGGTCTGTACTTCAGGTGAGTGTTTGTGCAGAGAGTGTTTTGTTTTGCAGTGTTAGTGCGGTCTGTACTTCAGGTGAGTGTTTGTGCAGAGAGCGTTTTGTTTTGCAATGTTAGTGCGGTCTGTATCCTTCGTGGGACTCTCTCTCTCTCTCTCTCTCTCTCTCTCTCTCTCTCTCTCTCTCTCTCTCTCTCTCTCTCTCTCTCTTTATGTACGTGATCTGGAAGCGACATATATTGAATGAGACAAGACCAGGTTCGAGTGTTGCGCTGCATGCACAGCCTGGTGTTTGGTAAACTAACCCACGGCAACGAACGAGTCGTGCCTAGCAATATACGCAGAGAAATCCAATCCAGTAGTAAATACACAAGAGGAAATCAACAGGCACACAGATATAAGAGCTAGGTGCTTTATGTAAGTGATTAATATGTCAATGCTCTCTTCTCTGGAAGACAAACCCGAAATTGGTATGGTTTGTATGATGAGACGTTCCACCCCAAAGCCGTAGAGACAGGTAGTCCTTAGCATGAGAGAGACAATCATTTATTTGTTTGGTTGTGTGTCATGACCGTGTATATGCGCGGGTGATGTTTTCAACTTCTGACGAAAAAACAACACCATAAGTAAACAGTTTGCGAGGGATTAGCTTTTTCTTGTCATTGATTGGACGTTGAGGCACGTGATTGGTGAGAGAAGCGCACTGTTGTGTAGGACGGGTATGTTCCCGATGTGTAGGGCAGTCCAGGGGATGCCAGACAGGAGGAAAGGGCGCTTGGCTTGGGCCGAGTCGTTGGCTTATCTTTCAACTTTAGGGGTTCTAAAAGGAAAACCTAGTTTTGCTTGCGGCCAGGGAGTGGCCAATTTTGATGTAGTGCAGACAGAAATCTGCTAGGGATTCCTTGGTTGAATTTTGATACCTTATGGGTAAGTTGCCAGTTGGGGAATAATAAATTCATAAAGAGAAAAGAAAATTATCAATAAGTAAATGTAAACGATTTATGTGATTAATTGAAAAATTAATGAATAAATAAACGACCTCGTGTAATGAATATTGGTTCCCCACGGGTAAGTTGCCAGTTGGGGAATAATAAAGTTCTAAAGAGGAAAGAACAGTCATTAATAAGCAAATGTAAACGATTGATGTGATTATAAATAAATAAATAAACGACCTCATGTAATGAGAAACATTTTCTGAAAACGCGCAATTGTTTTTGTTTCTTATATTAATACGTTTGTAAAAATTTCACTTTGTATTCCCAACTGTAGCTAGGATATGTTTTAAAATCCATTCCCAACCAATGCGTGAGTATCTTTTTATATTATGTAGAATGTCTCTAACAAAATACATATTCTCTAGCTAACGTCAGGACTTGGGGTTTCTGTTCAGAAAACCCGGTGTCCAACCCCGGAACTCAAGTTCCTTCCTCCTGGAAACGTCGTTCTTGCTGGTGGAATTTTAAAGAAAGAAACATTTACGCGCCGACAGTTTAATATGAAAAACAGGAAGACACGTGAACAGTATTGTCCATATGGTGCTTTTTGAACGACAGGTAGTGAACTGCCCTTAAGGTGTTGTGCAGCTACTTTTGTGAATTTCTGTCAATTTGTGAAATATTTTTGTTTTGTTTTGTTGACCAATGTGGTAAAAGGAGCCAAAAAGTGAATGTTTGTTTCCCCAGTCTCTCCTTTAGATGAATGAAGTAAACATGCCGTATGTCTGATTGAGTGTTGCACATGTGGTGTGTGACAGTGTGTTAGTCTCTCCTTTAGATGAATGAAGTAAACATGCCGTATGTCTGATTGAGTGTTGCACATGTGGTGTGTGACAGTGTGTTAGTCTCTCCTTTAGATGAATGAAGTAAACATGCCGTATGTCTGACTGAGTGTTGCACATGTGGTGTGTGACAGTGTGTTACAAGACATTCTGTCCCAAAGGTGCCTAGTTCATGGCATGCGAGAATTAGTGTGTGTGTGTGTGTGTGTGTGTGTGTGTGTGTGTGTGTGTGTGTGTGTGTGTGTGTGTGTGTGCGTGCGTGCGTGTGTGCGTGCGTGCGTGTGTGTGTGTGCGTGTGCGTGTGTGTGTGCGTGTGTGTGTGTGTGTGGTGTTAGACATTCCATGCCAAGTCACAACGATGTCTAGGTGAGAGGGCATGACGGAGACACGTATGTGTTTATCTGTCTGCGTGATTGGTTATTTTGCCTCAGAATCACAAAGATGAGTTTGTGGCAGAAGAACGAGAAATTAGTCATTTTTTCTTGTTTGTGCTTTAATATAGTTCATCCTAAAAGGAAAAAAAGAATTTATTGTAGGTCATGATCTTCTTATCGAATATTCGATCCGAAACAACTTCAATGCTTAGGGGAGGCAAATTTTATTTTGTCTGTCTCTGTCTTTACGCATTCTGTCACAAAGTGGTAAAGATAACGGTTTTATGGCATACAAGTAAGAGAGACAATATTTGTCTAGTTCGTGTAGCTAAACATTCCATCTCAAAGTCAGACATAAAAGTAAATCATGAAATGAAATAAAGCAGGGAATCCTTGTTCGCCTTGATTGTGTGGCTACACGTTGTCTCAGAGTCGCAAACATAGCTGCTTCAACGAGTAAGACAGACAATTATTTGTCTGTTTGTGTTGGTATACACTCTCCCAAACATAATTAGTTCATTGCAACTCGTAATAATTATACTTTTCTGTCCCAAATTATGTCACAAAGGTAACTAGTTCATGGTATAAGGGGTACAATTATTTATTAATTATGTCACAAAGGTAACTAGTTCATGGTATAAGGGGTACAATTATTTATTAATTATGTCACAAAGGTAACTAGTTCATGGTATAAGGGGTACAATTATTTATTAATTATGTCACAAAGGTAACTAGTTCATGGTATAAGGGGTACAATTATTTATTAATTATGTCACAAAGGTAACTAGTTCATGGTATAAGGGGTACAATTATTTATTAATTATGTCACAAAGGTAACTAGTTCATGGTATAAGGGGTACAATTATTTATTAATTATGTCACAAAGGTAACTAGTTCATGGTATAAGGGGTACAATTATTTATTAATTATGTCACAAAGGTAACTAGTTCATGGTATAAGGGGTACAATTATTTATTAATTATGTCACAAAGGTAACTAGTTCATGGTATAAGGGGTACAATTATTTATTAATTATGTCACAAAGGTAACTAGTTCATGGTATAAGGGGTACAATTATTTATTTGTTGGTTTGGTTATACGTTTCGTACCAATGTTTCGAAGATGACAAGTTCAAAACATCAGTGAGACAATAATTCATGTGTCTGTATATGTGATTATACTTTCCATTCCAAAGACAAATATTCCAAGGCATAAAACCGACTATCAATTATTAGTCTGGCTGGGTGGTTCTACGTTCGATGACAAAGTTACAAGATCACGAGTTTACGCCATGGGAGGGAACATATTCATTTGTCTTGTTTGTGTTGTTATGCATTTCGTCCCGAAGTCACAAAGATAACCAGATCATGACGTCAAATAAAACAGAATTGTTTGTCTTTTTGTGCAGTCACAATAAATTATGTCCCAGAGTCTTTGTCTTTTTGTGCAGTCACAATAAATTATGTCCCAGAGTCTTATGGATGACTGACGCAGGGCACAAGAGAGACAATTCTTCGTTTATGTGTGTCGTTTTACATATTGTCTTACATAACAAATTTATGGCGTATCAGAGACGATAATTTGCGTGGTTATACATTCCGTTTATAGGTTCCGGAGATAATGAATTCATGACATAAGAGAGACCATTACTGATTTGTGTGTGTGGCCATACATTCCGTCCCAAATTAATAAGAATAAGCAGTTTATGGCATGAGAGAGATATTTATTTGTTTGTGTGCATATTCATTTCCTCCCAGATCCTCACAAATTAACTGGTTCATGGCATGAGAAAGACACTTGTTTGTTTTGTTTGGTTGCTTGGATGTCTTGTTGTATTTTCCATCCCAAATATGATAAGTTCCTGGCGTTAGAGGGTCAGTGATGTCGTTGCTTGTTTGTGTGGCTATGCACTTGGTCTCAGGGTTACATAGCTGCATCCTGGCATAAGGCAGAAAAATTAACATTTACATTGCGTGTTTGAAAGATAAACAGTCTGGGGTAAGAGAGACAATATTTTAATATTTTGTGTGGTTATACATTCTGACTCAAAAGATATAAACATAACAATTTCATGGCATAGGAGATAAATGGATTAAATAATTAATCGATTAAATGTGTGTGTGTTTGTGTGTGTGTGTTCATATGAACCCAATCGATTGTGCAGTCAAGCAGTGTTGCTGTTGACAGCGTTGTTGACAGTATGTCCTGTGCTGTTGCAGTCAAGCAGTGTTGCTGTTGACAGCGTTGTCGACAGTATGTCCTGTGCTGTTGCAGTCAAGCAGTGTTGCTGTTGACAGCGTTGTTGACAGTATGTCCTGTGCTGTTGCAGTCAAGCAGTGTAGCTGTTGACAGCGTTGTTGACAGCATGTCCTGTGCTGTTGCAGTCAAGCAGTGTAGCTGTTGACAGCGTTGTTGACAGTATGTCCTGTGCTGTTGCAGTCAAGCAGTGTAGCTGTTGACAGCGTTGTTGACAGTATGTCCTGTGCTGTTGCAGTCAAGCAGTGTAGCTGTTGACAGCGTTGTTGACAGTATATCCTGTGCTGTTGCAGTCCACGCGTGCTGCACGTGCTGAGCCAGAAGTTCCTGTGGGTCATGTTCCTGGCCCAGATGCTGGTGGACGCTGGCTTCAGCATCCACATCATCCTCTACCCCGCCTACGCCCGGAGCGTGGGGCTGACGCTGACGGAGATCCCCCCTCTCTTCATCATGTACGGCGTCACTCTGACAGTCAGTCGCCTGGCGCTCGGCTTCGTCTTCACCCTCGTCACCCGCCACTGGCTCAAGACCTTCTTCTGTTTCCGCCTGGCCTATGCCGCCATGCTGACGCTGATCCCCCTGTGTGGGCTGTCCTTCCCTTCCTTGATGGTCTGCCAGGTCTTCATGGGTCAGTAAGGCCTCTCTGTACATAGATCAGTAGGAAATAGGCTGTAATGATTAGTGGAATTGCCCTTAGAGCTATCCATGACTCTTACAGAAACTGGCATTGTGAATAAATCACGGCCTCGACCTGATAGCATTCTTGTTGAAGAGCAGGCTGGACTCCACAAAGGCCATTGAATGTATGGTAAACAGGGCCCCCTTTGATGGAAACACTCCAACAGCGGAGTGGGCTGTATCATCATTCATGTCCTCCAAGGTTTCAGGAAAGCGGCGGGCAGAGTCTGGTAGGAGGCAGTGTGGGCACACTGAAGGAAACTAACGGAGGGCGAAAGCTAATCAACACATTCCAGCCACTACATTCCAAAGAGACCGGTGCGGTGCTGACACAGGATGCTGTTGGGGAGTGGTTTTACACTGCAGCTGGAGGTCCTCAGAGCTGCCTCGTATCTCCCTCGCTTTTAGACACATTCCTGGAGCGCTTCATGGCTGAGGTACGTGAAGATCACGTAGGCAGAATCAGCACTGAAGGAAGATCTGTCACGAACCTTCGCCTGGCGGACGACGTCGACAGCGTGGCAGGCCTTACAGGCGAACTGATCATGTTTCGTCAAACGACTGGATGAAACATCAACAGGACATGGTATGGACATCAGTGCCGTGAAGACCAGGGTGATGGGCAGCCACACCATCACCATTACTGTCCATGGACAGAAGTTAGGACATGTTCCACAGTTCACCCACCTGGGATTCCTCATCAGCACTGAAGGGTCCAGACCATCAGTCTTCTGAAGGACAGCAGGAACAGCACTGAAGGGTCCAGACCATCAGTCTTCTCAGACAGCAGGAACAGCACTGAAGGGTCCAGACCATCAGTCTTCTCAGACAGCAGGAACAGCACTGAAGGGTCCAGACCATCAGTCTTCTCAAGGACAGCAGGAACAGCAGTGAAGGGTCCAGACCATCAGTCTTCTCAGACAGCAGGAACAGCAGTGAAGGGTCCAGACCATCAGTCTTCTCAGACAGCAGGAACAGCAGTGAAGGGTCCAGACCATCAGTCATCTCAAGGACAGCAGGAACAGCACTGAAGGGTCCAGACCATCAGTCTTCTCAAGGACAGCAGGAACAGCAGTGAAGGGTCCAGACCATCAGTCTTCTCAAGGACAGCAGGAACAGCAGTGAAGGGTCCAGACCATCAGTCTTCTCACGGACAGCAGGAAC
Organism: Conus ventricosus; assembly: GCA_018398815.1. Lineage (NCBI taxonomy): Eukaryota > Metazoa > Mollusca > Gastropoda > Neogastropoda > Conidae > Conus > Conus ventricosus. The sequence goes on from CM031625.1 coordinate 48,718,491, forward strand.
AGCACTGAAGGGTCCAGACCATCAGTCTTCTCAGGGACAGCAGGAACAGCAGCACTGTCCAGACTGAGGCCTGTGTGGAAGGACAGTGACATCTCCAGGAGATACAGGATCAGCCTTCTGCATGCACGGGCACATTCCGTCCTCCCCCTGGACGCATGGGGGACGGACCTTCACAGCAGGTTTGGACAAAAAGAATCCAAGCCATGCAAATGAGGTGTCATGGCCAGATTCTCACCGTCAGACACACTGACCCCATCACCAGACGTCAGACACACTGACCACATCACCAGACGTCAGACACACTGACCACATCACCAGAGGTGGACCACACGAAGAGCTGCTGACGTCAGTTAGGAACAGAACACTATGTTGGTATGTTCATGTAAGATCCCATCGCCTTGCCATAACAATCCTCCAGGGAACGATTGAGGCCGAGGGACGACGGTGGAGACAGGAAAAAAAGAAACGGACTGACAGCAGAATGGACGTGGAAGCCATTAGCAGAGACCCACACAACCCGTAGAGCTGGGAAACCAGGTGAACCGTTCTTCAGTGCTGGCTTCCCTTGAAGCTTCTCGGAGTTAAGGGAGAAGAAAAAGTTGGAAACTTAAAGACATCAGGTGAACTGTTCTTCAGTGCTGGCTTCCCTTGAAGCTTCTCGGAGTTAAGGGAGAAGAAAAAGTTGGAAACTTAAAGACATCAGGTGAACTGTTCTTCAGTGCTGGCTTCCCTTGAAGCTTCTCGGAGTTAAGGGAGAAGAAAAAGTTGGAAACTTAAAGACATCAGGTGAACTGTTCTTCAGTGCTGGCTTCCCTTGAAGCTTCTCGGAGTTAAGGGAGAAGAAAAAGTTGGAAACTTAAAGACATCAGGTGAACTGTTCTTCAGTGCTGGCTTCCCTTGAAGCTTCTCGGAGTTAAGGGAGAAGAAAAAGTTGGAAACTTAAAGACATCAGGTGAACTGTTCTTCAGTGCTGGCTTCCCTTGAAGCTTCTCGGAGTTAAGGGAGAAGAAAAAGTTGGAAACTTAAAGACATCAGGTGAACTGTTCTTCAGTGCTGGCTTCCCTTGAAGCTTCTCGGAGTTAAGGGAGAAGAAAAAGTTGGAAACTTAAAGACATCAGGTGAACTGTTCTTCAGTGCTGGCTTCCCTTGAAGCTTCTCGGAGTTAAGGGAGAAGAAAAAGTTGGAAACTTAAAGACATCAGGTGAACTGTTCTTCAGTGCTGGCTTCCCTTGAAGCTTCTCGGAGTTAAGGGAGAAGAAAAAGTTGGAAACTTAAAGACATCAGGTGAACTGTTCTTCAGTGCTGGCTTCCCTTGAAGCTTCTCGGAGTTAAGGGAGAAGAAAAAGTTGGAAACTTAAAGACATCAGGTGAACTGTTCTTCAGTGCTGGCTTCCCTTGAAGCTTCTCGGAGTTAAGGGAGAAGAAAAAGTTGGAAACTTAAAGACATCAGGTGAACCGTTCTTCAGTGCTGGCTTCCCTTGAAGCTTCTCGGAGTTAAGGGAGAAGAAAAAGTTGGAAACTTAAAGACATCAGGTGAACTGTTCTTCAGTGCTGGCTTCCCTTGAAGCTTCTCGGAGTTAAGGGAGAAGAAAAAGTTGGAAACTTAAAGACATCAGGTGAACTGTTCTTCAGTGCTGGCTTCCCTTGAAGCTTCTCGGAGTTAAGGGAGAAGAAAAAGTTGGAAACTTAAAGACATCAGGTGAACCGTTCTTCAGTGCTGGCTTCCCTTGAAGCTTCTCGGAGTTAAGGGAGAAGAAAAAGTTGGAAACTTAAAGACATCAGGTGAACTGTTCTTCAGTGCTGGCTTCCCTTGAAGCTTCTCGGAGTTAAGGGAGAAGAAAAAGTTGGAAACTTAAAGACATCAGGTGAACCGTTCTTCAGTGCTGGCTTCCCTTGAAGCTTCTCGGAGTTAAGGGAGAAGAAAAAGTTGGAAACTTAAAGACATCAGGTGAACCGTTCTTCAGTGCTGGCTTCCCTTGAAGCTTCTCGGAGTTAAGGGAGAAGAAAAAGTTGGAAACTTAAAGACATCAGGTGAACTGTTCTTCAGTGCTGGCTTCCCTTGAAGCTTCTCGGAGTTAAGGGAGAAGAAAAAGTTGGAAACTTAAAGACATCAGGTGAACTGTTCTTCAGTGCTGGCTTCCCTTGAAGCTTCCCGGAGTTAAGGGAGAAGAAAAAGTTGGAAACTAAAAGACATCAGGTGAACCGTTCTTCAGTGCTGGCTTCCCTTGAAGCTTCCCGGAGTTAAGGGAGAAGAAAAAGTTGGAAACTTAAAGACATCAGGTGAACTGTTCTTCAGTGCTGGCTTCCCTTGAAGCTTCTCGGAGTTAAGGGAGAAGAAAAAGTTGGAAACTTAAAGACATCAGGTGAACCGTTCTTCAGTGCTGGCTTCCCATGAAACTTCTCGGAGTTAAGGGAGAAGAAAAAGTTGGAAACTTAAAGACATCAGGTGAACTGTTCTTCAGTGCTGGCTTCCCTTGAAGCTTCTCGGAGTTAAGGGAGAAGAAAAAGTTGGAAACTTAAAGACATCAGGTGAACCGTTCTTCAGTGCTGGCTTCCCATGAAACTTCTCGGAGTTAAGGGAGAAGAAAAAGTTGGAAACTTAAAGACATCAGTTGATTTAGATTTGCAGAAATGTGTTTCTTTTTCCAGTATGATTTTGGTTTTTAGACACCTCAGCAGAGACCAGCGTACGTCATCTGATGTTGGTTTGACTTGGGTCCCACCTGTAGCTGAGCTCAGCATGTTGTTTCACCTGTTCTTGTTGGTTTCAACATATGGCGACGGATCAATGTCTCCTGTCTGATATGCCTTTGCTGTATTTGAAGTCCATGTGCTCAGATTTCAACCCGACAAGACATGAGAGAAAGCATGTTGTTTCATTCAGCCTTTGTCAGATGAAACAGAGAATTTACTGCTTCATTTTCATTTGGCAAAAAACGGCTGGTACATAGTTGTAGTAAATGTGTGATGTGCGCATAATTGTTTTGTTTCTTTTTTTTCATGTTTTGGTTTTATTGATTAACTGATTGATTAAATTCGTTTCGCAAGTCAGATTGGGATATCAAAACAATTCTCTTGAGTTTTTGCAGTTCCTATTTGGAATCTATGTTGTGCCCCAAACTGAAAATTGTAGCTGAAGATTATTTTAGCGATTCAAGAGGAAAAGATCTCTAGCTAAATCAAGCGCCCTGTCCAGGCAGGTTTCACGAGGAATGACCCATTCAGGGAAAGGGAATGGTGGCCGATGGTGGTCACAGTTTGCTTTTCCTGATGCCATGAGGCTTGGTTTCTTGGGGCAAGTTAAGGTGATGGAGCCATGTGGCTGTCATGTTGTTTGGATGAGCGCGTGTTGTGCCATCGTGAACCTGTCAGGTGATGGAGCCATGTGGCTGTCATGTTGTTTGGATGAACGCGTGTTGTGCCATCGTGAACCTGTCAGGTGATGGAGCCATGTGGCTGTCATGTTGTTTGGATGAGCGCGTGTTGTGCCATCGTGAACCTGTCAGGTGATGGAGCCATGTGGCTGTCATGTTGTTTGGATGAGCGCGTGTTGTGCCATCGTGAACCTGTCAGGTGATGGAGCCATGTGGCTGTCATGTTGTTTGGATGAGCGCATGTTGTGCAATCGTTAACCTGTCAGGTGATGGAGCCATGTGGCTGTCATGTTGTTTGGATGAGCGCGTGTTGTGCCATCGTTAACCTGTCCCATTCGTGGTCGTTCTTACACTGGGGTATTGTTGGCCTGTACCAGATGTGCGTAGGGTGCCTGGGCGTTTTATCAGCTGGTGACCTTGTGATCAGGTATGACCTACGGGGCGTCCTACGGTCTGCTGGCGCCCATCATGGTCAGATACATGGGGCTCAGGGACCTCCCTCTGGCCTTTGGGGTCGCCATGATGGCCAGTGGCACTGGATCGGCGGTCGGCCCGCCCATAGCAGGTGACTGTCTCTCCGTCTCTCTCTCTCTCTCTCTCTCTCTCTCTCTCTCTCTCTCTCTCTCTCTCTCTCTCTCTCTCTCGCTCGCTCGCTCGCTCGCTCGCTCTCTGTCTGTCTCTGTCTCTCTCTCTGATGCAAGAACCCACACACGCACGCATGCACGCACACGCATGTGCGTGCGTTCACACATACACACGCGCTTGCTTGCTTGCTTTTTAACTTTGGTCATATTAAAAGAATCCAGCACTTACAAAATCGTAATTTCGATCAATACGGAAACTTCATTTCTACATGTTGTCGACTAACGCTACAGCCAAATGCAGCTTTTGTCGAGAAACCAAGGTATGAAGAGCTGATGTTGTGTTGGACTGTGCAGCTGTCAAGGCAGGCCTACCTTGTCCATCATCAATGTCTGTCACTAGTATTTTTGTGATAGTGATTTTGTTTTTTGAAAGTTACTTTTTGTTTGAATTGTGTAGTCCAGTTGAACACTTACTTTAATTTACCAGCCGAGCCCGGCAGTAGTGGCTGACGGGATTTCCCTTGCAGCTGCGTCAGCCAAGGCCGGCTGACGGAAAGACAGTACATTCTGCTGTGTCCACCACTATCGGTTGACGGGAACATGAAAAAAATTCCTACACTTTCCTTGAAATGGTCTAAGGGGAAATAAACTCTGTAACTAGTCTTGGGGATGTCGTAGCGAGTTGTAGGTCCTACTTTTAGTGCTCTATCGTGAACTTGGCTGACCCCAGCAGCTTTGAAACAAAGGAACTGGCGGCGCTGGGCTCCCCTGCTAAGCGCGCGTGTGGCAGGTATTTCCTGTGCCAGAAAAAAATGTCGGTCAGGCGAAGGGGTCGTAGCGATTTCTCGCTCAATGAAGCGCTTGAAATCATATTACAAAGTGGCTCTGGTGATGAGGGGGGAGAGAGAGAGAGAGACTATCAAAGAGGAGTGTTAGAGAGATAGAAAACTATCAAAGAGAACAGGAAAGTGAATTGTTTGAAGAGGCAGCCATCCCTTCATCTTCTGATTTGGTGGTGTAAAAGAACGGAATAGAATGTAAAAAAAAATCTTTTTTTACTTGTCAGACGTTTTTCAACGCACAGTCGTGTCTACACATTAAAAGTAAATGATTCAAAATTACTATGGTCGATTAGTTGAGTGTTTGTTCTTTTCTATGACACCTAACACAACACTGTCAGTTGTTGTCTAGCTACCGTAAAGATAAATTAAAAAGTGGCAAAATATGCGCGTCGGCAGGGACTGAGCGCCATGCGCGAGCGTGCGGCAGCAGGGAATCGTGCTGTGCGCGCCGCCCTCGGCTAGATAGTTATTAATTAAAATGTTATTGGTTGTAGGATTTTTTAAGGTTATGCTTGCACCTAAACACACACTCACGCGCACGCACGCACGCACACGCACGCGCACACGCACACACACACACACACACACACACGCACACACACACACACACACACACACACACACACACACAGGGCACAGTATTTTCAATCTTCGTCTGATCACTGTCATCATCATAATCACGCAGTGACGTGGCCTTTTTTTCCAGGTGTTCTCTTCGACACCATTGGCAACTACCGCGTGTGTTTCTTCGTGGCAGGTAATGCCGATTGGATTCCTCTGCGATGGGGGACGGGAGGTGGAAGGCAACATGATATGTTGGGTTGTTTTTTTCTTGCCAAGAAATGTCAATACTAAGTGTAAAATATCAGTTCATTTTTCATACGAAGCAATGTCAGTACTAAGTGTAAGATTACGGTATATTCTTTCAAAAAACAATTTCAATGTTAAATGTAAAGTTACAGTACATTTTCAATACCATATTCAAGCTGCATTCTTGTATTTGTCATGTTTAGAAATGACAAGCGTTGTTTCATGATAATGCATAGTCTGCGGCCATTGTATGATACGCTCCGTTCGAAATGCTGTGTACAGTGTATGGGTCTGATATGGTGGTCTGGTCAGATGTGGCATGGTTCTCACCGCTTCTCGAGTCGAAAGAAAAGTCACCTGTCTGATGGGAGAGATGTCGCCGGCTGGAGTGACGGTGGATAGTGACTGCCAGTCTGCTGGACCATGTGTGTCAAGGCTGACCCAGGAACCATGTCAGTGCAGACTAGAGTGGATCCAGCCAGACCATGCAGCTCAGAGTTGATGTCAGTGCAGACTGGATTGATCAGTCATGAGGACTTTGATCCCGTTGGAGGATGGCGAAGAGGAGAAATTCGGTTTCAGCATCTTTATATTTGTTCTATTTCGGCATCTGTCCTTTTGTCCTGTTTCAGCATCTGCCCTTTTGTCCTGGTTCAGCATCTGCTATTTTCTCCTGTTTCAGCATCTGCCCTTTTCTCCTGTTTCAGCCTTTACCCTTTTGTCCTGTTTCAGCATCTGCCCTTTTCTCCTGTTTCAGCATCTGCCCTTTTGTCCTGTTTCAGCATCTGCCCTTTTCTCCTGTTTCAGCATCTGCCCTTTTCTCCTGTTTCAGCATTTACCCTTTTGTCCTGTTTCAGTATCAGCCCTTTTGTCCTGTTTCAGCATCTGCCCTTTTCTCCTCTTTCGGCATCTGCCCTTTTGTCCTGTTTCAGTATCAGCCCTTTTGTCCTGTTTCAGCATCTGCCTGTTTGTCCTGTTTCAGCATCTGCCCTTTTGTCCTGTTTCAGCATCTGCCTTTTTGTCCTGTTTCAGCATCTGTCCTTTTGTCCTGTTTCAGCATCTGCCTGTTTGTCCTGTTTCAGCATCTGCCCTTTTGTCCTGTTTCAGCATCTGCCCTTTTGTCCTGTTTAAACATCTGTCCTTTTCTCCTGTTTAGGCATCTGCCCTTTTGTCCTGTTTCAGCATCTGCCCTTTGTCCTGTTTCGGCATCTGCCCTTTTGTCCTGTTTCAGCATCTGCCCTTTTGTCCTGTTTCAGCATCTGCCCTTTTGTCCTGTTTCACATCTGTCCTTTTCTCCTGTTTAGGCATCTGCCCTTTTGTCCTGTTTCAGCATCTGCCCTTTTTCCTGTTTCGCATCTGCCCTTTTGTCCTGTTTCAGCATCTGCCCTTTTGTCCTGTTTCAGCACTGCCCTTTTGTCCTGTTTCAGCATCGTGCCCTTTTTCCTGTTTCGGCATCTGCCCTTTTGTCCTGTTTCAGCACGTGCCCTTTTGTCCTGTTTCGCATCTGCCCGTGTCTTCTCCCTCCATTTACTGAGTGGAGCAGGTGATCCTTTATCTGTTGTCCTGTTCCACGGGACCGTCGCTTGTTGGTCCTGGTATATTCATCCAGTGTGTCCTGTCCCCATGGTGACGTCACATGCACGGTCGGGATCATTTACCCAGTGTGTCCTGCACCACGGTGACCGTCGCATGTATGGTCCTGGGATCATATTCATCCAGTGTGTCCTGCACCACGGTGACGTCACATGCACGGTCCTGGGATCATTCACCCAGTGTGTCCTGCACCACGGTGACCGTCGCATGTATGGTCCTGGGATCATATTCATCCAGTGTGTCCTGCACCACGGTGACGTCACATGCACGGTCCTGGGATCATTCACCCAGTGTGTCCTGCACCACGGTGACCGTCGCATGTATGGTCCTGGGATCATATTCATCCAGTGTGTCCTGCACCACGGTGACGTCACATGCACGGTCCTGGGATCATTCACTCAGTGTGTCCTGCACCACGGTGACCGTCACATGCATGGTCCTGGGATCATTCATCCAGTGTGTCCTGCACCACGGTGACCGTCACATGCATGGTCCTGGGATCATTCATCCAGTATGTCCTGCACCATGGTGACGTCACATGCATGGTCCTGGGATCATTCATCCAGTGTGTCCTGAACCATGGTGACGTCACATGGATGGTACTGGGATCATTCATCCAGTGTCCTGCACCATGGTGACCATCACATGCATGATCCTGGGATCATTCACCCAGTGTGTCCTGCACCAGTGGTGACGTCACATACATGGTCCTTGGATCATTCACCCAGTGTGTCCTGCACCAGTGGTGACGTCACATGCATGGTCCTGGGATCATTCACTCAGTGTGTCATGCACCAGTGGTGACGTCACATACATGGTACTTGGATCATTCACTCAGTGTGTCCTGCACCAGTGGTGACGTCACATGCATGGTCCTGGGATCATTCATCCAGTGTGTCCTGCACCAGTGGTGACGTCACATGCATGGTCCTGGGATCATTCACTCAGTGTGTCCTGCACCAGTGGTGACGTCACATGCATGGTCCTGGGATCATTCATCCAGTGTGTCCTGCACCAGTGGTGACGTCACATGCATGGTCCTGGGATCATTCACCCAGTGTGTCCTGCACCAGTGGTGACGTCACATGCATGGTCCTGGGATCATTCATCCAGTGTGTCCTGCACCAGTGGTGACGTCACATGCATGGTCCTGGGATCATTCATCCAGTGTGTCCTGCACCAGTGGTGACGTCACCACGCTTGTCTGCAGGGGAATATTTAGTTGAAGACAAGGGCAATAACTTCTGACCGCCTACCAGTCGCAGAGCAAAGACGAGAGGGAAGGGATAGAGTCGGCCACAGTTTGTTTAGATAGCGCACGGCTGCCAACACCTGTCAGCTTCCTTGCGCTAACCTCCCACAAGCTTTCCTCCCTACGCGTAATGTGATACTAGCTGCCTGGCTGATAGTGCGCTGGAAATAGGGTGCTGTGTTTCTTCATTTAATACTTTATGCCAGAATGCAACGAACTGTGGTCGATTGATGTCACTGGATTGATAGGTCTTTGACTGACAGAATGATACCAAACACGAAAGGGTCTTCTTCCCAACCATTTTAACACCACAAAATTTCCAAAAAAACCCCGATTGAAAAGACAAAGAAAAAAAAATGAAATGAAAGTTAACCCAGTTGCGGCTGCTCGTCCATTCAATCACGCTTGATATTGGCCCACATTCTTTTCTTTACAAGGAAGAAAATTATTGGTATTACCGGACAGAGGTTGGCCCAAATAAACATCACGTCGAAACTGGTCAGCTTCACGGAACACCGCGGTTTCCTACCACGCTGCAGTTTTGCCTTGTTTAACGAACGGCCCGTGCGGAAAAGGGAAAAGCCACACCAGTTTAGTAAAGCAAGATTTTAGATCTACAAAGCAAGGAAATGGGTGGTATTAAACAATGAAATGCTCTACCTGACTTGTACTTTCCCGCCAATCTTTGAAAACTGATTCACATGAAACACACAATGAAAGGTTGAACCGATTTTCTCTCATGGTGAGCCTACTCACGACTGCAGAGGAGGAAGAGAATAGAGGGAAAAGAGAGCTTCACCACAACACACCACCCCACACACACACCGTACCATCCCCCAAACACCATCACCCACACACACACAACATTTGACAGCCCCCCACACCAACCGGGTATATAAACAGATGGTCCACACCACACCACCACCACACACCAGAAAACCACGCGGCCGTGCGCTGGAAGAAGGAAGAAAGGAAGGGAGAAGGGAGAAGTGATTCGCTTACTCTATCATGTTAAAAAACCCGGTACAAACTGGCACACATTACGTTGAATGGAGGAGAAGGGAGAGGGGAGAAGGGGAAGGGAGATAAGAGAGGAGGGAAAACAACAACTCAAAACACAACAACAACAACACCGCACACACACCAACACACACACCACCACACCACACCAAGCCCACCGACGCAGTGGGCGAGGGGAGGAGGGAGGAGAAGAAGGGAAGAGAGGAGAGAGAAGAGAGGAAAATAAGGTTGTGGTGTCAAGTCTCAAGCCCAACTGACCGGCCGCCTGACATTCACTCCCCCCAACTGAGAAAACACCCACGGAAAAAAACAAACAAAAATGAAAACGCGGATGAACCGAGTTATATCAACGCAAAAGAAGAATCAAAAAATCATACAGAAAATTTTATCAGTTATGAGTTCGAAGAGTAATAATGCATTAACAAAAGAAAACTTCACCAAAAAACAGTACTCAGTCGAGCTGAAAACAGGGGATCGATCCACGCTCAAGGGAAAGGTCAGCCGGGAAAAAAACAGACCGAATTTTCATCTAGGATGCGTTCAAGGAGGTCTATCACATCAGTTGTAACCATTATTAAGGGATTTTATCATTCTACAGGTGTTAACCATGGGACGAACAGTTATATTATTTTTCACCATTCAACCAGGACGTCAATAGCCTAGATATTAATTTCCCCTATATTGATAAATTTATCTCCCCCTTTTAAGATATAATATTCTGGTATTTCAATTTCCGACCAGGGCCAAAAAAACCAAACCACAAATGTTGAAAAATTTTCCTGCAAGTGTGAGCATCAGGCCGGGTGTTGGGGTGGGGGCAGCGGGTAGGTTTGGGTTGTTTCTTTTTTTTCAGGGAGGAACAAACGAAATGATTGTTCCCCCGGGGGAAACAAAGAAAAGGCGAGTCTTGCCGTTGGACAGCTGCTAGGGGGGCCCGCGGGAAACGTCACTGGATACGGGACAAACCGCTGGTTTCAGGGGGCAGGCTCGAGTTTGGAGGTGTGGATTGGAGTCCATTTCAGGGGCACTGGGTGGGGGGATTCTCAGCCGACTTCGTAGAGTGCTTGAGGTATAATGGACACAGACAGGAAGACTGCACCACACACGTGTTTTTCATCAACCTGACGATAACTCACTGGAGTGGTGCT
>CM031625.1:48730784-48776372 GCA_018398815.1 Conus ventricosus
TTTCCCCTTTCCCCATTTCCCTTTTTTAGCCCCCCCCTTTGAACCATAGTGTACCTATGAATTCTGCTTCAATATTTATCAACTGGAAATGCAATTCAGGACGTCCAAATCCAGGATGTATAACTGTGATCATTTCAGTTTGAGGTTGCAACAGAGACTGGACCATTCCCGTTCCTCATCCGTTCTGCTCCTCCTGCTTCCTACTCCCTTGCCCTCCTCCCTCCACCCGCCCCCTTCTGTCCTCCCATTCCCCCCCCCCCCCCCCCTTTTCCCTCCCGCTAGGCCTGTTTTTGGATCTCGACATCGCTGTGCATTTAGTCGCATTTTTTCGTCGCAATAAAGTGCGCTGATTAGCCCCAAAAAGTGATTCTCTCTTGACGTGCCCAGTATGAAAACTGCTTTCCTGCTCCCCCCCCCCCCTCCCCCCCCCCCCCCCCCCCCCCCCCGCACATGCCATCCCCTTTTCCTCCCTTCCTTCCTCCCCCCCCCCCCCCCCCCACATGCCATCCCTTTTCCTCCTTCCTTCCTCCCCCCTCCCCCCCCCCCCCACATGCCATCCCCTTTTCCTCCCTCCCTTCCTTCCTCCCCCCCCCCCACATGCCATCCCCTTTTCCTCCCTCCCTTCCTTCCTCCCCCCCCCCCCCACATGCCATCCCTTTTCCTCCCTTCCTTCCTCCCCCCTCCCCTCCCCCCCCACATGCCATCCCCCTTTTTCCTCCCTTCCTTCCTCCCCCCCTCCCCCTCCCCCTCCATTCCCTCGTCAAGATCAGATTGAAAAAATGGGACATGTATAACGAACAGGTAAGACAGCACGCACACACACACACACCCCGCGCGCACATATACATATACACAGACACGCGCGCGCGCGCGCGCGCACCGACGCGCACGCACGCACGCACGCACGCACGCACACAACACACACACACACATACACACACACACACACACACACACATACACACACAGTACACACACAAGCACACACGTACACACACACGTACACACACACACACACACACACACACACACACACACACGCACACACGCACGCACGCACGCACGCACGCACAGACGCACACACACACACACACACACACACACACACCACACACGCACGCACGCACGCACGCACGCACGCACACACGCACACACACACACAGAGGCAGACAGACAGAGCTCCCTTTGTCAAGTTGCTCTCTCTCTCTCTCTCTCTCTCTCTTCTCTCTCTCTCTCTCTCTCTCTTCTCTCTCTCTCTCTTCAAATTGCTGTGTGTGTGTGTGTGTGTGTGTGTGTGTGTGTGTGTGTGTGTGTGTGTGGCGCGCGCGCGCGCGCCTGCGTGCGTGCGTGCATGGTGAAATGCGTGCGTCTGCTCAAATACGCTCGTAGTCCTGTATGAATTAAACAGAGACGTTGTTCGCTTCGATTCTACTGGTGATTGTCCCAGTAAGAGGTGGCGTGTATCGACAGACCCGGAGGCAAACTCAGGCAAGCTGTAGCCCACTTCAATACATTACTTGCAGAACAAACTTGCACACTTCTGTCAAGTCTTATGTGGCCAATGTGTAATTCACTTCTGTCAAGTCTTATGTGGCCAATGTGTATTCACTTCTGTCAAGTCTTATGTGGCCAATGTGTATTCACTTCTGTCAAGTCTTATGTGGCCAATGTGTATTCACTTCTGTCAAGTCTTATGTGGCCAATGTGTATTCAAGGCTGGCTCGCCCCGCACCGCGTACATCTACTCCAATGATAACCTCGTTCTCTTGGCGCCAGTCAAAAACTCATTCTTGACGTTAATGCAAGTGGGATGGATAAGGACAAAACCATGTAGGTCGCTCAATATTGTGCGGTCTAATTCCATTTATGGGTAGGAGAGAGGGTACAGGATGGGATGGAGGGGGGGGGGGGGGAGGGAGGGGGAGGGGGGGGGGGGGGGGGGAGGGGAGAGGCGCCTACGTGTTAGTACAAGACGTCTGCGTCTGGTCCAACGCAGCTAACACGTTAGCCCTGTGGCCCACATTTTTCCTCATGTGCACTCATTCGTTTTCATGGATATTATTAGACTACAACTGGTTTTCTTCTCTTTGTTTTCTTTTGAGATTATGTCATCTGCTTTTGGGAACACCAAGGCAAGGGGTAACACAGCATAGCACACGTTGTCACACACCAAGGCAAGGTGTAACACAGCATAGCACACGTTGTCACACACCAAGGCAAGGTGTGACACAGCATAGCACACGTTGTCACACACCAAGGCAAGGTGTGACACAGCATAGCACACGTTGTCACACACCAAGGCAAGGTGTTACACATAGCATAGCACACGTTGTCACACACCAAGGCAAGGTGTTACACAATGCATAGCACACATTGTCACCTCGCCAAAAAACTGCCGCAGACACTCCCTTATGTTCAAGTGAAATAAAAAATAAAAAAAACTGCGGGCAGAACACCAGTTTGTTTGTTGACAAATCTTACTGAAAATCGGTAAATTCACTTATATGTATATGGAAATAGATGTGTATAAATGGCGAAAGTGTTTGCACTCGATGACCTGCGCCCGGGCAAAAAATGGTCGTCGGCGACAATTTGCGTCTAAGCTGACATCCTAAATTGTCCGCGTGACACAAAGTACCGCTCCCCAAGATATAGTGTGTGGTAAAATCAATGTGTCCCTTGTTCCGTCTGTCCGTGTGTGTGTGCTAAAATCAGTGTGTCCCTTGTTCCGTCTGTCCGTGTGTGTGTGCTAAAATCAATGTGTCCCTTGTTCCGTCTCTCCGTCTGGTTTTGGTTATTAAACGGAAGCTTACCTAGTTTCCCTAAAATGGCTGTGATGATGAAGTTACGATAAAGCTTTTAATAGGAGTTATTACATGACATATGGCGTGTTTACCAACAGTTCTGTTACGATAAAGCTTTTAACAGGAGTTTACTACATGACATATGGCGTTTCCCTAAAATGGCTGTGATGATGGAGTTACGATAAAGCTTTTAACAGGAGTTACTACATGACATATGGCGTGTTTACCAACAGTTCTGTAGCTGTCTTCTTTCAAGGCACATTTGTTGACGTGGATGCCGGTTATACAGGGACGGAGGGGGGAGGGGGGTTCAGCTCAATGGACAAAGCGCTGTGCTTCAGTTCTGATGGCTGGAGTTCGATTCCCAAATCACGACAGCCGATCAAACCAGACCTCACCACTGACGTCCGTCTTCCTGTGTCTTCATTCTGGTCGTTCACTGTAGTCTATGTTCAGGTTCCCTTTTCCCCAACTCTCCGCGAAGGTACACTTACCAAACTATGGGTGTTAAGCATTTTTTACCGAAAAAATCTGTAAAAGGGTTATGTTCATGGGGTCTGTCCAGGTCCATGTCAGTCTGTCTGTCTGTCTGTCTGTCTCTCTCTCTCTCTCTCTCTCTCTCTCTCTTCTCTCTCTCTCTCTCTCTCTCTCTAAGGGTTATGTTCTTGGGTCTGTCCAGGTCCATGTCAGTCTGTCTCTCTCTCTCTCTCTCTCTCTCTCTCTCTCTCTCTCTCTCTCTCTCTCTCTCTCTCTCTCTCTCTCTCTCTCTCTTCTCCTTCCACCCGCTTGTCTAAATGTGAACGTCGTGGCAACAAGTAGAGATACTATGAAGAAATGTGATGTACGTAGGGGGGGGGGGGGGGGGGGGGGGTAGCATGGGGTAAAACGCCCTCCTTAAGCAAAACACGCTGCAACTTTCCTCCTTGAAGGCACAGAGAAATGCAAGTAGGCTCAGATTCTGGTGAAATGCCTATGCTACAAACTGCCACTGACGTGCCAAACCGATACAAATAAAGGAAAAGTGCTGGTAGGTGAAAAATGAAATAAAATCATTTGGCCTTCTTGCCCCACCACGGGGCAAAACGCCCGAACACATGGGGCAAATCGCCCACAGTAGACGTTTAGCCCCATGGGTGTAGGCGTTTTGCCCCACAATGAAAACTTGCGGGAAACCATCAAAAACTGCCACCACTAAATAGCTGAAGGAATTATATGCATGTTTTGTACAGCTATCATGTCCTTCAGCTGTTAGTATCATGTCCGACAGATCAGTCATCTGAATAACAGTTGGGGCAGATGAATGTAGGAAGTCCATCAGTGCATTCCTCATGGGCCCAGTGACGGCAGGGCTGGCATTCGACCCACACTTCTCCTGGTCTGGTGCAACTGTGGGGTTCACAGCAGATGACACAGGGCCAGTCCTCCTCTTCCTCACTGGTACTTTCCTCAGCTGTCGCTGGCCTTTTCGTTCTCTCCTGTCCAGTCTTGGCCTTGCTCCTCTGTTTTCACGGTTGTTTTTGTGGCCGATTTCTTCTCTGCATGCTTTTCTGCCAGAGCAGCTTTGCATGGCGATGAGGGTCAGCAGTGCTGCAGACTGTTCTTCTCGATCTTGGCCTCTTCACTGGCAGCTTTGGAAGAGGGGATAAGCCGTGGATGGTTTCCCTTATACCCCAGAGGTTGCTGAGGCAGAGAGCTGCTCCTTTTGGACTGGAGAGTGAAGGTAAGATGCGGCCATAGTCGGGGTGTTTGGTTCTTCCGTATGCGTTGATGGTTCTCTAACTTGAGGCAGATGAGGCGGACCTGTTGAGAACTTTGCTGGCTGCTATGATCTCCAACTCCCCAGGCAGGGAGGACGGCTCTGCCATGGCAGTGATCCATTTTTCCAAGGCGGAATACCACAGCCATGCAGGTAGATCAGCATTGATGGTGGGCATAATCACTGTAGTGGTCACACATGTAGTTCTTCATGCAGGTAGATCAGCATTGATTGGTGGACATAATCATTGCAGTGGTCACACATGTAGTTCTTCATGCAGGTAGATCAGCACTGATGGTGGACATAATCATTGCAGTGGTCACACATGTAGTTCTTCATGCAGGTAGATCAGCACTGATGGTGGACATAATCATTGCAGTGGTCACACATGTAGTTCTTCATGCAGGTAGATCATCATTGATGGTGGGCATAATCATTGTAGTGGTCACACATGTAGTTCTTCATGCAGGTAGATCAGCACTGATGGTGGGCATAATCATTGTAGTGGTCACACATGTAGTTCTTCATGCAGGTAGATCAGCACTGATGGTGGGCATTAATCACTGTAGTGGTCACACATGTAGTTCTTCATGCAGGTAGATCATCATTGATGGTGGGCATAATCATTGCAGTGGTCACACATGTAGTTCTTCATGCAGGTAGATCAGCACTGATGGTGGGCATAATCATTGTAGTGGTCACACATGTAGTTCTTCATGCAGGTAGATCAGCATTGATGGTGGGCATAATCATTGTAGTGGTCCACATGTAGTTCTTCATGCAGGTAGATCAGCACTGATGGTGGACATAATCATTGTAGTGGTCACCATGTAGTTCTTCATGCAGGTAGATCAGCATTGATGGTGGGCATAATCACTGTAGTGGTCACACATGTAGTTCTTCATGCAGGTAGATCAGCACTGATGGTGGGCATAATCACTGTAGTGGTCACACATGTAGTTCTTCATCTGGCAACAGTCTGGTAGAGGTTTCGTTTTCTGCTGGAAAGTCGTCTGTTGAACAGTCTGCACTGGGTGGCTGCTGGAAAGTCGTCTGTTGAACAGTCTGCACTGGGTGGCTGGTGGGAAGGGAAATGTTCTCACTGGAGGCGTCAGCTGTTGTTTCTGCTCATTTGTGATAGGAGGGCTGTTAACGACCAATCTGTCGCCCCTGCCCAATTTGTCGCCCGGCGACAGATTGGGCCTCAACACCAGGACCAACCTGTCGCCATTCTAAGTTTTGAGGGCAGCAGATTGGGTCGCACTTCACTGTCCAATCTGTCGCCCCTTGGCCAGTTTGTCGCCAACTTACCTTGCTCTCAATAAGTTGATGTTGGGCCACAGTTTTTCTCATTCCCACACTTTCTCTCACTTTAGGAGAAAGTGTGGGGGCTCAACTTTCTCTCACTTAAGAGAAAGTGCGGGATTGAGAGAAAGTGTGGTCCTTCACCTTTCGCACTTTCTCCCATGTGAGAGAAAGTATGACGGCGCCCCCCCCCCCCCCCCCCCCCCCCCCCCCCCCCCCCCCCCCCCCCCCCCCCCCCCCCCCCCCCCCCCCCCCCCCCCCCCCCACACACCCACTTTCCCCGATTGTGGGAGGAAAGTGTGGGAAGTGCCCCATATTTCTGTTTATTTATTTATTTTCAATTTCGTTATTAGTTTCTTGTCTTTCCTTAACATCAAACTAAGAGCCAAATGATAACAAGATCTAATAAAAAGTGATGGAATGAGACAGGAGTTGATTGTTGTGTTTTCTATTGAATGGTCACATTTGAGAAATCTTCAGAGTGCATAATCAATCAGAAAAATCAAACATGCAAGTGTAAGTAGAGTTAAATCAACTAGTCATCAAATCAAAATAATATAATTCACGCTGGAAAGTAGGCAAACACACAAAAAATGTTGCTTATGTTATTTTGGTAAGTTTATATGGACATGGTATTAAACATTGGGCATAAACGTTTCCTGTCCAATACACTCCTATCGAATGGGGTGACCACGAAGTAGTTCAGTTTATTGTAAAATCCAAATGTTCACTACTTCGGCTGCGTATGCTCTAATGGTAATCTTATAATATTCATAACCTAGATAATTACTGGTCAGTGCCAAAACCAGTGGTCAACTTCATGAAAATTTCACGTTTTCACTCTTTCACTGCATATTGGTGTGTTATAAACGCTTCTGTACAGTTTAGAATATAGATGTCCGGTAGTCAACAAGATTGACCAGTGGTCAGTTTCATGTAAGTTTAATATTTTCCTGAGTTCACTCCATATTGATATGTTTAATGCTTTCTTTTTTTAATGTAGAAGTCCAGTGGTCTGCAAGAAAGACTAGTGGTCAGTTTTATGTCAATTTCATATTTTTACAATCTCATTCTGTATTGATGTGTTATAGGGTGTACATGCTTCTTAAAATGTAGTATGACTAGTGGTTTTAGCAACAATGACCAGTGACCAGTTCGGAAAACGTAATTGTTTACTGTTTATTATATGAATATTTCTGTGCTTCTTGCAATTTAGATGACCGGTGGTCAGTAACAATGACCAGTGATCAGTTTGATGCCAATTCCATATTTTAAAAAAAAACTGTTTGACAGACAGTGTTGTTGCAGTGGTCAGTGACAATGACCAGTGATCAGTTTGATGCCAATTCCATATTTTAAAAACAAAGTTTGACAGACAGAATATTGTATGGGCGTTTCTCTGCTCCTTGCAACGCAGATGACCGGTAATCAGCAAGAATGACCAGCTTTCATTGTGATGTAAATTCCATGTTTTTCTATTTTTGATTGCATATTATTGTGTGATGAGCATTTTTTTTCTACCTTTCATGACGTAGATGACTGTGGTCACTTTGATGCAGTGTCTATCTATCTATATATAAATTTATATATTATTATAGATATATATATATATTATATATATGTAGGGCCTGATGTTGGTCCTGGTTTGAGACCAATCTGTCGCCGGGCGACAAATTGGGCAGGGTCGACAGATTGGTCGTTAACAGGGCTCCTCTTCTTGCTCATGTGTTACCAGTGCCCTTCGTGGTCGGCGTCAGTGAAGGCGTTGGGATCAAACGGCCACAGACCGCAGGTCATGAAGCTGTGGACGGCTCTTTCAGGCAAAGCTGTCCTCAGGAAGGCCTTTCTGAAAGACCAGCCATGTCATAGATCGAGATCCGTCGTCCTGGATTTGACACCATCCACTGTCAGCTTCAGCGTTGAAAACACTCTTCAGAGGCTTGAAGACAGGGTCTGTCGAACGGTTGTAGTTTGTGCCTACTGTGACGGGACAGAGGTAGCAGTTCTGTTCTATGCTCTCGACAAAAACTATTGCTTCCAGAGTCTTGTGGCTATGGTGTCCGTCCAGCAGAATGAGGTGAGGGTCATGGCGAGAGCAACCAGTGACCATGGCGCGAAATGATGGAGCCATTTCAAGAACAGTTCAGAATTGTCCATCCGCTTCTGGTGGTGCGTCTTTCAGGAGTGTGTCCACCATTCGCTTCCTAGGAAAAATAGACACAGCTGCCAGAAAGACGCCTGCTGCGCTGCAGGCACACACGACGTCATCAAAGTTCCACGTTCAGCACTCGTGGCTTCCCGACCTGCCATATGCCTTTCGAGGCCAATATCTTCCTGGGCTTTTACACGGTTGTTAATCCAGTCTCATCCATATTCCAAATTCAGGATGGTGTGTGTAATCATGATTTGCCAAGCATTCTTTGTACAGTTGGAAAAAAAAAACCTGATGCACTTGAAGCTTGTTGAAACCTACAGCGCGAGCTAAGCTGGCTGCCTGAGGCTGCCGAATGCTTAGTCCATGGCGCATGAGAAAACCCTGCACCCAGTCTTGTCCTGCCATTCGTGACTCCTTGTTGAATGGGCGGCTGATCCCCACTCTTTCTGCGACATCAAAGGCAAGACATTGCATGTCCCGCATCTTCAAACCAGAGAGTCGTCTCTGCATGTCTAGAACAAGGGTCTTCAGCTGTGACTCCAACGTCAGACGGCAGGCCACTGCAATATCTTCCGAAAATTCAGCGTTCCAGGTTCAGCCACTTGACGGTCCCTGTGACGCCGCAGAGTACGTGCAGGAACACCAAACTCTTTACTGGCTGGAACCAGGGGAATTCCCTCAGAGACGGCTTTCAGTGCTGCTCCCAAGTTGTGCTGGCTATACTTGCTCCTCTCAGATTGCCTTTGGTAGAGTCTCACCATTTTCATCCGCAAAAAACAAAAACAAACAAAAACACGTAGCAACACTTTCAGTATTGTCGTTACCACAAAAACTAGTTCCATACAAGCATACATACCTAGACACTCAGATGCATATATTCTTAGAAACACGCATGCTCAGGCATACACACACACACCACACACACACACACACACACACACACGCGCGCGCGCGCGCGCGCGCGCGCCACACACACACACACGCACGCACGCACGCACGCACGCACGCACGACACAGCACACCACACACGGTTAGGTTGTGAGGCATTTTTTCGGAAAAATGAAGAGCATCATTATGGGGTATACATTGTGAACAATAATGCTGCCATAACTCCTTTCGATTCATGTCTTGTTGGTTTTTACTGTATCTATAGGGGGTGTTGATAAACAATAACAGTGGTCAGCAGTAAAATTAAGAGACAAAATTTGGCCACCATTATGAAGTATTATGCATAATGAATATTCATTATTTTCTAGAGGGTACCCCATAAGTCTAGCACAGAAAATATTCGCACTTCATGTTCAGGTTTAAAGTATTTGATAGTAATTGGCTCCTAGTCCTAGATCGTTTGAAACTTCGCTTCTCTTTCTTCTATGGCTGCATCTGTTGAGCTGTCAACGAAAGCTACATATTACCAGCTATGAGGTCAACCCTGCTCTTGCAAACAGCTGTGAACAATGAAAGCTACTTATTACCAGCTATGAGGTCAACCTTGCTCTTGCAAAACAATGTGATTACGGTGCTTGCTATTAAAATCCAAATATAGAGAGATAGAATCAGTAATATCTATTTAAATATTTGGTGGTTTTGAAATTTACAAAAGTTTCATTGATATTCACAAATGCAAAACAAAAGGAAAGCTACCCAGATAATGTTGATAATTTCATATACCCATAGCTTTAATTGAATTATTTTCACAAATGAAATCTTATTCTTAAACTGGATGCTTTGTCTCTCAGCAGAGCTGTTTCATGTCTATAGCAGCTGTAAAAGCCTTTGAAACACAATAACACTTTGAGAAGTTTTTCACTACGTGTATTTCTTTACCTGGCAAAATTCTGTAGCAAAACACATTTGCAGGAAAACATATCCACAAGCATACAGGAAAAAAAAGGGTGGCGCTGTGCTACGGCGACGCGCTGTCCCTGGGGAAAGCAGCCCGAATCTTTGTGATATTTTGTTGTGTACATGTAAGCTAACTAGATTACGACATGTATAGGACATTTTGCAAATGTAATAAGCTTCCATGCATGTGATTCAACTTGCCTCTTTATCTCAGTTGTGTATGCCTGCACACATCCACACATGTAGGAATCTGGTATTGATTATTAGACCACTCACACCATGCTACTGATATTCAAACCAGTTGTGATGCGTTTCACCGGCTGTATGTCAGTACGGCGAAACCGTTCTCTTTGAGGTGTATGTGTGCAAGCTTATAAGTGCGCACGCGCGCGCGCACGCGTGTGTGTGTATGCGTTATGTGTGTGCGTGCGCACGTACGCACGCGCGGGCGTGCATGTGTGTGTGTGGTGTGTGTGTGTGTGTGTGTGTGTGTGTGTGTGTGTGTGTGTGTGTTGTTGAAGTTCTAGTGCGTGTGCTTGAATGCACGCACGTGTTGTGTGTGTGTGTGTGTGTGTGTGTGTGTGTGTGTGGTGTGTGTGTGTGTGTGGGCGCGGGCGCGCGTGTATGGGCGTGTGTGTGTGTGTGTGTGTGCGTACATTGTTATCGCTGTTCCTCTTGTTGAGAAGGTGCGCGCGCGCGCGCGCGCGCGCGCGTGTGTGTGTGTGTGTGTGTGTGTGTGTGTGTGTGAGTGTGTGTGTGGGTGTGTGTGTGTGTGTGTGTGTGTGTGTGTGCGTGCGTGCGTGCGTGTGTGCGTGCGTGTATTCTTGTATGCAAACATGTGTGTGTTGGGATGTATGTGTATACTTCATAGGTGCACACATGTGTCTGTTCGCTAGTTTTAAAACGGACTGGCTGTGCTGCGGCGTTGAATGCAATTTTGTGTAGTTTGGTCAATTCAATGCTATTTCCCACCTTTTTGTGTCAGGAGATGACACTGTGTTTTGAACGTTGTTCAGCATTCATTCCTGAATAAATTGTAGAGGTGTGTGTGTGTGTGTGTGTGTGTGTGTGTGTGTGTGTGTGTGTGTGTGTGTGTGTGTGCGTGCGCACCACACACACACACACACACACACACACACACACACACACCACACACAAATGAGTGGGCACACACGGGGTGTGCGTGTGTGTGTGTTGCTGTGTTTGTGTAGGTATGAACATACACGAATTTACGCATGCATACACGCGGATATATGAGAAAGAGAGGATGGGGTGGGCTTGTGGTTCACTTAAACATTGTGAGCATGAAACAGAGGGAACATTTTGTTCAGGAGTGGCTGACTGTGAATGCAAGCCAAATTTCAGTACTGAGCTTCCATTCAGTGAAAAAGACAACCAAATCACGCTGAGCGCTGGCAAACACGCATGGATATGTCTATTCATTTGTCAGGGGGGAAAAAGACATACTCGAGTATATTTTCTGAGACCGCAGGGGTTTATTATGGTGTATAGAAATGGTCTTGACACACTTTGTGGTGTGAAAGCTGCGAAAACACAGCCCACTAAGATCTTTAGACATGGCTGTACTGCCGAAGGTGGGAACGCACAGGCTAAGGACGTCTTTGTTACCAGCTCTGTCCTGCGGCTAATGAAAACAAAGGAAATGACAAAGGAAGGAATGAAGGTTTCATACATGCGTTTAGGTTTGCTGCTGTATGAATACCCCCATGTTACTGTTTTTGTCATTTGTGTCACGTCAAGAACAGTCACATTTACCACGTGTATACAGTGCTCCAATAAATCAATCACTGCAGTCTGCTCCAAGATCGAAAACTTCATCTGTTACATAGTTCTTTTTTATGACAGGAATTTAAGTTTGTGACCATAGAGATTTTACAGTGTACGTTTCAATGAGCTGGATGCAAAATGAATTATAAAACACCTACCTCACAAGTTGATTAGCGAGATCAGCCAAATGGCGGAAGGTCCACTCGATCAGAAACACGTGGAGGAGGCTGCTCCACTTTAAGGATGTACGGCTCATGTGCAACACTCACAAGTTTGTAAGCGTGATGCCAGTATCACAGAATGATATTAACAGGGGATATGTTCACACACACACACACACACACACACACACACACACACACACACACACACACACACACACACACACACACACACACCACTACGCCTCGATTCTGAACCACAGGACTGTAAATGAAGAATAACGGTCATTGCTGCTGCCATGGACAAACGTTGGACCTTAAAGCGTCCTGATAGTTCCAGGCGGTCATTGCTGCTGCCATGGACAAACGTTGGACCTTAAAGCGTCCTGATAGTTCCAGGCGGTCATTGCTGCTGCCATAGACAAACGTTGGACCTTGGAGCGTCCTGATAGTTAGGCCTGCGATCACTTCTAACTGTCCAACAATCGGTGAGACAACATGCCCCCAGTTCAACGGGTGGAAACACCTCCGACCTTCCATAACCCCTCCACCCCCACCCCCACCCAACCCAGGAAAACGACACTGGTCAGCCAACAGTTCTTCCAAAAACACATGTAAACACCATCAACGTTGTCCCAGGGTGGATAGGTCCAGCATTTCTCTCCTCCAGCTCCAAAAGTCAGAAGCATCAAAACATGTTATTCCATCGATCAGTAGGGTTATTTAACATAATACAGTCACAAGCTACATCTTCTTCTTCTGCGCAAGCAGGCTGATACTCCTGCGAACATTCCCTGTATAGACAGGCAGGTATCAATCCCATTTGCTCAACAAAGGGAATGGAGTTTTGTGTGTATGACCGTTTTTTATCCCTCCATTAAGGCAGCCTTTACTCGTCTTCGGGGAAACAGCTATATTTATTCTTATATAGTGGGACATTCAGGCATCCTGTGATTCGGGGAGGGTGTTGCTAGGCCTCTCGGCCTTTGGGCCAGGCCATAGTGATTCTAGGGGGAACGCGGCTTTTTTTTGTTTTGTTTTTGTTTTTATGAGTGTAGACAGGGAAGGTCTTAGTTAAAAATCATAATTCTTTGGAACATCTTTTAAATTTGTAGTCAAAATAAATACATTTGTGAATTCTAATTCACTGACAGAATGTTGTAGCATATTCTGCCCAGCTCTATGCTCTGTCTAGTATATTTGTGAACGTGTATGAAAAACTTTCTCTAACGTCTCACACTATCATATTACCTTCACACTGGTTCATTTTCAGCCTCAACTCTCTGTTCGATGTGAACGATATGCTCTCTCTGCCCCTGTCTCTTCTTCTTCTTCTTCTTCTGCTGCTGCTGCTGTCGATTTGTTTGGGGTTGACTTCAGTGTGGTAACAGCCCTGATATGGCCCTTGCCGGCTGGCTGGGCTGTAAGCAACATCACTGACTTAATTATTTTTTCCCCGTTCGTCTTCTTCTTCTTCTTCTTCTTCTTCTTCAGCTGTTACTTGCCTATTCTGGGCTATCACCTCAGAATGTATTATGTCGCTGTGTTGGCTGAATTAGAAATATGCACGGTACATAGAAATCTAAGCCAGTAGTTAGCTACGAGTTAACTTGTAACATCCCACAATTAATCAAATAAATCCATAACATCCCAAATACTTCTCAGTAAAATCCCAAACAACCCCAACCAAATAAGAACACGAAACTGCTTGTGTGATAGTGCAAACACACGTAAGAATACAAATCTCCCGTAGAGTTGGCGGGAAACGGGCCGTACAGATTAGGTTCATAGTCTGCACCTATAGAATGCATGGTAAGCTGGCTAATAAAGCAATAATTATGTAAGTAACTGTGATTCTCAGAGGAGCACGTTGCCTAGCTACTAAGATCATCCAGAAGAGTAAGAGGTGCAAGAGACAAGCAAATAAGACGAAAAACTCAAGAAGAGTAGACAATTGGATTTATTTTCCCAGCCTGCTTAAATATTGAACAGCACATGCCTAAATTCCAAAATTTTTCCCCTTCTCTTTTCAGTATTTTGCTTCCTGGAAAACAATGATGAAAATAAATTGATATGCCATTCAGTAACAAAATTAAAAAAAGACACAAACATATCTTTTGAATCATCGTTGACATTGTTTCAACAATGACGCCCCCGACGCCATAATTTATTCTGTTCACAGAAAGCATAAATGACGTCATCTCATTATCTCCTGCCTGGCAGAGAACGAGAGCAAGCTGATCTGTGTGTGTGTGTGTGTGTGTGTGTGTGTGTGTGTGTGTGTGTGTATGTTCGGTTACCAGAGGTTTTTGAGGTAGTGTGTCATAGCTTTTGCCGGGTTTGTGCGGGTTAGCGACAATTTGTGGGGTACTATTTTCCTACACCCACAACTTTGACCCCACAGACTGTTGCCAAATGCAATGGGGATGTTGCTGATGTATCTATTTCATCTACTGTAGAAGAATGTTTTCCCGCTAGGATCAACGCGCGCGCGCACGCACCCCACACACACACACACACACACACACACACACACAACACACACACACAATACACACCACCCCACCAGTCGTCACTTACCTTATTTACGATAAAACCAAGTATGGGGCAAAAGGCCAATGAACGGGGCAAAAAGCCCACCCTAGGCGTCTTGCCCTGGTGGAGGTGTGGACGTTTGACCCCCAGACTGACCTACTGTGAACAGAACGGTCAAAACAGCGGGAAGGGAGGGGAAAACAAACTGGCGCCAGCATCACTAGCATGGAGTTGAAATATTCTGAATCAGTATGAATACAAGCTTTTCCATTTCATTTGTTACATGGATGAATATACTTAAACTGAGTACATATAAGAAATAACTGAAAACAAGCCCCAAAGAACACATTAGTCTGTAACTGACCGTTTAGTTAGGAGTTCTCTTTGTCCTGTCAGAAGCGTCTTCTTTGTTCAGGATTCAGGTCAGTATCACGTGGTTTGCTGTATCACATGTTCTCCTAAATACGGGGATGGACGTTTGACCCCACCTACTGGGCGTTTGACCCCACCTACTGGGCGTTTGACCCCCCCTACTGGGCGTTTGACCCCACTACTGGACGTTTGACCCCACCTACTGGGCGTTTGACCCCACCTACTGGGCGTTTGACCCACCTACTGGGGGTTTGACCCCACCTACTGGACGTTTGACCCACCTACTGAGCGTTTGACCCCACCCACTGGGCGTTTGACCCCACCTACTGGGCGTGTGTACCCCAAGACTGGGCGTGTGACCCCCCCTACTGGGCGTGTGACCCCCCCTACTGGGGCGTTTGACCCCACCTACTGGGCGTTTGACCCCACCTACTGGGCGTTTGACCCCACCTTCTGAGCGTTTGACCCACCTACTGGACGTTTGACCCCACCTACTGGGCGTGTGACCCCACCTACTGGGCGTGTGGACCCACCTACTGGACGTTTGACCCCACCTACTGAGCGTTTGACCCACCTACTGGAGTGTGACCCCACCTATGGGCGTGTGACCCACCTACTGGGCGTTTGACCCCACTACTGGGCGTTTGACCCCACCTACTGGGCGTTTGACCCCACCTACTGGGCGTTTGACCCCACCTACTGGGCGTTTTGCCCATGCTACCCTGTTTACAGGATGTTGAGGATTTCAAATCAATCCAGATAAATCCAGGGTTTGTTGAAACATCAATAAGTGAGTGAGTGCGTGCATGTGTGCTTGTAGGAATGTGCGCGCGCGCGCGCGCGCGCGTGTTTGGGGTGTGTGTCGTGTGTACATCGAACTAATTCTTTCCTGTAGTTTGTCAGCATGGTCTGTGTCGCCGTCATTCGCCATGTTGCGCACAGTGCTGCGTTCAAAACGGATGGAGTTCTCCTTTCTCAGCCGCACGGGTTTCCATTTTCATCCCACGGGTTTCATTTAATGCACATTCCTGTCATGTGCGTAAACTACTCTTTTCAACCGTAGGTCGCGTAGCGGGCAAGGGTAACATGACGCAGCAGCTTCTAAAACAAGGCAACATTTTTCACGATTTTTTTTGTTGGTTACCGTTTATTCGAAGGTTTGGGTATGCAAATTAGATCATGACGTAAATGAGGCCATGACCCATCTATACATAGAACGGTTGTATTGATCGGTGGACAGCAAGACAATTCGTAACATGTTTGGCGCGGGGGGGGGGGGGGGGGGGGGGGGGGGGGGTAGCGGTGTTAACGTTAAAAATCGTTTTACCCCTTAAAAATGTATTGTTAGAGATTTGTGTCCCCGTGAGCTAGCCAAGTGAACACTGGTTGAGATAAAGTGGGCCAGCCGTTGTTTTTATTCATTTAAAAAGGCCTGCACGCATCTGCTGGCAAAAACCAGAACTTGGAAAACATCGACTAATCTTTAGTTTTAGCGGAGTTTGTGATTGGTTTTACGTTTTACATTCACGATATAGCTGACACGTTTTTAATAGTTTGTGATTGGTTTTACGTTTTACATTCACGATATAGCTGACACGTTTTTAATAGTTTGTGATTGGTTTTACGTTTTACATTCACAATGTAGCTGACACGTTTTTAAAAGTTTGTGATTGGTTTTACGTTTTACATTCACGATATAGCTGACACGTTTTTAATAGTTTGTGATTGGTTTTACGTTTTACATTCACAATGTAGCTGACACGTTTTTAATAGTTTGTGATTGGTTTTACGTTTTACATTCACGATGTAGCTGACACGTTTTTAATAGTTTGTGATTGGTTTTACGTTTTACATTCACGATGTAGCTGACACGTTTTTAATAGTTTGTGATTGGTTTTACGTTTTACATTCACAATGTTTGCTGACACGTTTTTAATAGTTTGTGATTGGTTTTACGTTTTACATTCACGATATAGCTGACACGTTTTTTTATAGTTTGTGATTGGTTTTTACGTTTTACATTCACGATGTAGCTGACACGTTTTTAATAGTTTGTGATTGGTTTTACGTTTTACATTCACGATATAGCTGACACGTTTTTAATAGTTTGTGATTGGTTTTACGTTTTACATTCACAATGTAGCTGACACGTTTTTAATAGTTTGTGATTGGTTTTACGTTTTACATTCACGATATAGCTGACACGTTTTTAATAGTTTGTGATTGGTTTTACGTTTTACATTCACGATGTAGCTGACACGTTTTTAATAGTTTGTGATTGGTTTTACCCTTTTACATTCACGATGTAGCTGACACGTTTTTAATAGTTTGTGATTGGTTTTTACGTTTTACATTCACAATGTAGCTGACACGTTTTTAATAGTTTGTGATTGGTTTTACGTTTTACATTCACGATGTAGCTGACACGTTTTTAATAGTTTGTGATTGGTTTTACGTTTTACATTCACGATGTAGCTGACACGTTTTTAATAGTTTGTGATTGGTTTTACGTTTTACATTCACGATGTAGCTGACACGTTTTTATTAGTTTGTGATTGGTTTTACGTTTTACATTCCGATGTAGCTGACACGTTTTTAATAGTTTGTGATTGGTTTTACGTTTTACATTCACGATGTAGCTGACACGTTTTTAATAGTTTGTGATTGGTTTTACGTTTTACATTCACGATGTAGCTGACACGTTTTTAATAGTTTGTGATTGGTTTTACGTTTTACATTCACGATGTAGCTGACACGTTTTTAATAGTTTGTGATTGGTTTTACGTTTTACATTCACGATGTAGCTGACACGTTTTTAATAGTTTGTGATTGGTTTTACATTGTTACAGTTCGATTAGTGGCATCACACGTCGTTTGGAAAGGCGGTTTATGACCGGAAACAGGCGTGTAATGACACGGAACAGGCGGTGTAACTGACCGGAAACAGGCGGTGTAATGACACGGAAACAGGCGGTGTAACTGACACGGAAACGGCGGTGTAACTGACACGGAACAGCGGTGTAACTGACACGGAAACAGGCGGTGTAACTGACACGGAAACAGGCGGTGTAACTGACACGGAAACAGGCGGTGTAACTGACACGGAAACAGGCGGTGTAACTGACACGGAAACAGGCGGTGTAACTGACACGGAAACAGGCGGTGTAACTGACACTGTGACAGTAGATTGTGCCAACAGGATTTAGAAGATAGGGCAGTTGTACCTTCATGGGTAAAGCTTTTGCTCGGTGACATATGTATAGTTTTTTAAATGTGGATCTGGATGACAATGAAAAGTGTGTATTTAAAATTTCAAGAAATTCTCATTACTCTGCCGGTGCCGTGACTTGCCTACTCTTTTTTTCTGTGACGAAGCCGAGTTGTTTTTGTTTTTCAGATAACGAATTCATTGGTTCCGTAGTAAACGTAATCTTTCATCGTGTTACAGTAAAGTGTATCATTTGCCTGCCTGCCTGTCAGTCTTGGTCATGTGGATGTTTGTCATCCTAATGACCTCATTTTACACATGTTTACTCAAGGGTTTGTTGACATGCCAATAATGGCAATATGTCAGTCTTGGTCATGTGGATGTTTGTCATCCTAATGACCTCATTTTACACATGTTTACTCAACGGTCTGTTGACATGCCAATAATGGCAATATGTCAGTCTTGGTCATGTGGATGTTTGTCATCCTAATCACCTCATTTTACACATGTTTACTCAAGGATTTGTTGACATGCCAATAATGGCAATATGTCAGTCTTGGTCATGTGAATGTTTGTCATCCTAATGACCTCATTTTACACATGTTTACTCAAGGATTTGTTGACATGCCAATAATGGCAATATGTCAGTCTTGGTCCTGTGGATGTTTGTCATCCTAATCACCTCATTTTACACATGTTTACTCAGGATTTGTTGACATGCCAATAATGGCAATATGTCAGTCTTGGTCATGTGGATGTTTGTCATCCTAATGACCTCATTTTACACATGTTTACTCAAGGATTTGTTGACATGCCAATAATGGCAATATGTCAGTCTTGGTCATGTGGATGTTTGTCATCCTAATCACCTCATTTTACACATGTTTACTCAAGGATTTGTTGACATGCCAATAATGGCAATATGTCAGTCTTGGTCATGTGGATGTTTGTCATCCTAATCACCTCATTTTACACATGTTTACTCAAGGATTTGTTGACATGCCAATAATGGCAATATGTCAGTCTTGGTCATGTGGATGTTTGTCATCCTAATGACCTCATTTTACACATGTTTACTCAAGGATTTGTTGACATGCCAATATAGCAATATGTCAGTCTTGGTCATGTGGATGTTTGTCATCCTAATGACCTCATTTTACACATGTTTACTCAAGGATTTGTTGACATGCCAATAATGGCAATATGTCAGTCTTGGTCATGTGGATGTTTGTCATCCTAATGACCTCATTTTACACATGTTTACTCAAGGATTTGTTGAAATGCCAGTAATGGCAATATGTCAGTCTTGGTCATGTGGATGTTTGTCATCCTAATCACCTCATTTTACACATGTTTACTCAAGGATTTGTTGACATGCCAATAATGGCAATATGTCAGTCTTGGTCATGTGGATGTTTGTCATCCTAATCACCTCATTTTACACATGTTTACTCAAGGATTTGTTGACATGCCAATAATGGCAATATGTCAGTCTTGGTCATGTGAATGTTTGTCATCCTAATGACCTCATTTTACACATGTTTACTCAAGGATTTGTTGACATGCCAATAATGGCAATATGTCAGTCTTGGTCCTGTGGATGTTTGTCATCCTAATGACCTCATTTTACACATGTTTACTCAAGGATTTGTTGACATGCCAATAATGGCAATATGTCAGTCTTGGTCATGTGGATGTTTGTCATCCTAATCACCTCATTTTACACATGTTTACTCAAGGATTTGTTGACATGCCAATAATGGCAATATGTCAGTCTTGGTCATGTGGATGTTTGTCATCCTAATCACCTCATTTTACACATGTTTACTCAAGGATTTGTTGACATGCCAATAATGGCAATATGTCAGTCTTGGTCATGTGGATGTTTGTCACCCTAATCACCTCATTTTACACATGTTTACTCAAGGATTTGTTGACATGCCAATAATGGCAATATGTCAGTCTTGGTCATGCGGATGTTTGTCATCCTAATGACCTCATTTTACACATGTTTACTCAAGGATTTGTTGACATGCCAATATAGCAATATGTCAGTCTTGGTCATGTGGATGTTTGTCATCCTAATGACCTCATTTTACACATGTTTACTCAAGGATTTGTTGACATGCCAATAATGGCAATATGTCAGTCTTGGTCATGTGGATGTTTGTCATCCTAATGACCTCATTTTACACATGTTTACTCAAGGATTTGTTGAAATGCCAATAATGGCAATATGTCAGTCTTGGTCATGTGGATGTTTGTCATCCTAATGACCTCATTTTACACATGTTTACTCAAGGATTTGTTGACATGCCAATAATGGCAATATGTCAGTCTTGGTCATGTGGATGTTTGTCATCCTAATCACCTCATTTTACACATGTTTACTCAAGGATTTGTTGACATGCCAATAATGGCAATATGTCAGTCTTGGTCATGTGGATGTTTGTCATCCTAATCACCTCATTTTACACATGTTTACTCAAGGATTTGTTGACATGCCAATAATGGCAATATGTCAGTCTTGGTCATGTGGATGTTTGTCATCCTAATGACCTCATTTTACACATGTTTACTCAAGGATTTGTTGACATGCCAATATAGCAATATGTCAGTCTTGGTCATGTGGATGTTTGTCATCCTAATGACCTCATTTTACACATGTTTACTCAAGGATTTGTTGACATGCCAATAATGGCAATATGTCAGTCTTGGTCATGTGGATGTTTGTCATCCTAATGACCTCATTTTACACATGTTTACTCAAGGATTTGTTGAAATGCCAGTAATGGCAATATGTCAGTCTTGGTCATGTGGATGTTTGTCATCCTAATCACCTCATTTTACACATGTTTACTCAAGGATTTGTTGACATGCCAATAATGGCAATATGTCAGTCTTGGTCATGTGGATGTTTGTCATCCTAATCACCTCATTTTACACATGTTTACTCAAGGATTTGTTGACATGCCAATAATGGCAATATGTCAGTCTTGGTCATGTGAATGTTTGTCATCCTAATGACCTCATTTTACACATGTTTACTCAAGGATTTGTTGACATGCCAATAATGGCAATATGTCAGTCTTGGTCCTGTGGATGTTTGTCATCCTAATGACCTCATTTTACACATGTTTACTCAAGGATTTGTTGACATGCCAATAATGGCAATATGTCAGTCTTGGTCATGTGGATGTTTGTCATCCTAATCACCTCATTTTACACATGTTTACTCAAGGATTTGTTGACATGCCAATAATGGCAATATGTCAGTCTTGGTCATGTGGATGTTTGTCATCCTAATCACCTCATTTTACACATGTTTACTCAAGGATTTGTTGACATGTCAATAATGGCAATATGTCAGTCTTGGTCATGTGGATGTTTGTCATCCTAATCACCTCATTTTACACATGTTTACTCAAGGATTTGTTGACATGCCAATAATGGCAATATGTCAGTCTTGGTCATGCGGATGTTTGTCATCCTAATGACCTCATTTTACACATGTTTACTCAAGGATTTGTTGACATGCCAATATAGCAATATGTCAGTCTTGGTCATGTGGATGTTTGTCATCCTAATGACCTCATTTTACACATGTTTACTCAAGGATTTGTTGACATGCCAATAATGGCAATATGTCAGTCTTGGTCATGTGGATGTTTGTCATCCTAATGACCTCATTTTACACATGTTTACTCAAGGATTTGTTGAAATGCCAATAATGGCAATATGTCAGTCTTGGTCATGTGGATGTTTGTCATCCTAATCACCTCATTTTACACATGTTTACTCAAGGATTTGTTGACATGCCAATAATGGCAATATGTCAGTCTTGGTCATGTGGATGTTTGTCATCCTAATCACCTCATTTTACACATGTTTACTCAAGGATTTGATGACATGCCAATAATGGCAATATGTCAGTCTTGGTCATGTGGATGTTTGTCATCCTAATGACCTCATTTTACACATGTTTACTCAAGGATTTGTTGACATGCCAATAATGGCAATATGTCAGTCTTGG
Organism: Conus ventricosus; assembly: GCA_018398815.1. Taxonomy (NCBI): domain Eukaryota; kingdom Metazoa; phylum Mollusca; class Gastropoda; order Neogastropoda; family Conidae; genus Conus; species Conus ventricosus. The sequence continues at coordinate 48,752,747 of CM031625.1, forward strand.
TCATGTGGATGTTTGTCATCCTAATCACCTCATTTTACACATGTTTACTCAAGGATTTGTTGACATGCCAATAATGGCAATATGTCAGTCTTGGTCATGTGGATGTTTGTCATCCTAATCACCTCATTTTACACATGTTTACTCAAGGATTTGTTGACATGCCAATAATGGCAATATGTCATCCTCCATAAAATACATTTGACCATAGCCTGGAGAAAAAAAAACCCGCATAGTAATACCCACTTGTCATACTTTCAACATGTCTTTATACATTCGTTTTATTATAAACTTCAGTTCAACTGTTTGTTATTACTTTCATTGATCAGTAGATTCCTGCTCCCTCCCCTTCCTTAATGCTTGTCCAGAAGATGCCCAGTAAGGCAGCACTGAATGACTGTCACCGCATCACAAAGGTCATCGAGGAGAACGTCAACAAACAGATTCACTGTGCTAATGCCTTAACTGTCAGTGACACTGTGCAATGTCATCCGCCTGGACACTGTCACACTGTTGAAGAGCACCACAGTCACGATGGACAGTGTCACACCATTGAACAGCACCACAGTCACGATGGACAGTGTCACACCATTGAACAGCACCACAGTCACGATGGACACTGTCACACTGTTGAACAGCACCACAGTCACGATGGACAGTGTCACACCATTGAACAGCACCACAGTCACGATGGACAGTGTCACACCATTGAACAGCACCACAGTCACGATGGACACTGTCACACTATAATAATAATAATAATAATAATAACGTACATTTATAGAGCACCCTTTCTCACTAGAGCTCACAGCGCTTTACAATGTTTAACTATAAACATGTCAAAAACAAACATCACTATACAAAACCATAAACCCAGTCACCTCATCAATTATGACAATGAAACACAGCAAGGAAAGGGGGGGGGGGGGGCGCTAGCCAACCAACATTGACACCACACACACACACACGCGCGCGCGCGCACACTGTCAGTTTTCAAGTGTAACACTTACAACACGTAACGCCATGACACACCCAATAACAGGACAAAAATGTTTTCTATAGAAAAAATTCCTTGAACAGATGGGTTTTGAGAGCAGAGCGGAAAGCAGAGTCAGTTTTGGCAGAGCGGATCGAAAGTGGGAGAGAGTTCCAAACGGAAGGGGCTGCAAAAAAGAAGGAACGTTCACCATAGGTTTTTGTTGAAACGCGTGGCTTGCAGAGTGTGAGAGTGTCAGATGATGAGCGGAGTGTTCTTGCCGGTGTTTTTGCTAACCAGGTGAGAAAGATAGACAGGGCCAGATCCATTGACGGCGCGAAAACACATGCATGCAATTTTGTATCTAATGCGTGCTGCTATGGGGAGCCAGTGCAGAGTGTAGAGATGCGGGGTGATGTGGTCTCTACGGGGAACCCTCAAGACCAGGCGTGCTGCAGTATTTTGTAATCTCTGAATTCGTTGTATAAGATCTTGTGGGCAATTTACAAGGAGACCATTGCAATAATCCAGACGGGAGAGCACAAATGCTGAAACGAGAGTTTTTGTTGCCTCAGTTGAGAGGAAATGGCGAATTGAGCTGATACGACGGAGCTCAAAGTTAACTGTACGAATTACGTTCATGACCTGAGCATTCATTGTCAGATGTGAGTCAAGAACAACGCCAAGATTCTTTGCTGATTTTGAAAATGGAACAGTGGCATCACCGACAACAAGCGAGTCCGGTGATGGAGTAGACAGTGACGTTCTTGGTGAAGAAATGACTAAAGCTTCAGTTTTCTCATCGTTTAACTTGAGTTTGTTAAATGTCATCCATGATTTAACATCCTGAATACATGCTTGCACTATTGAACAGCACCACAGTCACGATGGACAGTGTCACACTGTTGAACAGCACCACAGTCACGATGGACAGTGCATTCCTGACAGAACTGAAAATATGGTTAAGACAAGTTAAAGTTCCACAGCTTAATGCATGTTGAGACAGGTTAAAGTTCCACAGCCTAATGCATGTTGAGACAGGTTAAAGTTCCACAGCCTAATGCATGTTAAGGCATGTTACAGTTCCACAGCCTAATGCATGTTGACGTAGGTTAAAGTTCCACCGTCTAATCCATGTTAAGGCAGGTAAACGTCCCACAGCCTAATGCATGTTATGGCAAGTTACAGTTCCACAGCCTAATGCATGTTAAGGCAGGTAAAAGTTCCACAGCCTAATGCATGTTAAGGCAGGTAAAAGTTCCACAGCCTAATGCATGTTAAGGCAGGTTAAAGTTCCACAGCCTAATGCATGTGAAGGCAGGTTAAAGTTTCACAGCCTTTTGCATGTTGAGTTAGGTTAAAGTTCCACAGCCTAATGCATGTAAATGCAGCTTAACGTTCCACAGTCTAATGCATGTAAAGGCAGCTTAAAGTTCCACAGCCTAATGTATGTAAAGGCAGCTTAAAGTTCCACAGCCTAATGCATGTAAAGGCAGCTTAAAGTTCCACAGCCTAATGTATGTAAAGGCAGCTTAAAGTTCCACAGCCTAATGTATGTAAAGGCAGCTTAAAGTTCCACAGCCTAATGTATGTAAAGGCAGCTTAAAGTTCCACAGCCTAATGCATGTTGAGTTAGGTTAAAATTCCACAGCCTAATGCATGTGAAGGTAGGTTACAGTTCCACAGACTAATCCATGTTAATCAGGTTAAAATTCCACAGCATAATGCATGTTGAGTTAGGTTAAAGGTCCACAGCCAAATGTATGTTGAGGCAGGTTAAAGTTCCACAGCCTAATGCATGTTGAGTTAGGTTAAAATTCTACAGCATAATGCATGTTAAGGCAGGTTACAGTTCCACAGCCTAATGCATGTTAAGGCAGGTTACAGTTCCACAGCCTAATGCATGTTAAGGCAGGTTGAAGTTCCACAGCCTAATGCATGTTAAGGTAGGTTGCAGTTCCACAGCCTAATGCATGTTGAGGCAGGTTACAGTTCCACAGCCTAATGCATGTTGAGGCAGTTTAAACTTCCACAGCCTAATGCATGTTGAGGCAGGTTGACGTTCCACAGCCTAATGCATGTTGAGGCAGGTTACAGTTCCACAGCCTAATGCATGTTGAGGCAGGTTAAATTCCACAGCATAATGCATGTTAAGGCAGGTTAAAGTTCCACAGCCTAATGCGTGTTGAGGCAGGTTACAGTTCCACAGCCTAATGCATGTTGAGGCAGGTTACAGTTCCACAGCCTAATGCATGTTGAGGCAGGTTAAAGTTCCACAGCCTAATGCATGTTGAGGCAGGTTAAGTTCCACAGCATAATGCATGTTATGGCAGGTTAAAGTTCCACAGCCTAATGCATGTTGAGGCAGGTTAAAGTTCCATAGCCTAATGCATGTTGAGGCAGGTTACAGTTCCACAGCATAATGCATGTTGAGGCAGGTTAAAGTTCCACAGCCTAATGCATGTTGAGGCAGGTTAAGTTCCACAGCATAATGCATGTTAAGGCAGGTTAAAGTTCCACAGCCTAATGCATGTTGAGGCAGGTTAAAGTTCCACAGCCTAATGCATGCTGAGGCAGGTTACAGTTCCACAGCCTAATGCATGTTGAGGCAGGTTACAGTTCCACAGCATAATGCATGTTGAGACAGGTTACAGTTCCACAGCCTAATGCATGTTGAGGCAGGTTAAAGTTCCACAGCCTAACGCATGTTGAGGCAGGTTGAAGTTTCACAGCCTAATGCATGTTGAGACAGGTTACAGTTCCACAGCCTAATGCATGTTGAGACAGGTTACAGTTCCACAGCCTAATGCATGTTGGGACAGTCAACTGCGAGAGGATGACCGTGTTCATGACACAGCATGGTGGAAGATAAATCAATCCGTCTCCTTCCGCCGCCTTATCTTTCCCTGACCTGAATCACGTAGCGATTTACTGCCGGGTGGGCAGACTGAGTTTTCAGGCCGTCAAAATCTGATCTCACGGCGGGTTTGATCCTACCACTGTCGAGCTCACACCAGATCTCTCACACCATTCGATCCGCCCCCTCCCCCCCTCCCCACCCCCCGCCCTCCCCTCCCTCTTTCTAAGACATGACATGGTATTTAAACACACACATGTTGTTAGTAACTGATTAATTGTTCTGTCATTATCACATACGGGCTACCCAAATTTTGGTGTTGCCAATAACTATCACATGCACATTTTTTAGCTGTTCATTTTTTATGTACAGAATAAGATAACAACAATTTTTTTCCCTATACACATCATGTTTACTGCAAAATTCCCCGTTTAGGCTGAACAAGCAGTCTTCTCTATTAACCTGTTTTCACAGAAGATATTTTTAAAAAAATGGCCGTGTGTGCGTTATTCTTAATCCGCTCACGATACACTGTTCAGTCACTTCAGACGTTCATTGTAATTTGGCTTCGTTTCCGATTTCATTCAGAACAAGAAGAACTCGAGTTTCAAATCAATCAGAGAATCAACTGGAGGATCAGGTAGATTGTTCCGCTGACGCACGACCTTTGAAAACACTGGTTTTGATCATCATCATTTTTCTCTTTCTTTGTCCAGCGTCCACCCGAGTGCGCTCCGCTCGTGACAATATCACATAGCAGACGCCTGTGCTGCTTCGGCCATGACACAGTGACCGGCTATCCAGTGACCAACGGCAGTCCAACTTTGAATCGCCACCACAATAACGAGAGACTCTTTGTCCTTGTATACCACCTGATCTATGCCCAAGGCATGTGTGTGTAGGCCCTATGGATCATATTGATCACTTTTATTGAACACTTCTATTTATAAATACAGTACCGGTGTAACCATCCATTTTAACACCCCTCCACTTTTTAACTCCCCGGGAGTTAGAATTAGCACGTGCCAACTTTAACTTCCCGGGAGTTAAAACAAACCACGCCAGAATGACTCCCTCCCCCCCTATTTTTTTTTATAGATTAACTCTACCCGGGGGGGGGGGGTAGAGTTAAAATACGCACGTGTCTAAACTAACTCCCGGGGAGTTACTTTCGATCAAGACATGTTGATCCAGACTGACTCCTGGGGAGTTACTTTCGATCAAGACATGTTGATCCAGACTGACTCCCGGGGAGTTACTTTCCATCAAGACATGTTGATCCAGACTGACTCCCAGGGAGTTACTTTCGATCAAGACATGTTGATCCAGACTGACTCCCGGGGAGTTACTTTCCATCAAGACATGTTGATCCAGACTGACTCCCAGGGAGTTACTTTCCATCAAGACATGTTGATCCAGATTGACTCCCGGGGAGTTACTTTCCATCAAGACATGTTGATCCAGATTGACTCCCGGGGAGTTACTTTCCATCAAGACATGTTGATCCAGATTGACTCCCGGGGAGTTACTTTCCATCAAGACATGTTGATCCAGACTGACTCCCGGGGAGTTACTTTCCATCAAGACATGTTGATCCAGACTGACTCCCGGGGAGTTACTTTCCATCAAGACATGTTGATCCAGACTGACTCCCGGGGAGTTACTTTCCATCAAGACATGTTGATCCAGACTGACTCCCAGGGAGTTACTTTCCATCAAGACATGTTGATCCAGACTGACTCCCGGGGAGTTACTTTGCATCAAGAACTGTTGATCCAGACTGACTCCCGGGGAGTTACTTTCCATCAAGACATGTTGATCCAGATTGACTCCCGGGGAGTTACTTTCCATCAAGACATGTTGATCCAGACTGACTCCCGGGGAGTTACTTTCCATCAAGACATGTTGATCCAGACTGACTCCCGGGGAGTTACTTTCCATCAAGACATGTTGATCCAGACTGACTCCCGGGGAGTTACTTTCCATCAAGACATGTTGATCCAGACTGACTCCCGGGGAGTTACTTTCCATCAAGACATGTTGATCCAGACTGACTCCCGGGGAGTTACTTTCCATCAAGACATGTTGATCCAGACTGACTCCCGGGGAGTTACTTTCCATCAAGACATGTTGATCCAGACTGACTCCCGGGGAGTTACTTTCCATCAAGACATGTTGATCCAGACTGACTCCCGGGGAGTTACTTTCCATCAAGACATGTTGATCCAGACTGACTCCCGGGGAGTTACTTTCCATCAAGACATGTTGATCCAGATTGACTCCGGGGAGTTACTTTCCATCAAGACATGTTGATCCAGACTGACTCCCGGGGAGTTACAAAATAGAAGGGGGGAGTCATTCTGGCCTTATGCCAGGACTGCCCCCCTCCCCCTCCCCCCTCCTCCCCCCCACACACCCGGGGAGTTACAAAATAGAAGGGGGGAGTCATTCTGACCTTATGCCAGGACTGCCCCCCCCTCCCCCTCCCCCCCTCCCCCCCCCCACACACATACACTGCAGAGAGATACTTGACACATGACACTTGAAAACTTTACTTGACAAGGATAAAGATCCTAGGCTAACAAAGCCTATTAATCCAATCTGTCTTTGATAAACACTAATAATAGTAAACAAAGCTGACTAGAAACATGCAGAGAGAGAGAGAGAGAGGAGAGAGAGAGAGAGGAGAGAGAGAGAGAGAGAGAGAGAAGGAGGAAGAGAGAGAGAAAGAGAAGGGGGGGGTAAAAGAAAGAAAGAAAAACAGACAGACAGAGAGAGGGGGAGTGGGGGAGACACTAGAGACAGAGACACTGAGATAGATAAACAGACAGGCGGACAGAGAGACAAGCAAAGAGAGAGGGAGAGAGATTAAGAGAGACAAACAGACAGACAAGCAAAAAAGAAGACAGACAAGCAAGGAGAGTGAGAGAGTGAGTGAGAGACTGAAAGAAAGTTGAGGGCGGAGAGAGAGAGAGGGAGGGAGACAGACAGACAGACAGGCAGACAGACAGAGAGGGAGGGAGGGGGGGGGGTTGTATATTAAATGCTTATTTCTCATATCGTGACTAACACATAAAACTTAATGTTTTGGGGTGGGGGAGTTAATCTAAAACAGGGAGGGGAGTCATTCTGGCTGGTTTGTTTTAACTCCCGGGGAGTTAAAATTGGCACGTGCTAATTCTAACTCCCGGGGAGTTAAAATGGATCGTTACACCGGGGTCCAGAGTTTGATATAAACTCTGCCGTGAATCACATCTTTATGATTGCATCATTCCATTTTCCCCCCTTACGTCAAAATTCTGTGAGTTGTTGTACTATCATCATTACAGTCGACTTGTAGAATATTCATTCCAACTTGCCGACAAACGAGCCAATGAGCGGTAATGATACTGAAGCTATTTCCATTAGTGCCACAGTGACTTGTTCCATTAGTGTCACAGTGACTAGTTCTATTAGTGCCACAGTGACTTGTTCTATTAGTGCCACAGTGACTTGTTCCATTAGTGTCACAGTGACTAGTTCTATTAGTGCCACAGTGACTTGTTCCATTAATGCCACAGTGACTTGTTCCATTAGTGTCACAGTGACTTGTTCCATTAGTGTCACAGTGACTTGTTCCATTAGTGCCACAGTGACTTGTTCTATTAGTGCCACAGTGACTTGTTCTATTAGTGCCACAGTGACTTGTTCTATTAGTGCCACAGTGACTTGTTCCATTAGTGCCACAGTGACATGTTCCATTAGTGCCACAGTGACTTGTTCCATTAGTGCCACAGTGGCTTGTTCTATTAGTGCCACAGTGACTTGTTCTATTAGTGCCACAGTGGCTTGTTCTATTAGTGCCACAGTGGCTTGTTCTATTAGTGCCACAGTGACTTGTTCTATTAGTACCACAGTGACTTGTTCCATTAGTGCCACAGTGGCTTGTTCTATTAGTGCCACAGTGACTTGTTCTATTAGTGCCAAAGTGACTTGTTCTATTAGTGCCACAGTGACTTGTTCTATTAGTGCCACAGTGACTTGCTCCATTAGTGTCACAGTGACTTGTTCTATTAGTGCCACAGTGACTTGTTCTATTAGTGCCACAGTGACTTGTTCTATTAGTGCCACAGTGACTTGCTCCATTAGTGTCACAGTGACTTGTTCTATTAGTGCCACAGTGACTTGTTCTATTAGTGCCACAGTGACTTGTTCTATTAGTGCCACAGTGACTTGTTCTATTGGTGCCACAGTGACTTGTTCTATTGGTGCCACAGTGACTTGTTCCATTAGTGCCACAGTGACTTGTTCTATTGGTGCCACAGTGACTTGTTCTATTAGTGCCACAGTGACTTGTTCCATTAGTGTCACAGTGACTTGTTCCATTAGTGCCACAGTGACTTGTTCTATTGGTGCCACAGTGACATGTTCTATTAGTGCCACAGTGACTTGCTCCATTAGTGTCACAGTGACATGTTGTATTGGTGCCACAGTGACATGTTCTATTAGTGCCACAGTGACATGTTCTATTAGTGCCACAGTGACTTGTTCTATTGGTGCCACAGTGACTTGTTCTATTAGTGCCACAGTGACTTGTTCTATTAGTGCCACAGTGACTTGTTCCATTAGCATCACAGTGACATGTTTCCATTAGTGCCACAGTGACTTGTTCCATTAGTGCCACAGTGACTTGTTCCATTAGTGTCACAGTGACTTGTTCCATTAGTGTCACAGTGACTTGTTCTATTAGTGCCACAGTGACTTGTTCCATTAGTGTCACAGTGACTTGTTCTATTAGTGCCACAGTGACATGTTCTGTTAGTGCCACAGTAACTTGTTCTATTAGTGCCACAGTGACTTGTTCTATTAGTGCCACAGTGACATGTTCTATTGGTGCCACAGTGACATGTTCTATTAGTGCCACAGTGACATGTTCTATTAGTGCCACAGTGACTTGTTCTATTAGTGCCACAGTGACATGTTCTATTGGTGCCACAGTGACATGTTCTATTAGTGCCACAGTGACTTGTTCTATTGGTGCCACAGTGACTTGCACTCGCGTTCGGCAACAGCCACCTTGCCCGGCTTGCCTTACAGCCAAGGCGTGTGTTCTACCCCTTCTGTTTGATATGACGTCAGCAGGTCATTGGGTCACCATCCCAGATCGGGGAGGAACACATGTCGCACCTCAACAGATTTGTCCAGAATTTCGGTATTAATAAACCGGGGTGGTACACTTTAGTCAGGCTTATTCACTTAAAACAAAACACAAAAAAGCAACAACAACAAAATGTGTATTTTTCTGCTTAATTAATAAACATGTTTGATCTGCCGTTATTAAGAAGGGCAAAAAACTTCCAGTTCTAAATCAGTATGTAGCTCCATAAACCTAGTTTAGAATAATTGAAAAGCCCAGATTGAGCTTTTTGATCAGCGTGACATACTGCAGTTTGGCCCGTAAAGAAATCGGGGAAAAACGTAGCGCTGAAAAAAGCGCAATTAGCGCCTGTCTGCTTGCATCTGCTTCCCCGGGGGCAAACTGACATGTGGCGTCTGACTGCTGTCTGTGCAGAATGAAGGCTGTAGATCGATCGACCACTCCGTCCGTAAAAAAAGGCCGCCTGGGGGGCCCTGAAAATAACCTTTTTAGGGAGGGGGTGGGTGGGTATGGGGAGTGGGGAGGCAAAGAATACCCACGCCCACAGTCGGCCGACCAACATCACAAAGTGGACAGTAGTTCACACGAGACCAGAACCGAGTGCTGGACACCAGCTTAGCACGACGAAAGAGCGGGCCTACGCCCTTGACTCTATTCTGGCTCGAAATTTCGAATGAGAGACGACAGACCCCCCCACTCACCCACCCCCACCCCCCGCGTCCCCTTTGAAACCAAGCTCCAGACTCCTACCAACGACCTTACCTGCCACCAAACCTTCAGGGTCTCTGGCCAACAGGACGTAACACAACGACCTTACCTGCCACCAAAACTTCAGGGTCTCTGGCCAACAGGACGTAACACAACGACCTTACCTGCCACCAACACTTCAGGGTCTCTGGCCAACAGGACGTAGCACAACGACCTTACCTGCCACCAACACTTCAGGGTCTCTGGCCAACAGGACCTAAAACTCACCTCTACCTACCAACTGACCACTTTCTTTCACTCGCTGCGAGGTGGCATAGCAGAGATTGCATAGGATAGCAGGGAGTGCTGAGGGAGAGGTGGCATAGCAGGGAGTGCTGAGGGAGAGGTGGCATAGCAGGGAGTGCTGAGGGAGAGGTGGCATAGCAGGGAGTGCTGAGGGAGAGGTGGCATAGCAGAGAGTGCTGAGGGAGAGGTGGCATAGCAGGGAGTGTTGAGGGAGAGGTGGGATAGCAGGGAGTATTGAGGGAGAGGTGGCATAGCAGGGAGTGCTGAGGGAGAGGTGGCATAGCAGGGAGTGCTGAGGGAGAGGTGGCATAGCAGAGAGTGCTGAGGGAGAGGTGGCATAGCAGGGAGTGCTGAGGGAGAGGTGGCATAGCAGGGAGTGCTGAGGGAGAGGTGGCATAGCAGGGAGTGTTGAGGGAGAGGTGGGATAGCAGGGAGTGCTGAGGGAGAGGTGGCATAGCAGAGAGTGCTGAGGGAGAGGTGGCATAGCAGGGAGTGTTGAGGGAGAGGTGGGATAGCAGGGAGTATTGAGGGAGAGGTGGCATAGCAGGGAGTGCTGAGGGAGAGGTGGCATAGCAGGGAGTGCTGAGGGAGAGGTGGCATAGCAGAGAGTGCTGAGGGAGAGGTGGCATAGCAGGGAGTGCTGAGGGAGAGGTGGCATAGCAGGGAGTGCTGAGGGAGAGGTGGCATAGCAGGGAGTGTTGAGGGAGAGGTGGGATAGCAGGGAGTATTGAGGGAGAGGTGGCATAGCAGGGAGTGCTGAGGGAGAGGTGGCATAGCAGGGAGTGCTGAGGGAGAGGTGGGATAGCAGGAGTGCTGAGGGAGAGGTGGCATAGCAGGGAGTGCTGAGGGAGAGGTGGGATAGCAGGGAGTATTGAGGGAGAGGTGGGATAGCAGGGAGTATTGAGGGAGAGGTGGGAGAGGTGTCATAACACGGACTGCTGAGGGAGAGATGGCAGGCCTCTCTCGAGGGACGCTGATGTGAGAGAGCAGTGTCAGGTGGCGCAGTCAACCTTCCAGCTGTATGAGTCTCGGTGGGTCTAGCCTGTGTCGCCGTGGGACGGCTCCTGGCGATGGTGGGCGGCAGACGACGGTTCGCTGCCTGACTATGATTACCGCGGCCTGGGCATCCATATTTTTGGGTGTGCAAGTGGGCACCTTTGTAGGGATTGGGCAGAAAAGTTGCCCTATGGGCACCCCTTTAGGGACTGGGCCAAAATTTGCCCCATGAACACCCTAGTAAGGATTGGGCCGAAAGTTGCCCTATATGCACCCCTTTAGAGACTGAACCAAGAGTTGCCCTATGGGCACCCTTGTAGAGATTGGGCCAAAAGTTGCCCTATGGCACCCCTTTAGAGACTGGTCCAAAAGTTGCCCTATATGCACCCCTTTAGAGACTGGGCCAAACGTTGCCCTATATGCACCCCTTTAGAGACTGGGCCAAAAGTTGCCCTATATGCACCTTTTTAGAGATTGGGCCAAAAGTTGCCCTATGGGCACCCCCGTAGAGATTGGGCAAAAGATGCACTATATGCACCCCTTTAGAGACTGGGCCAAGAGTTGCCCCATGGGCACCCCTGTAGAGATTGGGCCAAAAGTTGCCCTATGGGCACCCCTGTAGAGACTGGGCCAAACGTTTGCCCTATATGCACCCCTTTAGAGACTGGGCCAAGAGTTGCCCTATGGGCACCCCTGTAGAGACTGGGCCAAACGTTGCCCTATGGGCACCCCTTTAGAGACTGGGCCAAAAGTTGCCCTATGGGCATCCCTGTAGAGATTGGGCCAAAAGTTGCCCTATGGTATCCCTTTAGAGACTGGGCCAAGAGTTCCCTATGGGCACCCCTGTAGAGATTGGGCCAAAAGTTGCCCTATGGGCACCCTTTAGAGACTGGGCCAAGAGTTGCCCTATGGGCATCCCTGTAGAGATTGGGCCAAAAGTTGCCCTATGTGCACCCTTTTAAGAGACTGGCCAAAAGTTGCCCTATGGGCAACCGCGTAGAGATTTGGCCAAAAGTTGCCCTGTGGGCACCCCTGTAGGGATTGGGCCAAGAGCTGCCCTATGGGCACCCCTGTAGAGATTGGGCCAAAAGTTGCCCTATATGCACCCCTGTAGAGATTGGGCCAAAAGTTGCCCTATGGGCACCCCTTTAGAGACTGGGCCAAAAGTTGCCCTATATGCACCCCTTTAGAGACTGGGCCAAATGCTGCCCTAATAGCACCCCTTTAGAGACTGGGCCAAGAGTTACCCTATGGGCACCCCTGTAAGAGATTGGGCCAAAAATTGCCCTATGGCACCCCTTTAGAGACTGGGCCAAAAGTTGCCCTATGGCACCCCTTTAGAGACTAGGCCAAGAGTTGCCCTATGGGCACCCTTGTAGGGATTGGCCAAAGCTGCCCTATGGCACCCCTGTAGGGATTGGGCCAAAAGCTGCCCTATGGGCACCCCTGTAGGGATTGGGCCAAACGTTTGCCCTATGGGCACCCCTGTAGGGATTGGCCAAAAGTTTCCCTATGGGCACCCCTGTAAAGATTGGGCCAAAAGCTGCCCTATGGGCACCCCTGTAGGGATTGGGCCAAAAGTTGCCCTGTGGGCACCCCTGTAGGATTGGGCCAAACGTTTCCCTATGGCAACCCCTGTAGGGATTGGGCCAAACGTTGCCCTATGGGCACCCCTGTAGGGATTGGGCCAAAAGTTTCCCTATGGGCACCCCTGTAAAGATTGGGCCAAAAGCTGCCCTATGGGCACCCCTGTAGGGATTAGGCCAAAAGTTGCCCTGTGGGCACCCCTGTAGGATTGGCCAAACGTTTCCCTATGGGCACCCCTGTAGGGATTGGGCCAAAAGCTGCCCTATGGCACCCTGTAGGGATTCACTGTCTTCTTTTTTTTTAATCTTTCTCCACACTGTCTGTATATTTTTCCACACACTGTCTTTTTTTACCTTTCTCCACACTTTTGGTTTAATCTTTCTCCTTAGCGTCTTTTTATCTTAGTCCACACTGTCTTTTTATCTTAGTCCACACTGTCTTTTTATCTTTCTCCACACTGTCTTTTTTTAAAAAATCTTTCGCCACACTGTCTTTCCTCTTTATCTTTCTCCACACTGTCTTTTTATCTTCTCCACACTGTCTTTTTTTTTAATCTTTCTCCACACTGTCTTTCCTCTTTATCTTTCTTCACACTGTCTTTTTTATTTTTCTCCCACACTGTCTTTCTTTTATTTTTCTCCACACTGTCTTATTTTATTTTTCTCCACACTGTCTTTTTTATATTTCTCCACACTGTCTTTTTATCTTTCTCCACACTGTCTTTTTATTTTTCTCCACACTGTCTTTTTTAAAATTTTCTCCACACTGTCTTTTTATCTTTCTCCACACTGTCTTTTTTAAAAAACTTTCTCCACACGTCTTTTTTTATATTTCTCCACACTGTCTTTTTATCTTTTCTCCACACTGTCTTTTCATCTTTCTCCACACTGTCTTTTTATCTTTTCTCTACACTATCTTTGTATTCTTCTCCACACTGTCTTTTTTATTATTCTCCCTACTGCCCTCCTTACATTTTCTACATTATGTACCTTTTTTCATCTTTCTCCACACGTTGTCTTTTTTTCGTTTTCCACACTGTCTAAAAATTCTTTTTCCTGACTGTCCCTCCTTACCTTTCTACATTATGTCCTTTTTCATCTTTCTCCCTAACGGTCCCTCCTTACCTCTTCGTAATGTTATCCTTTTTCATCTTTCGCCACACTGTCCCTCCTTACATTTCTATTAAATTGTCCTTTTTCATCTTTCTCCCTACTGTCCCTCTTACCATTCTTACATTTATGGTCCTTTTTCATCTTTCTCCCTTCTGTCCCTCCTTCCTTTCTCATTTATCCTTTTTACTTTCTTCCACTCTGTCCCTCCTTACTTTCTAGATTATGTCCTTTTCATCTTTCTCCCTACTGTCCCTCCTTACCTTTATCTAATATGTCCTTGTTTTCTTCTTTCTCCACACTGTCCTCCTTACCTTTCTACATTATGTCCTTTTTCATCTTTCTCCATACTGTCCCTCCTTACTTTCTACAATTATGTCCCTTTTTCATCTTTCGCCACATTGTCCCTTCTTTACCTTTCTATAATATGTTCTTTTCATCGTTCCTCCCTACTGTTCCCTCCTTTACCTTTCTGCTTTATGTCCTTTTTCATCTTTCTCCACACTGTCCCTCCTTACCTTTCTTACAATTATGTCCTTTTCATCCTTTTTCCCTCACTGTCCCTCCTTACCTTTCCATCAATGTATCCTTTTTCATCTTTCTTCACACACTGTCCCTCCTTAGCTTTCTCTAAAATGTCCTTTTTATCTTTCTCCCTACTGTCCTCTTTCCTTTCTACATTATGTCCTTTTTAATCTTTCTCCCTACTGTCCCTCCTTACCCTTCTACAATTTATATCCTTTTTCATCTTTCTCCAACGGTCCTCCTTTAGCCTTTCGACATTTGTCCTTTTTCATCTTTTTCCTACTGTCCTCCTTACCTTTCTATATATGTTCTTTTCATCTTTCTCACACTTGTCCTCCTTACCTTTCTACATTATGTCCTTTTTCATCTTTCTCCATACTGTCCATCCTTACCTTTCTACATTATGTCCTTTTTCATCTTTTTACACATTGTCCCTCCTTACCTTTATACATTATAGTCTTTTTCATCTATCTCCACACTGTCCCTCCTTACCTTTCTACATTATTTCCTTTTTCACCTTTCTCCACACTGTCCCTCCTTTCCTGCTCTTTAATTTGTCCTTTTTCATCTTTCTCACCTACTGGCCACTCCTTACCTTTCTACATTATGTCCTTTTTCTCTTTCTCACACTGTTCCTTCCTTCTCTACTTTCTAAATTATGTCCTTTTTTTCATCGTTCTCACACTGTCCGTCCTTACCTTTCTACAATATGTCCTTATTCATCTTTCTCCACACTATTTTTTCCTCCTTACCTTTCTACATTATGTCCTTTTCATCTTTCTCCCTACACGTCCCTCCTTTCCTTTCTACATTATGTCCTTTTTCATCTTTCTCCCTTACTTCTCCCTAAACCGTCCCTTCTTACTTAGCCTTTCTCCCTACCGTCCCTGCTTACCTTTCTACATTATGTCCTTTTTCATCTTTCTCCACACTGGCGTCCTTTACCTTTCTAAATTATGTCCTTTTTTCATCTTTTCCCACACTGTCCCTCATTAACGTTCTACAATATGTCCTTTTTCATTATTTATCCCTACCGTCCCTCCTTTTCATCTTTCTCCCTTACATTTTCCCTTCCTTTCCATATATGTCCTTTTTCATCTTTCTCAACACAGTCCTCCGCTTACCTTTCTACATTATGTCCTTTTTTCATCTTTCTCCGACGGTTCCCTGCTTAACCTTTCTACATTATTGTACCTTTCATCTTTCTCCACATACTGTTCCTCCTTACCTTTCTACATTTGTCCTTTTTCCTTCTTTTCCACACTGTCCCTCCATTACCTTTCTTACATAATGTCTTTTTCATCTTTCTCACACTTGTCCCTCCTTCCTTTCTACTATGTCCTTTTTCATGTTTCTCCCTACTGTCCTCCTTACTTTTCTACATTATGTCTTTTTCATCATTCTCCACACTGTCCTCCTTACCTTTCTACATGATGTCTTTTTAATCTTTCTCCAACTGTCCCTTCCTTAACTTTCTACATTCTGTCCTCTTTATGTTTTCTCCCTACTGTCTCCTCCTTACCTTTTTACATTATGTCTTTTTCATCTTTCTCCACACTGTTTCCTCCTTACTTTTATACATTATGTCCTTTTTCATCTTTCTCCAACTGTCCCTTCCTTACCTTTTACATAATGTCCTTTTTCAGCTTTCTCCCACACTGTCCCTTCTTACCCTTTATACAATATGTCCTTTTTCTCTTTCTCCCTACTCTGTCCCTCCTTACCCTTTCTACATTTATTGTCCTTTTTCTATGTTTCTCCCTACTGTCCTCCTGAACTTTCTACATTATGTCCTTTTTTCATTCTTTCTCCACCACTTGTCCTCACTTACCTTTTACATTATGTCCTTTTTTCATCTTTTTCACGATGTCCATCATACCTTTTACATTATGTCCTTTTTTCATCTTTTCTCCCTACCGGTCCCTCCGTACCTTTCACATTATATGTCCTTTTTATCTGTTCTCCTTGCTTTTCTCCCTACCGTCCATTCTTCCTTACCTTTCCCTACGTCCTCCTTACCTTTTACATTATGTCCTTTTTTTATCTTTTCCATTACCTTTCTCACTACCGTCCCTTCGTACCTTACCTTTCTCCCTACCGTCCCTCCTTACCTTTTCTACATTAGACCTTTTCACTCTTTCTCCCTACTGTCCCTCCTACCTTTCTACATTATGTTCCTTTTTCATCTTTCTCCCTACTGTCGTCCTTACCATTCTACATTATGTCCTTTTCATCTTTCTCCACACTGTCCGTCCTTACCTTTCTACCTTACTTTCTACAATACCTTTCTTTTTTCTTCTTTTCTCCACTGTCCTGCTACTTTCTACATTATGTCCTTTTTCATCTTTTTCCCTAATGTCCCTCCTTACCTTTCTACATTAGGTCCTTTTTCAAAATCTTTCTCCACACTGTTCCTCCTTCCTTTCTACATATGTCTTTTTCATGTTCTCCCAACTGTCCCTCTTACCTTTCTACATTATGTCCTTTTTCATCTTTTTTCCCCACTGTCCCCTTACCTTCCTACATTATGTCGTTTTTCATCTTTTTCCCTATGTCCCTCATTTACCTTTCTACATTATGTCCTTTTTCATTCTTTTTTCCCTACAAGTTTCCTACTTACCTTTTACATTAGTCCTTTTTCATCTTTTTCCCTACAGTCCTTCTTACCTTTCTACATAATGTCCTTTGTCATCTTTCTCCATACTCGTCCCTACTTACCTTTCTACATTATCGTCCTTTTTCATTTTATCCCTATGTCCCTCCTTACCCTTTTACATTTTGTCTTTTTTCATCTTTCTCCACACTGTCCCTTCTTACCTTTCTTACATTATGTTGTTTTTCATCTTTTTCCCTACTGTCCCTCCTTACCTTTCTATGTTAATATGCCCTTTTTATTTTTCCATCTTTCTCACACTGTCATCCTTTCCTTTTACAATATGTCCTTTTTCATCTTTCTCCCTACTGTCCCTCCATCACTTTCTACATTATGTCCTTTTTCCTTTCCTACACTGTCCCTCCTTACCTTTCTACATTATTGTCCTTTTTCCATCTTTTCTCCTACGGTCCCTCCTTACCTTTCTACTTGATGTCCTTTTTCATTCTTTCGCCCTACTGTCCCTCCTTACCTTTCTACTTAATGTCCTTTTTCATCTTTCTCCTACGGCCCTCCTTACCTTTTACATTATGTCCTTTTTTCATCTTTTCTCCCTTACTGTCCTCCTTACCTTTCTACATATTTCCTTTTTCATCTTTCTCACCTGGCGCTCCTTACCTTTCTACATTTCTGTCCTTTTTCATCTTTCTCCCTACTGTCCCTCCTTACCTTTCTTCATGATGGTTCTTTTATCTTCTTTCTCACACTGTCCCCTACCTTTCTACATTTATGTCCTTCTTCATTTTCTCCTACTGTCCCTCCTTACCTTTCTACATTATGTCTTTTTCATCTTTTTTCCCTACTGTTCCCTCCTTTCCTTTCTACATTATGTCCTTTTTCTTCTTTCTCCACACTGTCTCTTACTTTCTACCATTATGTCCTTTTTCATCTTTCTCCACCACTGTCCCTCCTTTACCTTCTACATTTGTCCTTTTTTTATCTTTCTCACCTACTGTCCCTCCGTACCTTTCTACTTATGTCCTTTTTCATCTTTTTCCCTTCTGTCCCTCCTTTCCTTTCTGTAATATGTCCTTTTTTCATAGTTTCGCCACACTGTCCTCCTTACCTTTCTACAATATGTCCTTTTCTTAGTTGCTCCACACTGTACGTCCTTACCTGTCTACATACTATGTCCTTTTTCATTTTTCTCCCCACTGTCCTCCTTTACCTTTCTATAATATGTCCTTTTTCATCTTTGCTCCTTCTATCCCTCTTACCTTTCTACATTATGTCTTTCTGCATATTTCTCCACACTGTTCTCCCACTTACCTTTCTACAATATGTCCTTTTCATCTTTCTCCACACTGTTGCCTCCTTACCTTTCTACATTATGTCCTTTTTCCATCTTTCTCACACTGTCCCTCCTTCCTTTATACATTATGTCTTTTCATCTTCGCACTACTGTCCCTCCTTACCATTTACATTATGTCCTTTTAATCTTTCCCACACTGTTCCTCCTTACCTTTCTACATTATGTCCTTTTTCATCTTTCTCCCTACGTCTCCTTAACTTTCTACATTTAGTCCTGTTTCATCTTTCTCCTACTGTCCCGCCTTCCGTTTCTACATTATGTCCTTTTTATCTTGCTCCACACCTGTTCCTCCGAACTTTCTATTATGTCCTTTTTCATTCGTTCTCCCTATGTCACTCTTACCTTTTAACTTTTCTTTTATGTTCCTTTTTCATCTTTCTCTTAAACTGTTTCCATTTACCTTTTATAAAAATGTCCTTTTTCATCTTTCTCCACACTGTCGCTCCTTACTTTCTACATTTTGTCCTTTTTCATCTTTCACCACACTGTCCACCTTACCGTTCTATATTATGTCCTTTTTCTCTTTCTCCCTACTTGTCCTCCTTCCCTTTCTATAATATGTCCTTTTTCATCGTTCTCACACTGTCCCTCCTAACCTTTCTACATTATGTCCTTTTTCATCTTTCTCCCTATGCCCTCTTACCTTTCTACAGTATGTCCTTTTCATCTTTTCCACATGTCCCTCATTACCTTTTTACATTATGTCCTTTTTCATCATTCTCCCTACTGCCCTCCTTACCTTTCTACATTATGACGTTTTATCTTTTCCACATGTCCCTCCTTACTTTCGATATTATGTCCTTTTTCATCTTTCTCCTTCCTGCCCTCCTTACCTTCTTACATTATGTCCTTTTTCATCTTTTTCCCTACGTCCCTCATTACCTTTCTAATTATGTCCTTTTTCTCATCTTGTTCCCTACAGTCCCTACTCTTACCTTTCTACATTATGTCCTTTTCATCTTTTTACCTACAGTCCCTTCTTACCTTTCTAGATAATGTCCTTTTTACATCTGCTCCATACTGTCCCCTTCTTACCCTTCTACATTATGTCCTTTGTCATCTTTTTACCTACTGTCCTCCTTACCTTTCTACATTATGTCCTTTTTCATCTCTTTCTCCACACTGTCCCTTCTAACCTTTCTACATTATGTCGTTTTCTCATCTTTTCCCTACTGTCCCTCCCTTACCTTTCTATAATTTGCCCTGTTTTTTCATCTTTTCTCCCACTGTCACTCCTTTCCTTTTACTATGGTCCTTTTTCATCTTTTCTTCCCTACTGTCCCTCCTCATCCTTTCTACATTATGTCCTTTTTATCTTTCTCCCTTACTGTCACTCCTTACTTTCTACATATGGTCCTTTTTCATCTTTCTCCCTTCTGTTCCCTCCTTACTTCTACTATTATGTTCCTATTTCATCTTTCTCCCTACTGTCCTCCTTACTTTTACATTTGTCCTTTTTCATCTTTTCCCTTCTGTCCCTTCCTTACTTTTCTACATTATGTCCTTTTTCATCTTTCTCCACACTGTCGCTCCTTACCTTTCTGCATTATGTCCTTTTTCATCTTTCTCCTACTGGGTCCCTCCTTACCTTTCTAACATGAGGCCTTTTTCATCTTTCTCCACCACTGTACCTCCTTACCTGTCTTCATTATGTTCATTTTTATATCTTTTCCCTACTGTCCCTACTTACCTTTCTACATGATGTTCTTTTTCATCTTTCTCCACACGGTCCCCCCCTTACCTTTCTACTTATGTCTTCTTATCTTTCTCCCTACTGTCCCTCCTTACTTTCTTACATTATGGCCTTTTTCATCTTTTCCACAATGTCGCTCCTTTACTTTCTATAAAATGTCCGCTTTTCATCTTTCTCCCTACTGTCCCTCCTACCCTTTCTACATTATGTCCTGTTTTATCTTTCTCCTACTGTCCCTCCTTACCTTTCTACAGTATGTCCTTTTTTTATCTTACTACCTACTGTCCCTCCTTTACTTTTCTACATTATGTCCTTTTTCATTTTCTCCACCCACTGTCCTCCTTACCTTTCTACATTATGTCCTTTTTCATCTTTTCTCCCTACTGTCCCTCCTTACTTTTTACATTGATGTCCTATTTCATCTTTCTCCCTACTGTCCCTCCTTACTTCTGTAATGATGTCTTTTTCATCTTTCTCCTCACTGTCCCTCCTTCCTTTCTAAAATATGTCCTTTTTTTGTTTTCACCTGTCCCGTCCTTTACCTTTCTACCTTATGTCCTTTTTCATTTTTCTCCACACTGTCCTCCTACCTTTCTATAATATGTCCTTTTTCATCTTTCTCCCTACTATCCCTCCTTACCTTTCTACATTATGTCCTTTTTTCATCTTTCTCCAAAACTGTTCCTCCTTACATTTCTACAAATATGTCCTTTTCATCTTTCTCCACACTGTTCCTCCTACCTTTATACCTTATGTCCTTTTTAATCTTTCTCTCACTGTCCCTCCTTACCTTTTACATTATGTCCTTTTCATCCTTTATCCCTATCTGTCCTCTTACCTTTCTACATTATGTCCTTTTCATCTTTCTCCACACTGTTCCTCCTTTACCTTTTACATTATGTCTTTTTCATCTTTCTCCACACTGTCCTCCTTAAACTTTCTACATTATGTCCTTTTTATCTTTCTCCCTGACTGTCCCTCCTTTACCTTTCTACATTATGTACTTTTTCATCTTGCTCCACACTGTTCCTCCGACCCTTTTACTTATGTCCTTTTTCTTCTTTCTCCCTACTGTCCCTCTCCTTACCTTTCTACATTATGTCCGTTTTCATCTTTCTCCACACTGTTCCTCCTTACCTTTCTATAAAATGTCCTTTTTCATCTTTCTCCACACTGTCGCTCCTTACTTTCTACTACTTATGTCCTTTTTCATCTTTCTCCTACTGTCCCCCTTACCTTTCTATAATATGTCCTATTTCATCGTTTTCTCTCCTACTGATTTCCCTTCCTTACCTTTATATAATATGTCCTTTTTCAATCTTTCTCCACACTGTCCCCTCCTTACCTTTCTTCATTATGTCCTTTTTTCATTTTCTCCTTCTGGCCCCCTCCTTACCTTTCTACATTATGTCTCTTTTCATCTTTCTCCTCACTGTCTCCTACCTTTACATTATGGCCTTTTCACCTTTCGCCTCACTGGTCCCTCATTACCTTTCTAATTATGTCTTTTTTCATTCCTTTCTCCACACTGTCCCTTCCTTACTTTTCTACATTATGTCCTTTTTCTCTTTCTCCTCACCTGTCCCCTCCTTACTTTCAACAATTAGGTCTTTTTCATCTTTCTCCACACTGTTCCTCCTTACCTTTCTTACATTATGTCCTTTTTCATTTCTTTCTCACACTGTTCCCTTACCTTTCTACTTTATGTCATTTTTCAACTTTCTCCCTACTTGTCCCTCCTTACCTTTCTACATTATGTCCTTTTTCATCTTTCTCCTACTGCCCCTCCTACCTTTCTAATTATGTCCTTTTTCATCTTTCTCCCCCACGTCCCTCCTTATCTTTCTATAATATGTCCTTGTTCATCTTTTTCCTCACTGTCCCTCCTTACCTTTCTATAATATGTCATTTTTCATCTTATTCTCCCTACTGTCGCCTCCTTACCTTTCTACATTATGACCTTTTTCATCTTTCTCCCTACTGTCACTCCTTACCTTCTACATTATGTCCTTTTTCATCTTTCTCCACACTGTCCCTCCTTTACCTTGCTTCAAAATGTCCTTTTTCATCTGTCTCCCTACTGTCCCTCCTTACCTTTTAACATTATGTCCTTTTTCATCTTTCTCCCACTGGTCCATGTTAATTTCCTCCTAATTCCCTTTCAACCTTTCTTATAAACTCGTTGTTAATACATTTCATTTGCAGAAAACCATATTGAACCCATTCCCAAAGACAGTAGTGCCCGGGTGTTCTTATCCAAACTATCAGCCTACGGAATATGTGAACCAATGGTTTCTGAATTAACTTACCCCACCAGGACAAGCTTTTACGCAACAACCATGACTTCTGACTTACAAGCTTACTTATTGCAGATGTTCTCTGCTCCTTTCTACCACATCTATTCACATACAACGCTGCGCGCTCGCGTGCGGCCGTTCACTCGCTCACCTATTAAGCTTGCATACTCAATCGCCTCTGCACACAAAACACAGTTTCAATTGTGTGTTTAAAATTGGTGTCAGGATGAGATGTGGGTCATGCCCACCTTCCACTAGCACAGCTTCACTCCCAGCCGAATGACAGCATGCATTGGTTACCGTCCAGTCTAGCTAAAATGAATGTATGAATGCGAAGGATCTGGTTTTCTGAAAGTGATGAGTGTCTTGTCTGTCTCTCTCTTTGTACCTCTGTCCCTCTTACCTCATCCCTCTGTCCCTCTGTTGTCTGTCTGTTCTGTCTGTCGAGTTGGTCTCTCTCTCTCTCTCTCTCTCTCTCTCTCTCTCTCTATCTCTCTCTTCTCTCTCTCTCTCTCTCTCTATCAGTACCATTTTCTTTTTTTTCAGTTCTCTTATTCTTAACGGGTTCTTTGTAGTTGTTTCTGGGCCATCTTTCCGAGAGTTCTGTTTTCCCAAATCAATCGGGGCCGACCTTTAGCGCCGATCAAAGCGTATAAATGTCCTAACTCGATCATTCGCAATAACTGATCCACACACCCATGTCCCTCTGTACCACTGTCCACACGCTCCATGTCCTTCTCCTTGTGCCCTCTGTACCCGCTATGCCTGTCCACACACTCCATGTCCCTTGTATCGGCTATTGCCTGTCTCACACTCCATGTCACTGTCTGTACCCCATGGCTGTCACACACTGCATGTCCTCTGTACCCACCATGCCGGTTCACCACACTCATGTCCTCTGTTCCCGACCATGCCTGTCACAACTCCTTGTCCCTTGTACCGCCATGCCTGTCACACACTCCATGTACCCTGTACCACGCCAGCTGTCCACACACTCCATGTCCTCGTACCGCCATGCTGTCACACACTCCATGTCAATCTGTACCCGCTGTCCACACACTCCATGTCTCGGTACCCGCCATGCCTGTCCACATCACTCCATGACCCTCTGTACCCGCCATGCCTGTCTCACACTCCAGGTCCCTCTGTACCCTCCATGCCTGTCACACATCCATGTCCTCTGTTCCGCTGTCCACCACACTCCATGTTCCCTCTTTACCGCCATGCCTGTCCACACACTTCCTTGTCCCTCTGTACCCCCGTGCTGTCACACACTCATGTCCCCTGTACCCGCTGTCACACACTCATGTCATCTGTACCCGCCATGCGGTCACACATTCCATGTCCCTCTGTACCCGCTGTCCCACACTCCATGTCCCTCTGTACCCGCATGCCTGTCCACACACTCATGCCCTCTGTACCGCATGCCTGTTACACACTCCATGTCCCTCTGTACCCGCCATGCCTGTCACACACTCCATGTCCCTCTGTACC
>CM031625.1:48783972-48788972 GCA_018398815.1 Conus ventricosus
GGCTGTAGACAAGCCTCCCCCCCCCCCCCCCCCCCAGGTCAGGACACAGTGGGACCTTTCCTAGACAGACGGTGGGTATTGGAGTCTGTGGTGACAACGCGTTTTGACGGACTGCTAACTAATCTCCAGGCCGGCATGTCCGGACACAGGCTCACGGTACGGGATGGCAGGCTGAACTGCTCTCCCCAGGTGGGGCCCATATGGGCTTGCTTTATTTTCTTCAATTTTATGTATTTATTTATTCATCTACTTTTTTTTTTTTTTTTTTTTTTTGGGGGGGGGGGGGGGTTGTTCTGGCAATGAATTGTACATGTTAAGTCAAAACAACAACAATAATAATAACAATAATTAAGGTGGTGATGATGATGATTATAGCAATAATGATAACACTTGTGATACATTTGGCAATAATATAGAATAAAAAAACAACATTTCAAATAAATAGGAAACAGAAGTTCGCGTTATTTGTTGTTTTCAGTGGCTAGTTTGTTTGCGGCTGCGGTGTTAAGCAGTTTTGTAGACCTAACAATGTATTGAAAAAGATGTGGCAAAAAAACAACAATAACAACAACAAATAAATCTGAAATTGAAAGTGAACAAAAAAGATGCTAGCATTTCTGCAAGAAGGCTACATACTCAATGCTCCCCTGGAAATATCCAGAGATCCACCTGTCGTTGAACTGACAAGAAGTCAAGTTCAGAATGATGACGTGGTGTGTGAACTAATGGCGAAGAAAAGGAATTGAAATTGTGATATTAACTGTTATTGTTGTTGTTGTTGTTGTTGTTGTTGTTTTACAGTTTAAAAATTGGATAGAAGAACAATTGTGATACATAGGAAGCATTTAGTCTGTACATTTGGTTTTGCTTTAACCTTTTTGGGGTATGTTCTTTGCGGCGGGTGATAAATAGATTCGCTAATCACTAATGTGCATGATAAAAGCAGCATAAAGAAAGTAGCCTATCATTTTAAAAAAATCAACCGACAAACAAACATACAATTCAAGACCGTGATCCATCACTTTTGTAAATGGCTGATCCAAACAAAAAATGCCAAATCAAACGCTAAATGTCGGCTGACAACACATTTCTCCCAATGATGCAAATGTCGGCTGACAACACATTTCTCCCAATGATGCAAATGTCGGCTGACAACACATTTCTCCCAATGATGCAAATGTCGGCTGACAACACATTTCTCCCAATGATGCAAATGTCGGCTGAAACACATTCTCCAATGATGCAAATGTCGGCTGACAACACATTTCTCCCAATGATGCAAATGTCGGCTGACAACACATTTCTCCCAATGATGCAAATGTCGGCTGACAACACATTTCTCCCAATGATGCAAATGTCGGCTGACAACACATTTCTCCCAATGATGCAAATGTCGGCTGACAACACATTTCTCCCAATGATGCAAATGTCGGCTGACAACACATTTCTCCCAATGATGCAAATGTCGGCTGACAACACATTTCTCCCAATGATGCAAATGTCGGCGGACAACACATTTCTCCCAATGATGCAAATGTCGGCTGACAACACATTTCTCCCAATGATGCAAATGTCGGCTGACAACACATTTCTCCCAATGATGCAAATGTCGGCTGACAACACATTTCTCCCAATGATGCAAATGTCGGCTGACAACACATTTCTCCCAATGAAGCAAATGTCGGCTGACAACACATTTCTCCCAATGATGCAAATGTCGGCTGACGACACATTTCTCCCAATGATGCAAATGTCGGCTGACGACACATTTCTCCCAATGATGCAAATGTCGGCTGACAACACATTTCTCCCAAATGACAACACGCATCGAAAGGGTATTCCAACCAGCACGGGGAGCAACTCGTCAAGGACAGTCGCGTGCAATTGGACGCGCGCACGTGCGTGTTTGAAACAAAACACGTTGCTCACTTATGTAGATCAACTGACCTTACCAATATAGTGTGTACCAACCGCGTCGCCAGTTCGTGGGTTCAGCTGTACTCGTGTCTGGGTAATGTAGGCCTGTTAACAGGCTGACGGATGACCTCGATGTGCGCGCTCACTGTGTTCAGTGGCACGCGCTGGACCGATTTGACTTGTGAGCTCTCTCAGGACGAAAGGGGTCTTAGCTTCCCTGCCGCTGTAGTTGCCACAGGGAGATGGGAAGAGGGGGGGGGGGGGGGGGGGGGGTAGAGGGACGAGGTGGAGTGGGATAGGGGTAGTTCGGGGAGGGGGGGGGGGGGGGTGTAGGCAAAACGTGTTCGAGTTCATGTTTCCAAGTTCTCCGATTAGCTCACAACACGTCACCCCGAAAACCTTTGTGCTTCATCGCTCGTCAGTTTCATGTGTTTACTTTTTCTCAAAAGTGAATACGAAATGAGGCGCATAACAGTAAACAATAAACAACAAACAAGTGCGGTTATTCTTGCACCCACAAGGAAACAAATATACACCCAAAAGTGCAAAGGAATGCTGTTTACGACATCACGCCAAGGGAATGCTGTTTACGTCATCATTCCAAGGGAATGCTGTTTACGTCATCATTCCAAGGGAATGCTGTTTACGACATAACTCCAAGGGATTGCTGTTTACGACATCACTCCAAGGGAATGCTGTTTACGACATCACTCCAAGGGTATGCTGTTTACGACATCACTCCAAGGGAATGCTGTTTACGACATCACTCCAAGGGAATGCTGTTTACGACATAGCTGCAAAGGAATGCTGTTTACGACATCACTCCAAGTGAATGCTGTTTACGACATAACTGCAAGGGAATGCTGTTTACGACATCACTCCAAGGGAATGCTGTTTACGACATAACTGCAAAGGAATGCTGTTTACGACATAACTGCAAGGGAATGCTGTTTACGACATCACTCCAAGGGAATGCTGTTTACGACATAACTGAAAAGGAATGCTGTTTACGACATAACTGCAAAGGAATGCTGTTTACGACATATCTGCAAAGGAATACTGTTTACGACATAACTGCAAAGGTATGCTGTTTATGACATAACTGCAAGGGAATGCTGTTTACGACATAACTGCAAAGGAATGCTGTTTACGACATAACTCCAAGGGAATGCTGTTTACCACATACCTCCAAGGGAATGCTGTTTACGACATAACTCCAAGGGAATGCTGTTTACCACATAACTCCAAGGAAATGCTGTTTACAACATAACTCCAAGGGAATGCTGTTTACGACATAACTCCAAGGAAATGCTGTTTACGACATCACTCCAAGGGAATGCTGTTTACCACATAACTTCAAGGAAATGCTGTTTACGACATAACTCCAAGGGAATGCTGTTTACGATATCACTCCAAGGGAATGCTGTTTACGACATCACTCCAAGGGAATGCTGTTTACGACATAACTCCAAGGGAATGCTGTTTACGACGTAACTCCAAGGGAATGGTGTTTACGACATCACTCCAAGGGAATGGTGTTTACGACATAACTCCAAGGAATGCTGTTTACGACGTAACTCCAAGGGAATGCTGTTTACGACATCACTCCAAGGGAATGGTGTTTACGACATAACTCCAAGGGAATGGTGTTTACGACGTAACTCCAAGGGAATGCTGTTTACGACGTAACTCCAAGGGAATGCTGTTTACGACATCACTTCAAGGGAATGCTGTTTACGACATCACTTCAAGGGAATGCTGTTTACGACATCATTCCAAGGGAATGGTGTTTACAACATAACTCCAAGGGAATGCTGTTTACGACATAACTCCAAGGGAATGCTGTTTACGACATAACTCCAAGGAATGCTGTTTACGACGTAACTCCAAGGGAATGTTGTTTACGGCATCACTGCAAAGGAATGCTGTTTACGTCATCACTCCAAGGGAATGCTGTTTACGTCCCCGTGTTGTCACTACGCCTAGTGCGGTGACAGGCACTCACAAATCTACCAAATGGGACATAAATCAGCCTACAATGTGTGGTGACAGGCACTCACAAATCTACCAAATGGGACATAAATCAGCCTACAATGTGCGGTGACAGGCACTCACAAATCTACCAAATGGGACATAAATCAGCCTACAATATCCATTTAAAAAAAAGAGTGCACAAAAAAACAACAGTTGTTACTTCCGATTATGAACACCCCGGCTTTCTCCATATTCTGGAGTATCAAAGTCAACAAAGTCAATTAATGATACTGTCAATGTGACAAAAATTATTAACAACCATCCTTTCACATACCACACTATCAATATCATATTATTCCATATCTCAATCGACACACCTCAAACGGTATGTACCCAAGTGGGACAGGATGATGCCATAAATCATTCAACGAAAATATCCACAGGGAATTTATAAAATAATAAAGAATCACTGT
Source organism: Conus ventricosus (assembly GCA_018398815.1). Taxonomy (NCBI): domain Eukaryota; kingdom Metazoa; phylum Mollusca; class Gastropoda; order Neogastropoda; family Conidae; genus Conus; species Conus ventricosus. Next base: position 48,788,337 of record CM031625.1, read on the forward strand.
TTTCTTCAACGGCATGTAATGAATGCCAAACGATTCATCAACAACAACAACACCGGAGAGCGGAAGCGCTCGCCGCTGCTGAATAAGAAACAATATTAGGTCAACCCCGATATGATATTATAATCCAATGATAAAATGAATGACCACTGTCACTGCCCTGAACTCAAACAGCGCAGTATCACCAAAACCGAAAGCGATCGAAAACAAATGACTGGCGAGGCCATATATAATAAGAAAACCCAGACATACTAACAAAAGCAGAGCGACAGGACGGCGCCCCCCTGCTGGGCTGTACGTGACTAGGCATACGCCTAACCAATTTCAGCTTGCAACCAAATCACTGCACTAACTTAAGAATAACACAACAAATTTAAAAACTACCTATTCCAACTTCCAATCATAATCACAAAAGAAAACATAATGCATTAAATACATTAATGCATAACACCGCAAATATTCATCAATTCAAACCACCAATGTCATATAATTCGCCAACTTCACACAAACAACCATATCCCCTTTTCTTTCCAACAACAATAACCGCCTTCACACTCCCTCTTCGCCCTACTCAAGGTCAAAGCACACCACCATCCCCCCTCCCATTATCGCTTCGGCGCAACAGCCATCCTTCATATG
>CM031625.1:48793972-48866472 GCA_018398815.1 Conus ventricosus
GCCGTGTGTCTGGTATCACTAGAAAGCATTATCTCTGCACTACTCTATGTTTCTGTCCGGAGATAATTTTTTTATGTCTGGTATCACTAGAAAGCATTATCTCTGCGCTACTCTATGTTTCTGTCCGGAGATAATTTTTTTCTGTCTGGTATCACTAGAAAGCATTATCTCTGCACTACTCTATGTTTCTGTCTGGAGATAATTTTTCTGTCTGGTATCACTAGAAAGCATTATCTCTGCACTACTCTGTGTTTCTGTCCAGAGATGATTTATCAGTCCTGTATCACTGGAAAGCATTATCTCTGCACTACTCTATGTTTCAGTACGGAGATAATTTTTTCTGTCTGGTATCACTGGTAGGCGTTATCTCTGCACTACTGTATGTTTCTGTCCGGAGATAATCTTTTCTGTCTGGTATCACTGGAAAGCATTATCTCTGCACTACTCTATGTTTCTGTCCGGAGATAATTTTTCTGTCTGGTATCACCGGAAAGTATTATCTCTGCGCTACTCTATGTTTCTGTCCGGAGATAATTTTTCTGTCTGGTATCACCGGAAAGCATTATCTCTGCACTACTCTATGTTTCTGTCCGGAGATAATTTTTCTGTCTAGTATCACCGGAAAGCATTATCTCTGCACTACTCTATGTTTCTGTCCGGAGATAATTTTTCTGTCTGGTATCACTGGAAAGCATTATCTCTGCAATACTCTATGTTTCTGTCCGGAGATAATTTTTCTGTCTGGTATCAAACGGAAAGCAATATCTCTGCGCTACTCTATGTTTCTGTCCGGAGATAATCTTTTCTGTCTGGTATCACTGGAAAGCATTATCTCTGCAATACTCTATGTTTCTGTCCGGAGATAATTTTTCTGTCTGGTATCACTGGAAAGCATTATCTCTGCACTACTCTCCCATCGGTCCGCTCAGGTCTGTCAGCTACACTGACCCCGCACAGTCACAGTCTCCACTGGCCTATCCATAGCCTCTCTTCTATTTGACCTGTCCTGAAACTACACTGACCTATCCGTAGCCTCTCTTCTATTTGACCTGTCCTTATAGTACACTGACCTATCCATAGCCTCTCTTCTACGTGACCTGTCGGGAAACTACACTGACCTATACATAGCCTCTCTTCTATGTGACCTGTCCTGAAACTACACTGACCTATACATAGCCACTCTTCTATTTGACCTGTCCTGAAACTACATTAACCTATACACAGGCAGTCTTCTGTGTGACCTGTCCTGAAACTACACTGACCTGTAGATGTGCACTCTTCTATTTGACCTGTCCTTAAACTACACTGACCTATACATAGCCAGTCTTCTATCTGACCTGTCCTTAAACTACACTGACCTATACATAGCCAGTCTTCTGTTTGACCTGTCCTTAAACTACACTGACCTATACATAGCCAGTCTTCTCTTTGACCTGTCCTTAAACTACACTGACCTATACATAGCCAGTCTTCTATTTGACCTGTCCTTAAACTACATTGACTTATACGCAGTCATTTTCTATTTGACCTGTCCTTAAACTACATTGACATATACATAGCCAGTCTTCTATTTGACCTGTCCTTAAACTACACTGACCCATACATAGCCAGTCTTCTATTTGACCTCTCCTTAAACTACACTGACCTATACATAGTCAGTCTTCTATGTGACCTGTTCTGAAACTTCACTGACCTATACATAGCCACTCTTCTATTTGACCTGTTCTGAAACTACACTGACCTATACATAGCCAGTCTTCTATTTGACCTGTCCTTAAACTAAACTGACCTATAAATAGCCAGTCTTCTGTGTGATCTGTCCTTAAACTACACTGACCAATACACAGCCAGTCTTCTATGTGCCCTATCCTTAAACTACACTGACCTATAGATGTCCTGTCTTCTGTGTGACCTGTCCTTAAACTACACTGACCTATAGATGTCCTGTCTTGTATTTGACCTGTCCTTAAACTACACTGACCTATAGATGTCCTGTCTTGTATTTGACCTGTCCTTAAACTACACTGACCTATAGATGTCTTGTCTTCTATGTGACCTGTCCTTAAACTACACTGACTTATAGATGTCCAGTCTTTTACGTGACCTGTCCTTAAACTACACTGACCTGTAGATGTCCAGTCTTCTATTTGACTTGTCCTTAAACTACACTGACCTATAGATGTCCAGTCTTCTATTTGACTTGTCCTTAAACTACACTGGCCTATAGATGTCCAGTCTTCTATTTGACTTGTCCTTAAACTACACTGACCTGTAGATGTCCACTCATCTGTTTGACCTGTCCTTAAACTACACTGACATATACACGTCCAGTCTTCTATTTAACCTGTCCTTAAACTACACTGGCCTATACACCGCCACAGATTTCCATTTGACCTGTCCTTGAACTAGTTTGACCTGTGCAAAGCCACAGCCTTCAAGTTGACCTCTCCTTCGTAAAGTTTAACGTTAGTGCATCAACCCAGTTACAATGGTGATGTTCAACAAATTGCTGAGTCAGGGACAGAGAAAGTAAAAATAATCGCGATGTTCAGTAGCATGTCTAATGTTCATTGATACAGTCTTTCGCAAAATATTTAGGCTATCACGAGGCCGTTATCTAACTGGTAAAGATGGCGAGAGTTTGACCAAATTACGGTCGAAACTGGGTCACATCCGTCTTGTCGTGAAAACCCATTTCACAGAAGTGAGGATATGAAAAACAAAACTCTCAAACTGTATTTCCTTACCAGTGAACTACCAAGTTGGAAGTAGACGAGTTGAACAAATTAAGGAAATACTGCCCAGAACACACACACACACACACACACACACACACACACACACACACACATCTGCACGCATGCACGCACCCTTCCCTCCCATCCCTCCCATAGACATACGTGCGCGTGCGCGCACCTTTACATATATATACACAAAGTAGATACAAGTTTCGTGTGCACGCGCGCATTCGTGCGCGCGCACAGTCACGCAGACACACACACACACACACACACACACACACACACACACACACACACACACACACACACACACACATGCGCGCGCGCGCGCGCGCGCGCGCACTTGCGCGTGCACTTACATACACAGGGCAGGTACAAGCGTCGTGTTGTCTGCTGAATTGAAACAAGCCAGTTGTGGCGGTCGGAGAGGGCGGGTGAGGCACGAAACCGATCTCAACTCAAACATTTGCTCTCCGCCTCGAGTCACTGGTACCGTCACTGGCTGACGCCCATTGGCTTTGCACGCTGTGTGATGGTGCACCGTGAGGTCAAGTAAGTTCCTGCTCACATAGCCTACTATCTGTCACACGAACGGACATGGGGTTGTTTTGGTCATTGAACTGTCACACAAACGGTGTTTGTGCTCTGATGTGTTTCGGGATGTTACTCGGCAGCGTTTGGGGATGTTGGGGATCTTACTCGGGTAATTGTGGGATGGTAATAAATCAACACTGCAGCTGACTAATGACTAAGATTTCTAAGTACCTTTATCGTTAGAGAGAGAGAGAGAGAGAGAGAGAGAGAGAGAGAGAGAGAGAGAGAGAGAGAGAGAATCATTCACACAGAGATAGGAAGCTGAAAGTGAGTTAAGTGTGAGGTTGATAGGACAGTGTGAGATGTGAAAGCAACTTTTTCATACACGTTCAGAAACATACCAGACAGACGATAGGACGAGGTAGAATATAATATAACATTCTTTCCATAAACAGGCTCTTACAATTTACACATGTATTTATTTTGACTACAAATTATAAAAGACATTCCCAGGAATTCTACCTTTCAGCTAGGACTTTCTCTGTTTTGACGAATAAAAAAATAGATACACGTAAACACAGAAGTCACATACTTTAACATCATGATCACTGTGGCCAGGCCCGAAGGCTGAGAGGCCCAGCAACACCTTGACTGAACCAGAGGATGCCAGGGAGGAGAGAGAGTGGAGGTTGATATCTTTCGTTTACATAGATAGCTCTTGCCCCAGTCAGAATTGAATAACCGTGGCATGGCACGGCACTGACACTTGTTGCTTCGGCAGTGAGAGGACGCCAGCCACTGGACATGATCCATGTGTTATTCATTACTGACCAACTGCTCGGGGAAAGGGGGAGGGGTGGGATGAGTGGGGGTGGACATCAACCTCAACACCTGGGAGTCGCTTGCCCTGGACCGCCCAACCGGGCGAAGCAGCATCACAGAGGGTGCATGTACATGAGAGAAGAGACGCACAGCAGAAGCTGAGAGAAAGAGAGCCGCGCGCAAGGCCAGAGCTACCTCCACCTCCACTGTAGCACCCACCCACATGTGTCCCACATGTGGGCGTTCCTTCCGGGCCCAGATCGGCCTCACCAGCCACCTGCGGACCCACACACAGCAATCTTCCATCTGAGATTTTGAAGTCATGGTCATCTTCGAAATCGAAGGACGAATAACATCCATAACTGACCAACTGCTCGAGGGGATGGTGGGAAGGGGGAGGGCTGGGATGAGTGGGGGTGAGGGGGGGGGGGAGCACGAGAGGGAACCTAGCTGTTGGGCTGTTGCTAATCATTCTGGGGTAGTGAATGACCGGAAGCAACTGCTCGGGGAGGGAGGGGGACGGGGACGGGAGGCACGGGAGGGGCTCAGACTGTTCGCCCATCACGCAGTCCTGACATTTGGCATCACGCTTAGATCAAGACCATTCCTTTGGGAGAAGGGAACGGCTCGAGAACAAGGGATCACTGTACCCTAAGACTGACCATTGAAATCGCCCGTGTCAACAGCTGGGTGTGGCGCGTGTGTGCGTGTGTGTGTGTGTGTGCGTGTGCGTGTGCGTGTGTGCGTGTGTGTGTGTGTGTGTGTGTGTGTGTGTGTGTGTGTGTGTGGCTCCTGTGTATGTCACTCTGTGATACTATCGCAAATATCAACTGCATGAGAAACGCGTTCAACCACCACGAAGATTTCCTGCCCCTCCTACTGTTAATAGTCACTACGTAGTCCCTGTAGACTGAGTTAGAATGACAACAGCTTTTACGCCGCATGTGCAGTGGTTTGAAGTTAAATGGCTGTGTATTGAATTAATCATCACCACTAAACGTTCCCTTAGGGATGCCCGGAGATCCCTTCAGAACAAATTCCGCACCTCCCCCCCCCCCCCCCCCCCCCCCCCCCCCTTCCGCTTCTGTAATTGTTACTTCTTCTTTTCTTTAACTACTAGTGAGTTGACTTTAACGTGGTGACAGCCCTGATGTGGCCCTTTGCGGTCCGTTGGGTTATAAACAACATTACCTTACATCACCTTTCTCTCTTTGAATCTGCCTTGTGTGTGTGTGTGTGTGTGTGTGTGTGTGTGTGTGTGTGTGTGTGTGTGTGTGTGTGTGTGTGTGTGTGTGTTTTCTGAAGTTTTCCTTTTTTTCTTATCGTTTTTTTTCCCTTTGGTTTCGTTTGTTTGTTACTTTTCAATATTTTTCTTCATTTGGATATGCGTTGTTTTTTTAAATCCAAGAATTCAGCGGCCTGGCTTACACATTCAGCACTGGCAAGTCTTACCCGTGTTGATGATGGCGTAGTAACTATCTTGTCATATGTTGATGGCATAGTAACTATCTTGTCATATGATGATGGCATAGTAACTATCTTGTCATATTATGATGGCATAGTAACTATCTTGTCATATGTTGATGGCATAGTAACTATCTTGTCCTATGTTGATGGCAGAGTAACTATCTTGTCCTATGTTGATGGCAGAGTAACTATCTTGTCCTATGTTGATGGCATAGTAACTATCTTGTCCTATGTTGATGGCATAGTAACTATCTTGTCCTATGTTGATGGCATAGTAACTATCTTGTCATATGTTGATGGCATAGTAACTATCTTGTCCTATGTTGATGGCATAGTAACTATCTTGTCATATGTTGATGGCATAGTAACTATCTTGTCCTATGTTGATGGCATAGTAACTATCTTGTCCTATGTTGATGGCATAGTAACTATCTTGTCCTATGTTGATGGCATAGTAACTATCTTGTCCTATGTTGATGGCAGAGTAACTATCTTGTCCTATGTTGATGGCATAGTAACTATCTTGTCCTATGTTGATGGCATAGTAACTATCTTGTCCTATGTTGATGGCATAGTAACTATCTTGTCCTATGTTGATGGCATAGTAACTATCTTGTCCTATGTTGATGGCAGAGTAACTATCTTGTCCTATGTTGATGGCAGAGTAACTATCTTGTCCTATGTTGATGGCAGAGTAACTATCTTGTCCTATGTTGATGGCATAGTAACTATCTTGTCCTATGTTGTTGGCATAGTAACTATCTTGTCCTATGTTGATGGCAGAGTAACTATCTTGTCCTATGTTGATGGCAGAGTAACTATCTTGTCCTATGTTGATGGCAGAGTAACTATCTTGTCATATGTTGATGGCAGAGTAACTATCTTGTCCTATGTTGATGGCAGAGTAACTATCTTGTCCTATGTTGATGGCATAGTAACTATCTTGTCCTATGTTGATGGCATAGTAACTATCTTGTCATATGTTGATGGCATAGTAACTATCTTGTCCTATGTTGATGGCATAGTAACTATCTTGTCCTATGTTGATGGCATAGTAACTATCTTGTCCTATGTTGATGGCATAGTAACTATCTTGTCATATGTTGATGGCATAGTAACTATCTTGTCCTATGTTGATGGCATAGTAACTATCTTGTCATATTATGATGGCATAGTAACTATCTTGTCCTATGTTGATGGCAGAGTAACTATCTTGTCCTATGTTGATGGCATAGTAACTATCTTGTCCTATGTTGATGGCATAGTAACTATCTTGTCCTATGTTGTTTGTGGCGTGCGTTGCTTTTCGGAATGCCGTCTCTCCCCTCCCCTCCCCGCATATTGTGACAGTCCTGAAGAGGCCCTCTGTGGTTGACATATTGTGACAGTCCTGAAGAGGCCCTCTGTGGTTGACATATTGTGACAGTCCTGAAGAGACCCTCTGTGCTTGACTGGGCTACGATTATTAAAAAAAAAGAGTACAAAACTGAAACTGTTACCCTGATAAATACCGCCTCTTTCGACCGTTAGTGGGCATTAGGTGGCCAGCCACAACAGTACGAAACTGGAATTGCTCTCTTGAGCGCACAGGTGAGATCTCCGCCAAGGTCGACCGGATGAAAATTAAATGACCGCCAGGGGGAGTAATTTTAAGTATGAACTGAAAGAATTGCTTCCCGTATTTATGTAAATTGGGGGGGGGGGGGGGGGGGGGGTTGCAATATATATATATATATATACATACAACGAATAATAAATTCCAAGGAAAAGTACCGAGCACCATTCCAGCTACTTACAGAGCAGCTTGGTGTTGCAATGACTGCAAGAAATATTCAATTATAAACAAAGCTTGCTCTTATGTCTTAGACTGAAGAAATAGGGGGAGATAAGCATTCATATCTGCAGTGGTAGATCATTCTGCCTAACTAACAGTATGTGCTTAAATGCTTCTCAAAATGAGCCTTCAGCAAGCTTATAGTCTTCAAGGGGGAGACAGTCTCCAATGGGGAGAAAACTCACTAACATATACCTCCTGGTCAGATACCGATATTTCGAAACCTGATTGTTTCTCCTCAGTGACCGCGGAAAGTGGTAATTTGACTCCTCTGCCTTTTCGGTTTTAAGAAGAATGCTATCCCAGAAAAGACTGGTGTGCAATACCGTAGTATGTTTGTTGAGTTTAAAAAAAAAAAAACAACCAAAGGTGCCACCTAAGAAGCAAACGAAAATCATGAAAGAGCAAAACAAGCTACATTTTCTTGTGAAAAGTAGAAAATATTAAAAGATAACCTCTTAAGACACAAGTGCTGAGGGTCAGTTCTTGGAATGAATCCGCAAGGGACTAAAATACAACAAACTAATAAATTCCGAGGATAAGTACCGAGCACCGTTCCAGCAACTTACAGAGCAGTTTGGTGTTGCAATGACTGCAAGAAATACTGAATTATAAACAAAGCTTGCTCTTATGTCTTAGACTGAAGAAATAGGGGGAGATAAGCATTCATATCTGTAGTGGTAGATAATTCTGCCTAACTAACAGTATGTGCTTGAGTGGGTGAATGGGGAAAAATAAAATATATGCTTCTCAAAATGAGCCTTCAGCAAGCTAAAAGTCTCCAAGGGGGAGACAATCTCCAATGGGGAGGAAACTCACTTACATACACATATACATATATTGACTGGTTAAAAATCACTTCTTCAGACGGTGTGTAAATAACGCTAAGCAGAACGTCAACGTAGCGCCCGCAGTAGATGTGAACTGCCCAGTGAATGAACACCTCGCCTGTCAACGTAGCACTCGCAGTAGACGTGAACTGCCCACTGAATGAACACCTCGCCTGTCAACGTAACGCTCGCAGTAGACGTGAACTGCCCACTGAATGAACACCTCGCCTGTCAACGTAGCGCTCGCAGTAGACGTGAACTGCCCACTGAATGAACACCTTGCCTGTCAACGTAACGCTCGCAGTAGACGTGAACTGCCACTGAATGAACGCCTCGCCTGTCAATGTAGCGCTCGCAGTAGACGTGAACTGCCAGTGAATGAACACCTCGCCTGTCAACATAGCGCTCGCAGTAGACGTGAACTGCCCAGTGAATGAACACCTCGCCTGTCAAGGTAGCGCTCGCAGTAGACGTGAACTGCCCACTGAATGAACACCTCGCCTGTCAACGTAGCGCTCGCAGTAGACGTGAACTGCCACTGAATGAACACCTCGCCTGTCAACGTAGCGCTCGCAGTAGACGTGAACTGCCCACTGAATGAACACCTCGCCTGTCAACGTAGCGCTCGCAGTAGACATGAACTGCCCACTGAATGAACACCTCGCCTGTCGACGTAGCACTCGCAGTAGACGTGAACTGCCCACTGAATGAACACCTCGCCTGTCAACGTAGCGCTCGCAGTAGACGTGAACTGCCCACTGAATGAACACCTCGCCTGTCAACGTAGCGCTCGCAGTAGACGTGAACTGCCCACTGAATGAACACCTCGCCTGTCAACGTAGCGCTCGCAGTAGACGTGAACTGCCCACTGAATGAACACCTCGCCTGTCAACGTAGCGCTCGCAGTAGACGTGAACTGCCCACTGAATGAACACCTCGCCTGTCAACGTAGCGCTCGCAGTAGACGTGAACTGCCCACTGAATGAACACCTCGCCTCACGTGTGCAGACCCCTGTTATCCACACCCGGCGATGCAGCACGGAGCAAAACCTGACGCTCAGCTCGCAAGTCAGTCTGAAGCTGGCTCACGCCTGATGTGTATAAAGCCAGCAGTCTGTTGGGGGCGGTGACCCCTCACTGAAAACACCGACATGTCACCAGACCTGAAAGAGGGATGAAAAGGAACGGGATGTATTTTGCAATCAGCATCCACCTCGCGCTATGCCCGCCCGCAGGAGCGAGGGTCGACCTGGCTCTTCGATCCAGTAGATGACTGCAGGCCGCATGGTGTGCCGAACAAACCGAGAGTAGGCAGGCAGCACGGAGTGAGGTCGTTGACCTCAGCAGGGCGGCCCCTTTCGCCACACGTTTTGGTAACGTGAGGACTCTCATCGGCACAGGGAATAATGTGTGATCCTTTATCTCCCATTGCAAGTAGGCTGGAGAAGGCTGAACGGCACGCGTAGCTAAGGGGAGGGAAAGTTAGGACTGACTGAACGATACGGGTAGCAACGGGGAGGGAAAGTTAGGACTGACTGAACGATACGGGTAGCTAAGGGGAGGGAAAGTTAGGACTGACTGAACGATACGGGTAGCTAAGGGGAGGGAAAGTTAGGACTGAACGATACGGGTAGCTAAGGGAAGGGAAAGTTAGGACTGACTGAACGATACGGGTAGCTAAGGGGAGGGAAAGTTAGGACTGACTGAATGACACATGTCACATAAGGTAGGGAAAGTTACGACTGACTGAATGACACATGTAACACAAGGTAGTGAAAGTAGTGCTGACTGAATGACACATGTAACACAAGGTAGGGAAAGTTAGGACTGACTGAATGACACATGTAACACAAGGTAGGGAAAGTAGTGCTGACTGAATGACACATGTAACACAAGGTAGGGAAAGTTAGGACTGACTGAATGACACATGTAACACAAGGTAGGGAAAGTAGTGCTGACTGAATGACACATGTAACACAAGGTAGCAGTGGCGGCGGAAGCTGTCCAGGATTAGGGGGGGCAATGGATATTTCAAATCATTGAACTCCGACAATCACAATATGGCAATGTTCGATAAAAAAAAATTAAAAAAAAAATTCCAGCATGCAATATTCAGTTCACACACACACACACACACACACAACACACACACACACACACACACACACACACACACACACAAACCCCAAGATTACGAGTCCGATGTTCTACCAACTGAGCTATTCCTGCAGCTCCGTCACCCAAGAGAATTTCAATCTTCCTTTGCAGGAGTTAGGCACTTTGTTCCTAAGATAAAGTTAACAGACCAGTTGTCAGCCAGTGCACCAGTATCCACTGAAAATATTTTAAATAATCACTCATTACTTTGCGTATTCTCTGAAATCTTTAATTCCGGTCCACTTGGTATCTATCTCTGATGTACTTTAAACTAAAACTGTTGTGTTGTACGACATTGATATAAAAGAGTTACGATTATATGATATATATGGTCATCCCCCCACCCCCACCCTCCCACTCCCTCTATTCCGTCTTCCTTTCCACCCTGATAACCCCATCCCCACCAGCAAATTTTCTCCTCCCCCACCCATCCCCCTGCATTATGCTCCAATTCTACTAAACTTGTTTCTTTTGATATACTTTAATTCCCCCGATCAACATACACTAAAGGCTAGATAAGTAAATATCTACCTATCTTACCACCCATCCCAACCTTCCCCTCTTGTCCCTAACACAGTCCTCTCTCTCTCTCTCTTGCACCCTCCTCCCCCCCCCCCCCCCTTACACACACAGGCGCACACACACACACACACACACACACACACCACACACACACACACACACACACACACACACACACACACACACACACGCGCGCCGCGCGCGCGCGCGCGCGCGTACGTACACGTACACGCACACACATAATCATATGTTGTTTTTTTTTTGTTTTTTTTTGTTGTTTTTTTGTGTTGCTTTTTTCCCCGTCTAATAACACTTATAGTGAATAGACGTTAAACTAAAGAACTAACACACACACACACACACACACACACACACACACCACACACACACACACCACACACACACACACACACACACTTGAAATACACTTTGTATAGCTGGACATTAGGCACCGTAAAATGCAGTTACTAAGTCACGATTGTCACAGTCTGTACATTGGCAGGTTACACCAACAGCTGGGAGGTTACACCTTTACACATTTAATTTTCGAAGTAACTTTGACGTCGTTCGTTTCTGCAAACTAACTCGGAAAAAATTTCCAGCGAGATTGAGCTGATCAACCTTGCCTTTGAACACATGCATAATGAGACAGTTGTTCAGGCGCTCTGAGTCATAGTGCTTCGGAGGTATGTTTTGACCCGCTTCAAGGCAGAAAAAAACTGCGTTCAGCTGTTGCAGCTGTAACTGGAATGGTCAAGTACAGCCTGATAAGTTTGTCTACCTCTCTCAACAGTCTTTTAACTGTGTCAGAAGCTGTCAGTTCTTCTAGCAGTGCCTCAAAGACGGACTTCTTGTTGTCCCCCACAGCATGTATAAGGATGGCCAACTGTGTTTTGAGTCTGTCCATGTCAATGTCCGCAGCATATGTGTCTTTGATCTCTTGAGGAATTTATGGATTCTTTCCTGCAGCTCCGTCACCCAAGAGAATTTCAATCTTCCTTGGCAACTGAAGACTATGTTGGTCAAACCTGTGCTTTACATGCTCTTTGACGTTGTCTATGGCCTCATAGTACTGCTGTCTGTAATAAGCAGAAGGGTCAGAGTAGCTGTGACCCTGGGAGCCCTCATCAAGTATTCATGGAGGCTGTGTCTGTCTCGGAATGTGGGGCTCATCAGACACGTTTGCAGCCGTGGTTGAGACGTCGGCAAAAAACGTCTGGAAACTGTTATCCTGGCGCATACTTTCAAGCGTTCTCAGACAGAGGTTTGCAGTGTTTGCTGCATCCACACAGGACGTTTGTTTCCTTTGAACAGCAGTCGCCAGCTCTTCAGTCACAGCAAAGACATCCGTGAAAGTGAGAGCCCAAGACAGGTGGAGAACTGCTGCATAAGTGCTAGAAGGCCGGATGCCCTCCTGGCATACTCATCATGTCCTTGTGAGACTAGTTCAAGTGTTTCTTGCAAAGCCTCATAGTTCTCTATGAGAGATTCAAAAGCTCTTGTTCGAACAGTCCACCTTGTTGGACACAGTGGTTTAATGGACGGGCTGCACGAAGTTGATGTTTCATGTTGGATTGTTTCAAAAAGGATCTGTCGTTTTGGTGATAATTTGATCAACTGAATGACCTCTGTGGCAAAGTCAAGGGCATCTCTTATTACTTTGACCTTTCTGGAAGCCTCTTGTAACACAAGATTGACTGAGTGTGCCAAACAGTATACGGACACTGCTGACGGGACCTCTTCTTTGAACCGTTTTGCAACTCCTGAAACGTGACCCTGAAAATTACTGGCCCGTCGTAGGCCTGACCCCTGCACTTCTGCACTGGCAAGTCCAGCTTGATCAAACAATCCTTTAGCGCATTAAAAATTGTCTCAGCGCAGGTATTGTCAACATGCAGCAGTCCCACAGGCTCCTCTACGACTTCAAACTGCTCAGTTACCATCTTATGCAAATTACAACCTGCTCCTGTTTGCAACGTCACGGGTTTCGTCAGCTGGTATCGAAAACCTATTCACTTCTCTGATTTCAAGTACAACAGGTCGCAAGCCTTTATGTGCCATAATCCTGAGGATCTCGTTGGCAATATCATGTGACAGATATTTTGAACCTGTGTTTGTTTTTTCCTTGCAGCTCTCTCCAAAGCAGAACTTGAGCAGCTGTTGAAGGTTGCCTTCTGCTCATCATGTCCACGGAGAGGCAGACCCTGTCGCAGGAGAAACTGAAGGCTCTTTAGTTCGTTCATCAGGCTTTGCAGGCGTTTCTTTTGTTCTGTTTCATGCTGACACGTCACTGGAGCATACACTGACGTTGTAGACTGCCTACAGTTTACGTCATACACGGCTGCTCCATGTGAAGATTTTTCGTGGCTTGAGAACTTTTCCAGTGCTTTCTTCAGTTGTCAAAACCGCTACATACAAACGCTGCGTCAGGTTTGCAGCCTTGATGATTAGCCCCCATGCAGAAGAAACAACATACCTTGTTGTCTGTTGTGCATAGGTGAAGCCAAGGGTATTGCTGGAACCAAGATCTTTGGAAATAGCGGGGCCTTCCTGAACTTACCCTGGTCAGTTTGGAGAGGACTGTGTCGCTCTGTGGCTGAAAGGGGTTGACTGCGTCCTTGGAGCACACAGTAGACTGACATTTTGGTTTTCTTACAGCAGCAGGTCGGTCAATGTCATCACGAGGAGACTGCGCAGGTCGGTTGGCGTCGTCACGAGGAGACTGTACGATTGATGCACCTTCTGTAGGAGATGAGAAAACACTTACATCCTTTTCTTCATCATTTTCACTGTCCTGGTTTGATGAAGTGTTAGGCTCACAAAATGTTCCTCGCTTATTTGCCCTATAAGGACAGGTGGAAGGGATGATTCAATGTCTCCCGCCAAGATATTATTCATCAGGTAGCCTATCCTGGAGCTCTCTTGCTGACTTGTTACGATGTGTATGTCCCTACCAATCATTCTCGCCATAGCTTGCACAACCACAGCATCAGCATATATGCCATTCTTGGCAATGTTGGTCAGGTACTGGTCAGTAATGTGTGCCCAAAGTGGGTCAATTGCAGAGAGGTTCCCGAGAAATGTGTTGACATCTTTCCTAAGCGGGTTTGACAGGAAGTATGACGACAAGGTGATGCACCATCAAACATCTCTCTCTCTCTCTCTCTCTCTCTCTCTCTCTTCTCTCTCTTCTCTCTCTCTCTCTCTCTCTCTCTCTCCTTCTCTCTCTGTCTCTCTGATTTTTTGGAGGTGCTCAATATTAGGGGGGGGGGGGGGGGCAGTATATAAGGCTGCCCCCCCCAATATTTTTCTGGAGGGGGGCATGGCCCCCCGCCCCCCCTGCTTCCGCCGCCTGTGGGTAGGGAAAGTAGTGCTGACTGAATGACACATGTAACACAAGGTAGGGAAAGTAGTGCTGACTGAATGACACATGTAACACAAGGTAGGGAAAGTAGTGCTGACTGAATGACACATGTAACAAAAGGTAGGGAAAGTTAGGACTGACTGAATGACACATGTAACACAAGGTAGGGAAAGTAGTGCTGACTGAATGACACATGTAACGAAAGGTAGTGAAAATACAAGTATCTGAACGACACGTACAGCGACGGGCACGGACAGTATCGCTTTCTACACGACACATGCTGCGACAGAAAGGGAAAGTATCGCTTCCTACACGACACATGTAGCGAAAGGCAGGGAAAGTATCGCTTTCTACACGACACATGTAGCGAAAGGCGGGGAAAGTATCGCTTTCTACACGACACATGTAGCGAAAGGCGGGGAAAGTATCGCTTTCTACACGACACATGCAGCGAAAGGCGGGGAAAGTATCGCTTTCTACACGACACATGCTGCGACAGAAAGGGAAAGTATCGCTTTCTACACGACACATGCTGCGACAGAAAGGGAAAGTATCGCTTTCTACACGACACATGTATGGAAAGGCAGGGAAAGTATCGCTTTCTACAAGACACATGTATGGAAAGGCAGGGAAAGTATCGCTTTCTAAACGACACATGTATGGAAAGGCAGGGAAAGTATCGCTTTCTAAACGACACATGTAGCCAAAAGCAGGGATATCTAGTGCTGTATGAACGATACCGGTATAAACAGAGAGTGAAAATTAGTACCAGCTGAATACTGTATTATGTGCTGCCAAGAAAGAAAAAAAAAAGCAAGGCTCGCCAGACGTTAAGTAACTGGCAAGAGAAATTAGTTCTAGTTGACCAATACAGCACTGAAAAGTCGGACAGGTTGGTGTTGGCACGCGCAACACACACGCACACACACACGCGCGCGCAATCACACACACACGCGCGCGCAATCACACACACACACACACACACACACACACACACACACACACACACACACACACACGAGCGCGCGCGCTTACACGCACACGCACGCACGCACTCACACACACGCATACAAGTGCACACACACACACACACACACACACACACACACACACACACGCACACACACACGCACACACACACGCACACACACACGCACACACACACGCACACACGCACGCATGCACGCACGCACGCACCCACCCACCCCCCCCCCCCCCCCCCCCCCCCCCCCACACACACACCGCAGGAAACAGCACGTGTGACTGAACTTGACAATATTATTATCAGCATGTTACACAAACATGGGCTGACCCACAAAGCGTCGGTGCTGGGTGGACGCAATGATGTCACACAGTCCTGGGAAGAAAGAGGGCCAGCTGTTGCTGCCTTGGCTACTGTCATTCTGTGGCCCCGGACTGCCATCACACGGGGGGGTGTTTGCAGGTGTATTATATTACCACAGCCACCACACCACGTACGGTGGCGGAGCTGTCCGCACATTCATTGCTCCCGAGGTTAGTTTGAATGTCTTAGTTACTTTGCAGGATTGGCAAAGACCTAGCGAACCTATGTGAAGCGAACATCGTCAAAAGATGGAAAGTGACCAGAGATGAAACCAGTCGATGTTGAGGCCGAGCGGTATCTTGGACCATTTAAAAAAAAATATTCTGTGTTTATAATTAACTCCACAAGAGAAGTGTTAGACATTGTGTTTACACACACCACACACACACACACACACACACACACACACACACACACACACACACACAATGTTGATTTGAAGGTTGATTTGACGGAATCTTATTAGCCTCGTGACGCCTGTGTAACTCCCAGCAATCAATACCCTGCCAAAATATATCATCAAGGGAAGTTATTCTTGTGGGGTTTTGAATAGGGGCCGTAATTCAAACCGACGGGATGACGTCCCTTTGAAAGACACCTGTTGGGTTTTTTTTTATTTCCTGTCAAAACAGAATTATTAATCATTTAGGCGATACATGTGCCAGCGTTTGTATTTGTTTGGTAATTACAGACTGTTCAGATGTTTCTGATCAAAGCTCATTGATCTTTGACAGAAGGAAAATACAGCAGAGAGAAATTCTCGTTGACACGAGTGAGTGGGTACTGATCTGGCGTACAGTGAGTGTGGCTGCTACTCTGACCTTTTGTTGTTGTTGTTTTCAATGTCTTTTAAAACCTGTTCGTGCGAATGTGTTGAGAACTGGTGCTCCGAGTTTGACAGTGCTGTTTGCTTTGGAACATCTACATTTCTACGACATCGGCAGAGGTCTGCGTTGGTCCGAGTGCTCTTCTGGTGTTGTACAATACTCTCCTCATCTAATCATTCACGTGATGGCTGTGTCCTGCATTGCTCTCCCTCCTCTAATCATTCACGTGATGGCTGTGTCGTGCATTACTCTCCCTCCTCTAATCATTCACGTGATGGCTGTGTCGTGCATTACTCTCCATTCTAGAATCATTCACGTGATGGCTGTGTCGTGCATTACTCTCCCTCCTCTAATCATTCACGTGAGGGCTGTGTCGTGCATTACTCTCCTCCTCTAATCATTCACGTGATGGCTGTGTCGTGCATTACTCTCCCTCCTCTAATCATTCACGTGATGGCTGTGTCGTGCATTACTCCTCCCTCCTCTAATCATTCACGTGATGGCTGTGTCGTGCATTGCCTCCCCCTCTCATAACATTCACGTGATGGCTGTGTCGTGAATTACTCTCCCTCCTCAATCATTCACGTGATGGCTGTGTCATGCATTGCTCTCCCTCCTCTAATCATTCACGTGATGGCTGTGTCGTGCATTGCTCTCCCTCCTCTAATCATTCACGTGATGGCTGTGTCGTGCATTGCTCTCCTCCTCTAATCATTCACGTGATGGCTGTGTCGTGCATTGCTCTCCCTTCTTGAATCATTCACGTGATGGCTGTGTCGTGCATTGCTCTCTCCCCTCTAATCATTCACGTGATGGCTGTGTCGTGCATTACTCTCCCTTCTTGAATCATTCACGTGATGGCTGTGTCGTGCATTGCTCTCCCTTCTTGAATCATTCACGTGATGGCTGTGTCGTGCATTGCTCTCCCTCCTCTAATCATTCACGTGATGGCTGTGTCGTGCATTTCTCCCTTCTAGAATCATTCACGTGATGGTTGTGTCGTGCATTACTCTCCCTCCTCTAATCACCCACGTGATGGCTGTGTCGTGCATTACTCTCCCATCTAGAATCATTCACGTGATGGCTGTGTCGTGCATTGCTCACCGTCCTCTAATCATTCACGTGATGGCTGTGTCGTGCATTACTCTCCCTACTTGAATCATTCACGTGATGGCTGTGTCGTGCATTACTCTCCCTTCTAGAATCATTCACGTGATGGCCGTGTCGTGCATTGCTCTCCCTCAGTCACGTGATGGCTGTGTCGTGCATTACTCTCCCTTCTTGAATTATTCACGTGATGGCTGTGTCGTGCATTACTCTCCCTCAGTCACGTGATGGTTGTGTCGTGCATTACTCTCCCTTCTTGAATTATTCACGTGATGGCTGTGTCGTGCATTACTCTCCCTCATTCACGTGATAGCTGTGTCGTGCATTGCTCTCCCTCCTCGGATCATTCATGTTATGCCTGTGTCGTGCATTCCTCTCCCTTCTTGAATCATTCACGTGATGGCTGTGTCGTGCATTACTCTCCCTTCTAGAATCATTCACGTGATGGCTGTGTCGTGCATTACTCTCCCTCCTCTAATCATTCACGTGATGGCTGTGTCGTGCATTGCTCTCCCTCCTCTAATCATTCACGTGATGGCTGTGTCGTGCATTGCTCTCTCCTCAAATCATTCAGGTGATGGCTGTGTCGTGCATTGCTCTCCTCATTCACGTGATGGCTGTGTCGTGCATTGCTCTCCCTCCTCTAATCATTCACGTGATGGCTGTGTCGTGCATTGCTCTCTCCTCTAATCATTCACGTGATGGCTGTGTCGTGCATTGCTCTCCCTCATTCACGTGATGGCTGTGTCGTGCATTGCTCCCCCTCCTCTAATCATTCTCGTGATGGCTGTGTCGTGCATTGCTTCTCTCCTTGAATCATTCACGTGATGGCTGTGTCGTGCATTACTCTCCCTCCTCTAATCATTCACGTGATGGCAGTGTCGTGCATTACTCTCCCTCCTCTAATCATTCACGTGATGGCTGTGTCGTGCATTGCTCTCCCTCTCTAATCATTCACGTGATGGCTGTGTCGTGCATTACTCTCCCTTCTAGAATCATTCACGTGATGGCTGTGTCGTGCATTGCTCTCCCTCCTCTAATCATTCACGTGATGGCTGTGTCGTGCATTACTCTCCCTCCTCTAATCATTCACGCGATGGCTGTGTCGTGCATTCATCTCCCTCATTCACGTGATGGCTGTGTCGTGCATTGCTCTCCCCTCCTCTAATCATTCACGTGATGGCTGTGTCGTGCATTGTTCTCCCTTCTTTAAAGCTTCAACTTACCTCAATCACACCACTCCCTGTCCATGTCTCTCTGTCTCTGTCTCTGTCTGTCTGTCTCTATTTGTCTCTGTCTCTTTGCTCTCTCTCTATCTCTCTCTCTCCTTTCTCTCTCACTCTCTGTGTCTCTTTCCCCCTCCCCCTCCCTCCCTTTATTTCCCCACCCCTCTGTCTCTGTCTCTCACTCTGACTATCTGTCTGTCTGTCTGTCCGTCTGTCTGTCTCTCTCTCTCTCTCTCTCTCTCTCTCTCTCTCTCTCTCTCTCTCTCTCTCTCTGTCTGTCTGTCTGTCTGTCTGTCTGCCTCTCTCTCTCTCTCTCTCTCTCTCTCTCTCTCTCTCTCTCTCTCTCCCCCCTGATATCACTTGATACTTACTTGAGACTTGATACTTAATTGTTGCGGTGTAGAAGGCCTGTATGGCCTGTTCACCGTTCGAGGAAAAGAAATCACTAGACTATATGCGGCATGTGTGGCACAGCCAAGTGGTAACATTCTGGATCATATAGGGACGGTGCATTCCCCCAGTGCGCGTCCAGTCTGTTTTTAAACGCACTGACAGATGGGGCGGTTACAGCATTGTCCGGAAGACTGTTCCAGACTGTGATGACACGCTGGGAGAAGTAACCAGCTCGTGTGTTCAGCCGGCAGTGTCTTTTGGCCAGCTGAAGACTGTTTCCCCGGGTGTCCTTGCCTTGGAAGAGGGGGAGCACTGGTCGATCTGTGTCATAAATCCCATGGACGTATTTGTACACGTCGATCACGTCAACTCTGGTACGGCGATGCTCCAAGCTAGGTAGCTTCAGGCTAGCAAGACGTTCTGGGTAAGGGAGATCCTTCAGGGGACCTATCAGGCGGGTTGCTCTCCTCTGGACATCTTCCAGGTCTCTGCAGAGTGTCTTGTGTCTTGGTTGCCAGACTGAGTGGCCATATTCCAAAGCTGGTCTCACTAGGGACTTGTAGAGTGAAACAAAGGTTTCCGGCTTAAGATGGTCAAAAGTTCTCCTTATAACGCCTAGGGTTCTGTTGGCTTTTGCTGTTATGTGTGCCACATGATTCTTGAAACTCAAGTCTTTGTCCACCAACACACCCAGGTCTTTTTCGACGTCACTCTCCTCTAACCAATGAGTGCACTCCACTCCCTGGGGGTTGCGTCCCTTCATGCAGTAGGTGGCTGCTTCCTTTGGATGGCCCAGTCTCAGGACGCTGCACTTCTCTGGATGAAAGCGTAGTTGCCAGTCCGTGGACCACTGCTGTAGCCGGTCTAGATCCTCTTGAAGAGTAGCCCTAGAGTTGCTGTCGTCGCTACGCGTAGAAACCTTAGTGTCATCTGCAAAGAGCTCAATATGGCTGTGGACATGGCGAGGCAAGTCGTTGATGTACATGACGAAGAGGATAGGACCTAGGACGCTGCCTTGAGGGCTGGTGTTGCAGTGGTGGATAGGTATATGAGGATAGGACCTAGGACGCTGCCTTGAGGGATGCCACTCGTCACCCTTGCTTGGCTGGTGTTGCAGTGGTGGATAGGTATATGAGGATAGGACCTAGGACGCTGCCTTGAGGGATGCCACTCGTCACCCTTGCTTGGCTGGTGTTGCAGTGGTGGATAGGTATATGAGGATAGGACCTAGGACGCTGCCTTGAGGGATGCCACTCGTCACCCTTGCTTGGCTGGTGTTGCAGTGGTGGATAGGTATATGCTACGTTTGGATGTTGATGCCATGAGGATGGATGTTGATGCCATGAGGATGGATGTTGATGCCATGAGGATGGATGTTGATGCCATGAGGATGGATGTTGATGCCATGAGGATGGATGTTGATGCCATGAGGATGGAGGGTTCCGAGTTTGGCAATAAGATTTCCGCATAAGCCGTTCTAAGTTGTCACTCTGTGATTGCAAAAGTGCCAGGACTTCGACATGGTTGATGTTGTGTTGTGGGTGATTGAAATCAAGGGCAACTGGTTTGGGCCAATGGTGGCAGATATCAGCAAGGTGTTCGGAGATAGGTGTCTGAAGTGCTCGGGGTGTCTTAATAAGGAGGGTCAAAGAATATCTCACATATTTCATAAGACATTATATGAAGAAGATGCTAGAGCCCCGTGAAGTGTTTGGCAACCAAAGGTCGCTTTTCGCATGAATTATTGTTAGGTTTTGTCTGACATGGTCAAGCTATTAGATAGATGTAAGTGCTTTTATACGCTCTGTCTGGTGGATCACAAAGATGGCCTAGCCTTCGGCAAAGTTACAATTTATATAATAAACTAGGAATGATGATAGTGAGCGCGACTGGAAGCTGAACTCTCTCTCTCTCTCTCTCTCTCTCTCTCTCGCTCTCTCTCTCTCTCTCCCGCACACACACATAGGGCGCGCGCGTGCACGTGAACACGGTTATTTTTGCAAAATGGAATCTCGGGCTAATACGTTCACGTATTCCTCCTACTGATATAGAAAGCCACTCACTCACTCACCATCACTCACACACACGCACGCACGCACAGAGAGAGAGAGAGAGAGAGAGAGAGAGAGAGAGATCAGTGCTGGTATCTGCGAGTACGGTGTACATGAGCACGCATATGTTTCTCTCTCTGTCTGTCTCTGTCTCTGTCTGTCTGTCTGTCTGTCTCTCAATCTCTATATCTGTGTGTGTGTGTGTGTGTGTGTGTGTGTGTGTGTGTGTGTGTGTGTGTGTGTGTGTGTGAGTGAGTGAGTGAGTTAGTGAGTGCCTTTCTCTATCAGTAGGAGGAATACGTGAACATATTAGCCTTCAGATTCCATTTTGCAGCGTGTTAACGCGCACGCGCGCGCCGCGGACACCTGTGTGCGCATGCGTGCGAGTGTGAATTTGAGCGTGTTTTTTTCATGTGTGTGTGCTTGTGTACGGATATCTACTTTCCCGCTTATATAGCCTACATGTGGGATCTTAGACTGTGACCTCGATGTTGTATAACTTGACCGCATTGTCACATGTGTCTGCACGTGGACGGTTATCTTCCGAGTGGCGAGCTGCAAAATGTGGTGGTTAGGCCATGTTGAACAACCTCCTGATTTGAGGACGTCTTGACACGAGATTTAACCGTTAGCAGGCCATGTTGAACAACCTCCTGATTTGAGGACGTCTTGACACGAGATTTAACCGTTAGCAGGCCATGTTGAACAACCTCCTGATTTGAGGACGTCTTGACACGAGATTTAACCGTTAGCACGTTATGGTTGAACTGGATGTTCACTGAATTCATCAGTTACTGCTGACAACAGTACATGGCCGTACTGTCCAGAACGGGAGGTGCCAGTTGTGTCAGATTATGAGCGACTGTGAACACGTCACGGGTGCTGGGCAACCTCAGAATGCCAGACCACGGAGTCACTGACTGGCACCTTCCTGGCAAAATGCTGTGTTACTGAGGTACCCCCGTGTCTTCACTTATTTGTGAAATATCTAGTTCACAGACAGAGAGACAGGCTTACACCGATGGTTAGGCGTTGTCCTTCGGATGTTACAACAGTCTACCGTCGATCTTAAACGTTGGGCGAAAGGAGGGGGTGGAGAATGTCCTTTCACTGTTTCTGTGATAAGGACAGACCAGCGGGGTGACCGTCGGAGCGCAAAGTTCTCGGGTGTCAGCGGTGGTAAGCATAGACGCACTCTTGGCGCAGGTTATGGGTCATCTGGCGTGGCTGTGTTTGTCTGTCCGTCTGTCTGGTGTGTCTGCCTATCCGCTGACCTGACAATAGCGAGCGGACTGTTTGTGTCTGTCTATAAGCTGACTGGAAAATAGCCAACGGACACTTTCCCCAGAGTTTGCGGAATGATGTGACCATGATCGTAAAAGGATGAAGCGCTAGGTCCGAACGTACGTGCAAAACTGATTGCATGTGGTGGTAACATGGTTGGCAAACGAATAAGAATTGTAACGCGGGGATTGGCTGGCCAAGTGGGTCCAGGGTCGTGGGTTCAGTTCCGGCTGGAGACAGCATGTTAAGACATGCTCTTTGTGGACTCCACGTTCGTGCACACTCCATCCCCTTCGAGGTCCTGGTGACTAGACTTTACACCGAGGTCCTGGTGACTAGACTTTACACCGAGGTCCTGGTGACTAGACTTTACACCGAGGTCCTGGTGACTAACTCTACACCGAGGTCCTGGTGACTAGACTTTACACCGAGGTCCTGGTGACTCGACTTTACACCGAGGTCCTGGTGACTCGACTTTACACCCAGGTCCTGGTGACTAGACTTTACACCGAGGTCCTGGTGACTAGACTTTACACCGAGGTCCTGGTGACTAACTCTACACCCAGGTCCTGGAGACTAGACTTTACACCGTGGTCCTGGTGACTAGACTTTACACCCAGGTCCTGGAGACTAGACTTTACACCGAGGTCCTGGTGACTATACTTTACACCCAGGTCCTGGTGACTCGACGTTACACCGAGGTCCTGGTGACTCGACTTTACACCCAGGTCCTGGTGACTAGACTTTACACCGAGGTCCTGGTGACTAGACTTTACACCGAGGTCCTGGTGACTAACTCTGCACCCAGGTCCTGGTGACTAGACTTTACACCGAGGTCCTGGTGACTAGACTTTACACCGAGGTCCTGGTGACTAGACTTTACACCCAGGTCCTGGTGACTAGACTTTACACTGAGGTCCTGGTGACTAGACTTTGCACTGAGGTCCTGGTGACTAGACTTTACACCGAGGTCCTGGTGACTAACTCTACACCCAGGTCCTGGAGACTAGACTTTACACCGAGGTCCTGGTGACTAGACTTTACACCCAGGTCCTGGAGACTAGACTTTACACCGAGGTCCTGGTGACTAGACTTTACACCCAGGTCCTGGTGACTAGACTTTACACCCAGGTCCTGGTGACTAGACTTTGCACTGAGGTCCTGGTGACTAGACTTAACATCCAGGTCCTGGTGACTAGACTTTACACCCAGGTCCTGGTGACTAGACTTTACACCCAGGTCAAGGTGACTAGACTTTACACTGACGTCCTGGTGACTAGACTTTACACTGACGTCCTGGTGACTAGGCTTTACACTGAGATGCTGGTGACTAGACTTTACACTGAGGTCCAGGTGACTAGACTTTACACCGTGGTCCTGGTGTCTAGGCTTTACACTAAGGTCCTGGTGACTAGACTTTACACTGGGTCCTGGTGACTAGTCTCCATACAGAAATCCTGGGTCCGAACACGTGCATCATTTAAAAAAAAAAAGTCATACCTGTTGAATCCTGTTACGTGCTTCACAGAAGAGATCATCATCGTGCGCCTGTCACCCCCCTCCCCCGCTTCCACTTCCCTCTTTCTTCTCTCAAGCGCCTCCTCCCCATCCACACACACACACACACACAGAGGAAACAGGAGGGGGAGGAAGGGAAGAAAACCTAGGCACAGGTGGCATTCCCGGTCACGGAGTGTACCCGACTTACAAGTGGCATTAACAACGGTGACGCACGGAAAGGTTTCGTCAGTGGTCAACCACTGAGCTCTAACTGTGGAACGCGGGAGAACACAAAGAACCCAACACGTTTATTCTTTTATCATTTGTTTCCCCTTGTACGCTGTATTGTCTCTTTGTCTATGTCTGTCTGTCTGTGTGTGTCTATCTCTGTCTCTGTCTGTCTGTGTCTGTCTGTCTGTCTGTCTGTCTCTCTCTCTCTCTCTCTCTCTCTCTCTCTCTCTCTCTCTCTCTCTCTCTCTCTCTCTCCGTGTGTGTGGTGTGTGTGTGTGTGTGTGTGTGTGTGTGTGTGTGTGTGTGTGTGTGTAACTGTCTGTCTGTCTGTCTGTTTCTCTGTCTACCTCCGTCTCACGACGAGACTCTGAGAAATACTTCAGAATCGGACCTGACTCTTTTGCAGACAACACTGTGACGTCATGGGTGACGTCACCTCTCGCGACGTAGACAGGGGCTGGGCCTGGGTAGTACTGGCGGCCTCTGTCCTCATCCTGAGCTCGTTGTCAGTCTTCAACACCACCATCGGCATTTTCCAGGTAAGGGGCCTGTGTCCTCATCCTGAGCTCGTTGTCAGTCTTCAACACAACCATCGGCATTTTCCAGGTAAGGGGCCTGTGTCCTCATCCTGAGCTCGTTGTCAGTCTTCAACACAACCATCGGCATTTCCAGGTAGGGGCCTGTGTCCTCATCCTGAGCTCGTTGTCAGTCTTCAACACAACCATCGGCATTTTCCAGGTAAGGGGCCTGTGTCCTCATCCTTAGGCCGTTGTCAGTCTTCAACACAACCATCGGCATTTTCCAGGTAAGGGGCCTGTGTCCTCATCCTGAGCTCGTTGTCAGTCTTCAACAACACCATCGGCATTTTCCAGGTAGGGGTCGTTGTCAGTCTTCAACACCACCATCGGCATTTTCCAGGTAAGGGGCCTGTGTCCTCATCCTTAGGCCGTTGTCAGTCTTCAACACCACCATCGGCATTTTCCAGGTAGGGGCGTTGTCAGTCTTCAACACCACCATCGGCATTTTCCAGGTAGGGGTCGTTGTCAGTCTTCAACACCACCATCGGCATTTTCCAGGTAGGGGTCGTTGTCAGTCTTCAACACCACCATCGGCATTTTCCAGGTAAGGGGCCTGTGTCCTCATCCTTAGGCCGTTGTCAGTCTTCAACACCACCATCGGCATTTTCCAGGTAAGGGGCCTGTGTCCTCATCTTAGGCCGTTGTCAGTCTTCAACACCACCATCGGCATTTTCCAGGTAAGGGGCCTGTGTCCTCATCCTTAGGCCGTTGTCAGTCTTCAACAACACCATCGGCATTTTCCAGGTCGGCTGGAGAGGAAGGTGGAGTAACTGCATTGGTTACGATGTTGACAGTACTGTGACTGCATTGGTTGTGATGTTGACAGTACTGTGACTGCATTGGTTGTGATGTTGACAGTACTGTGACTGCATTGGTCATGATGTTGACAGTGCTGTGACTGCATTGGTTATGATGTTGACAGTACTGTGACTGCATTGGTTATGATGTTGACAGTACTGTGACTGCATTGGTTATGATGTTGACAGTACTGTGACTGCATTAGTTATGATGTTGACAGTACTGTGACTGCATTGGTTTTGATGTTGACAGTACTGTGACTGCATTGGTTATGATGTTGACAGTACTGTGACTGCACTGGTTATGATGTTGACAGTACTGTGACTGCATTGGTTATGATGTTGACAGTACTGTGACTGCATTGGTTATGATGTTGACAGTACTGTGACTGCATTGGTTATGATGTTGACAGTACTGTGACTGCATTGGTTATAATGTTGACAGTACTGTGACTGCATTGGTTTTGATGTTGACAGTACTGTGACTGCATTGGTTATGATGTTGACAGTACTGTGACTGCACTGGTTATGATGTTGACAGTACTGTGACTGCATTGGTTATGATGTTGACAGTACTGTGACTGCATTGGTTATGATGTTGACAGTACTGTGACTGCACTGGTTATGATGTTGACAGTACTGTGACTGCATTGGTTATGATGTTGACAGTACTGTGACTGCATTGGTTATGATGTTGACAGTACTGTGACTGCATTGGTTATGATGTGGACAGTACTGTGACTGCATTGGTTATGATGTTGACAGTACTGTGACTGCATTGGTTATGATGTTGACAGTACTGTGACTGCATTGGTTTTGATGTTGACAATACTGTGACTGCATTGGTTATGATGTTGACAGTACTGTGACTGCATTGGTTATGATGTTGACAGTACTGTGACTGCACTGGTTATGACGTTGACAGTACTGTGACTGCACTGGTTATAATGTTAACAATCATGTGACTGCATTGGTCATGACGTTGACAGTACTGTGACTGCACTGGTTATGATGTTAACAATCATGTGACTGCATTGGTCATGACGTTGACAGTACTGTGACTGCACTGGTTATAATGTTAACAATCATGTGACTGCAGTGGTCATGACGTTGACAGTACTGTGACTGCAGTGGTCATGATGTTGACAATCATGTGACTGCAGTGGTCATGACCTTGACAGTACTGTGACTGCAGTGGTCATGATGTTGACAATCATGTGACTGCAGTGGTCATGATGTTTACAATCATGTGACTGCAGTGGTCATGATGTTGACAATCATGTGACTGCAGTGGTCATGATGTTGACAATCATGTGTCTGCATTGGTCATGATGTTGACAATCATGTGTCTGCATTGGTCATGATGTTGACAGTAATGTGACTGCAGTGGTTATGATGTTGACAATCATGTGTCTGCATTGGTCATGATGTTGACAATCATGTGTCTGCATTGGTCATGATGTTGACAGTAATGTGACTGCAGTGGTCATGATGTTGACAATCATGAACCTGATCGTGGTGATAGTTGCCTCTTCTCTCAGCAATGTGGTCTGTCCAGTTCTCTCGCTGTCTCTCCTGCCCGCATTTCCCCTGCTCTGTTTCCAGGAGGTCTGTTCTTGGCCAGTCCGCTGGGTCTGTTCACATGTCCATTCACTTCAGCTTTCTTTTCCTCGCTGTGCTCAACAAGTCATCATGCGGCGTGGTCCTTTGGAGGACCTGGCTGTTGGCGATATCCTCTGTACAGGAGATGGCTGTTCGCGATATCCTCTGTACAGGAGATGGCTGTTGGCGATATCCTCTGTACAGGAGATGGCTGTTTGTGATATCCTCTGTACAGGAGGTGGCTGTTTGTGATATCCTCTGTACAGGAGGTGGCTGTTTGCAACATCCTCTGTACAGGAGGTGGCTGTTGGCGATATCCTCTGTACAGGAGATGGCCGTTTGTGATATCCTCTGTACAGGAGATGGCTGTTTGCGATTTCCTCTGTACAGGAGATGGCTGTTTGCGATTTCCTCTGTACAGGAGATGGCTGTTTGTGATTTCCTCTGTACAGGAGAGCGCTGTTTGTGATATCTTGCGTACATAAGATGGCTGTTTGCGATGTCCTGTGTACACGAGATGGCTGGTTGCGATATCCTCTGTACAGGAGATGCCTGTTTGTGATATCCTCTGTACAGGAGGTGGCTGTTTGTGATATCCTCTGTACAGGAGGTGGCTGTTTGTGATATCCTCTGTACAGGCAATGGCCGTTTGCGATATCCTCTGTACAGGAGATGGCTGTTTGCGATATCCTGTGTACAGGAGATGGCCGTTTGCGATATCCTCTGTACAGGAGATGGCTGTTTGTAATATCCTCTGTACAGGAGATGGCTGTTTGCGGATATCCTATGTACAGGAGATGGCTGTTTGTAATATCCTCTGTACAGGAGATGCCAAGAACACTTTTGAAGTGTCATCCTTACATACTTTATCCACACTTGCAGGCTGGTTTTAGGTCTTCCAGGGCTGCTGCTGTACATGCAGTTCGTGTCAGGATTTCCGTTTGTGGTCCATCTGGACTATGATGGCTCCAAGATAGTGGAGCTGTTTCATACTCTTTGGTTCTTCTCCACTGACTGTGTATGATCTTTGTCTCACCAGGCTGCATGCTGTCTGCAACGACTCTTTTCTGTACTTCAACCATCCCCAACACAACATCAATCATGTCAAAGTCCTGGCGCTTTGGCAGTCATAGAGTGACAAGTCTGAGCACACAATGCGGGAATTCGATCATATTGCCAGACTTGGGGCCTCTGCACATGGCATTTTGAACAAGTGAACTACCTATCTAGTTTTGCAGTCTGTTTTCCTTACTGACGAATTCATCCGCTTCCTCTTTCTATGTCACGCTGTCATTCAATCTTTGTCTCCAACACAAGTTGCTGTCATCTCTTTGAAGCTGGGGTGAGATATGTGCCTCTTTAATGTCTTCGACTGGTGGAATTTCTGAAGCGAAAAATATGTACTTTGGCCAGTGTCGTGGAAGGTGGAATTTCTTGAGAGTAAAATGTATGGTTTGTGCTATGTCTTGAACATGTGGAATTTCTGAAGAGTAAAATATATGTTCTGTCCAATGTCTACAACTGGTGAAATGTCTGAAGAATGAAATATGTGCTGTATGCAATGTCTTGGAAGGTTGAATTTCTGAGAATAAGATATGCGCTTTGTGCAGTGTCTTGGAAGATGGAATTTCTGAAGAATAAAATATGTGCTTTGTACAATGTCTTAAAATTTCTGAAGAGTAAGATACGTAATTCTTGCAATGTCTTGAACAGGTGGAATTTCTGAAGAGTAAGATATGTACTTCGAGTAATGTCTTGAGCAGGTGGAATTTCTGAAGAGAAAGATATGTACTTTGTGCAGTGTTTCGAACAGGTGGAATTTTTGAAGAGTAAGATATGTGCTTTGTGCAATGTTTTGAACAGGTGGAATTTCTGAAGAGTAAAGTATGTCCTTTGTGCAATATCTTGAACAGATGGAATTTTTTAAAGAGTAAAATATGTGTGCTTTGTCCAATGTCTTGGAAAATGCAATTTCTTAAGAGTAAGATGTGTACTTTGTGCAATGTCTTGAACAGGTGGAATTTCTGGAGGATAAAATATGTGCTTTGTGCAATGTCTTGAACAGGTCCATTTCTGGAGGATAAAGTATGTGCTTTGTGCAATGTCTTGAACAGGTGGAATTTCTGGAAAGTTTCCAAGGCAGTCAAGGTCTGGTGGCCCTGATCGGCTCCATCTCCTTCAGCAGTCAGTTTCTGTATGGTCAGTACAACTGTCACTGTTCGTTGCCTTATTCATTGTACATCTCAGCAGTCAGTTTCTGTATGGTCAGTACAACTGTCACTGTTCGTTGCCTCATTCATTGTACATCTCAGCAGTCAGCTTCTGTATGGTCAGTACAACTGTCACTGTTCGTTGCCTCATTCATTGTACATCACAGCAGTCAGTTTCTGTATGGTCAGTACAACTGTCACTGTTCGTTGCCTCATTCATTGTACATCTCAGCAGTCAGTTTCTGTATGGTCAGTACAACTGTCACTGTTCGTTGCCTCATTCATTGTACATCTCAGCAGTCAGTTTCTGTATGGTCAGTACAACTGTCACTGTTCGTTGCCTCATTCATTGTACATCTCAGCAGTCAGTTTCTGTATGGTCAGTACAACTGTCACTGTTCGTTGCCTCATTCATTGTACATCACAGCAGTCAGTTTCTGTATGGTCAGTACAACTGTCACTGTTCGTTGCCTCATTCATTGTACATCTCAGCAGTCAGTTTCTGTATGGTCAGTACAACTGTCACAGTTTGTGTATGGTCAGTACCCTAACCTTAACCCATCATGACTATTCAGGATAAGGAATGTAGCTGTATCGCTGTGCTGTCCCCCATCATGACTATTCAGGATAAGGAATGTAACTGAATCGCTGTGCTATCCTCCATCCTATTCAGGATAAGGAATGTAACTGTGTCGCTGTGCTGGTCCCCATCATGACGAGCGTTGTCCTTGCAGGACCTTTCGTTGGGATCATCAGCGACCTCTTCACCCACCGTGTGGCCGTCATGGTCGGCGCCGCCCTGGTGTCTGTGGGACTGGTGTCGGCAAGCTTCAGCCAGAATCTCCTCACTCTCCTCATCCTCTTTGGCATCGTCTGTGGTGAGCGTCCCGCTTCCTGTCTGAAACTGCCCTTCTGTGGTGGGCACCTGGCCCGGTGTCTTTCGCTCTGTCAAACACCTTGCCTGTTTTTGTCGTCTGTTTACGTCTATCCCACCCCCTCCCTACCTTGAACCTCCCTCACCCCTCCCTCACCCCGTTCTCTGGTCCATTCACCTGTAATTTTCAGTGACTCCTTACATTTCTTGAACATTGAAAGGGCTGAAAAGTAAGGCCTATGGATTTTCAGGACCAGTTGTTTCTTTGACAGCTAGGCCGTACTGTGTTAAAGCAATGGATGAGGCACTGGCTGCCCTGTCCACTGAGGTACCAGTCGCTAGCTGTCTTGGTAACATCTGCCAGGGTTTCTACATCTTCACTGCGTCCATGGAGATGACGACGGTTAATCCTTATTGATCGTTTTTTTTTTAAAACTGTTGTTCATTGTGAGGTATTTCAGCTCTGTTGTAGCTGTCTGTATTGAACAAAGAGTCAGGGATGTGAAAGAAAGGAACAGAGAAAAGCGGAAGATGCTAACCTGTGAAGGTGTGATTTCCACTGGCTGTCACAGTCCCAGCCAAGGGAAACTGGGGGGATCTCGCCTGGACTAACGAGAAACAGCCCTCAGACAGACAGACAGACAGACAATGGCTTTTTAGATACTGGACTGTAGAGTCTGATTTCATGACTTTTTAACCGTACACTTGAATGGCAACCTCAGGAAAGACTTCAGCAAGCAACATCGCCTGATTTTTATTGTTTCCCTCCCCTCCCCTTTGTCTCTCCCTTCCCTAGTGTATAAGTCTGCTGTGATATGAACTATCAGCCCTCAAGGACAGGTACAGGAAAGTGTACTTGCCAACCAAATGTGTGACCATCTTGATGCTGTACAGAGGGATACCCTTCAACGTGAAGCCCAACAATCTTCAAGACATGATGTCTTCCATTCTGCAAGGGACAAACCTGTCGGCTGTCATTGAGATGCACACTGTTTTGTTTACACATACTGACATACATACGCATTAACAACATGCCCGGGCATGCAGCACCAAACATCACGGTATAGTCCACATGCACTGGACATGCAGCAGCAAACATCACGGTACAGTCCACATGCACTGGACACGCAGCACCAAACATCACGGTATAGTCCACATGCACTGGACATGCTGCACCAAACATCACGGTATAGTCCACATGCACTGGACATGCTGCACCAAACATCACGGTATAGTCCACATGCACTGGACATGCTGCACCAAACATCACGGTATAGTCCACATGCACTGGACATGCTGCACCAAACATCACGGTATAGTCCACATGCACTGGACATGCTGCACCAAACATCACGGTATAGTCCACATGCACTGGACATGCAACACCAAACATCACGGTATAGTCCACATGCACTGGACATGCAACACCAAACATCACGGTATAGTCCACATGCACTGGACATGCAACACCAAACATCACGGTACAGTCCACATGCACAGGACATACAGCAGCAAACATCACGGTATAGTCCACATGCACTGGACATGTTGCACCAAACATCACGGTACAGTCCACCTTCGACGACAGCAAGAGGGGCCCGTGGGCAAATCGTGGTCAAATGGTTCGAACCTTTCCCTGTGGAGCTGATGGTCATGAGTTCGAACCACTGGCGGAGTTGCACGGGGTCTGATATCAGTGTAGGGACAGGCAAAGGGGGTGGAAGGAGAGGGATGGGCCCCGCCTGTCGTTATGCCGTGCCCTGGAACAGTGAACTTCTGACAGTTGACGGCCCTATGGCCAACAGACTGTGGGAACTCTGACAGTTGACGGCCCCTATGGCCAACAGACTGTGGGAACTCTGACAGTTGACGGCCCCTATGGCCAACAGACTGTGGGAACTCTGACAGTTGACGGCGCCTATGGCCAACAGATTGTGGGAACTCTGACAGTTGACGGCCCCTATGGCCAACAGACTGTGGGAACTCTGACAGTTGACGGCCCCTATGGCCAACAGACTGTGGGAACTCTGACAGTTGACGGCCCCTATGGCCAACAGACTGTGGGAACTCTAACCTCTAACATAACTGCCATCGACAACAGCAAGTGCTTCATTGTTCCTCTTGCGAAGCTTTCAAGTTGAACTATTTATTTGTTGTGAGATCTGTCGCTGACTAGAATACCCTGACAAGGCAGAAAATCTAAAGAGTTCAGTGGACAACAGCGCTAACCTGTTGTACGGAAAGCACACTGTAGTCCGTTCTTCCCCACCATCTTATCAGAGCCCACAGAGGTTTTATGATCGTTCAGTAAAGATTAGGAACTTGTTGCTCAATTGTTGCAATAATACAGTGCCGATTATCCCAGGAGGTGTGAAGCAAGGTTAATCCACGCTCACCGTACTGTCCTTTGAAATCTACCAGCGTTCTACCTGTGTTGATGAAAATGAATAATGTGGAATAACAAAAAAATCCAAGTAGTTGATATTGCAGATGCTCTATTGTATGGATTTTCAGAGAACACAAACAATGCTGACCGGTAATGGGAAGACAGAAATACAGATGGCCGCGTGATTTGCAAAAACACACCAAAACATCAATAATTGATGGTCTGTGTCAACACACAGGCTGCTATCCTGTTGCAGGGTATAAAGAGCAGTGGACGTTGAATGATGAATACGAATCACTACTCCGTCTTCATTTCATTTCAACTCACATATCGACTCATCTATATATCCACTCATATGCACACACACACACACACACACACACACACACACACACACACACACACACACACACCACCACCACCACCACCACCACCACCACCACCAATAGAATCACGCGGCCATCTGTATTTCTGTCTTCCCATTACTGGCAGTCAAAAACAATACTAAAGATGACGATCCCAAAGCCAGTATTGATGATCAATCACTCCTTGTCACTGCAGGTAAATCTCTTCTTCGGAGTCCTATAGGAACAGCTCTGTAGTTTGCTCGTTTTGAAAATTAAAAAAAAAAAAAAATTATACTGTCAAACAGGGTATTACGTTGATGGGGGATATGAAATGACGGGGTATTCCTATTTGTGATAAAATACTTATCTCATTCAGGATAATTTCAAGATCCGTCTAAAAACACTATTTTGTGAAAAGACGCTAAATCAAACAAAACAAAACAAAACACACACACACACACACACACACACACACACACACACACACACACCGCCACCACCACCACCACACACCACTACATCATCACAACACACCTTTGCCATCACCGTTACCAGGGCACGTATGAATCAGTTTCTTTACACATTGAAGCTTTCCAGCACACACTTCCAAAGACTTTTGAACATCTGCCTTTCAACATCTTGAAATGAACTGTCATTCCGTGTGTCAGTGCTGTAATTACCTGGCGTTGGAGCCGGCTCTGTAGTCCGATGCAACATCTTGAAATGAACTGTCATTCCGTGCGTCAGTGCTGTAATTACCTGGCGTTGGAGCCGGCTCTGTAGTGGGATGCCGTCAGAGTGAAGAGCTGTGACTGTTGACCACTGTCCTGTGTGTTGGCGGACCAGGCGCGGGCGGCGGACTGTGCTACACGCCCACTATCACAGTGGTCAGCACCTACTTCTACAAGTACCGCACGCTGGCCAATGGCATCTGTCTGGCGGCACCAGGGTGGGGTTTCTGGTGGCGCCCTACCTTGCAGGCTGGCTGATCGAGGAGTACGGCTGGCGCTTCGCCATGGTCTGCTATGGCTGTAGCATGGCACAGGTGGGACGGTGCTTCCTTCTCTCGCTGTCACTGTCGTGTGCATGCTTGTGTCTTGTTGTCTTGCCCTGTCAGAAACCCCATGGGAAGTATTGTTGTTGCTATGTGGGAACTAGGTGGGGAGATGGCACACACTGAGCGTTGCTATCTGCACTGCTGTGTCTATGTGCATTGTATGGGCGTTTGTTTCATGTGTTACATATATATACTGGTTTTGTTTAAGTTTTATTGTTTTTTTTGTTTGTTTTTTTTAAGCTGGAAGTGACAAATGAAGTGGAAGGTCCCAGGGATGTCAGTATGAAGCTAGCATGTCATGAACGGATTTGATTTGATTGATTTCATTTAGAGTCTGTTCACAACGATGGTATATATATAATATATATATATATATATATATATATATATATATATATATATATATATATTTTTTTTTTTTTAATAGTCTAATAAGGGCATTATATGAGTGTGTGTGTGAGTGCGTGTGTACGTGTGCGTGCGTGCGTGCATGCCCGCGTGCGCGCGCCCATGTGTTTGTGTGTGTGTGTGTGTGTGTGTGTGTGTGTGTGGTGTGTGTGTGTGTGTGTGTGTGTAGAGAGAGAGAGTGCGTGCGTGTGTGTGTGTGTGTGTGTGAGTGTGAGTGTGTGTGTGTGTGTGTGTGTGTGTGTGTGTGTGTGTGTGTGCGCGCGAACGCGTGCGCGCGCGGACACAAATACATGAAAGTTTGCCTATTAACGACCATAACAATAATTATAAACTGATAAATCAATATCAAATGATTAATAACAGAACTCGATACAGCCTTTGCTATATCAATCATTTTGGGGCTGTAAAGTATTTCATGTAAAGCCCCTAAGGAATCAGTATCTATCTTTACAATATTATATAAAGATGTTAGATCTGGACATTCAAAAAGAATATGTTGAATAGATAATGGGAGACCACAAGAGCAATCTACATCCATAGAAAATTTTTGTTTTTCCATGAGTTTAAACGCATTTTATAACTTATACTGGACAATGATCTTTGACATAATAACATTTTCGTTTTTGCAGGAAGTTTTTCATTGTTCATACAATTTTCTAATAGATAATTGATTTCATGTTTATCCAATTTTAATCTACCATCTGATTTTTTCTAAGAGCAACCCTCTTTTGCTAATTTATCAGCTATTTCATTTCCATAGATACCACAATGGGATGGGATCCAGCAAAACTCTACAAAAGTTCCTTTCGCCATAACGGAATGTATCATAAATTTTATATAAAAAAAAATAAGTCTTTCCTTACATTTGCATCCCAACTTCGTAAGCTACAAAGAACAGATATAGAGTCAACACAGATAGAATGCTGTAAATTGCCACATTAAGATCAGATATCCAATATAAGGCCTTAAGGATTGCATATAGTTCAGCAGTGAAAACTGAAAAGTTCTTTCCTAAACAAAATGATTTCTTTACTTTTAAATCGGGAATTACAAATCCAGCTCCTGTATAAGATTCTAAAACTGAACCATCCGTGTAGATTTTAAGATGATGTGGATAGTGTTTTCAAGATGTTCTTTT
The DNA here is from genome assembly GCA_018398815.1 of Conus ventricosus. Lineage (NCBI taxonomy): Eukaryota > Metazoa > Mollusca > Gastropoda > Neogastropoda > Conidae > Conus > Conus ventricosus. The sequence goes on from CM031625.1 coordinate 48,829,605, forward strand.
GCTTCTACTGATATCAAATTAATATTGTCTTCTTTTTTAGAGAAGTGTAATCTATATCAAAATGTGGAGAAATATGCTCCCATTGAGGAACTGTGGGCATAGTTGGTGATTTTGAAATGGATGTAATATCGATTTCACATTTTCTAAATAAATCATCTGCATAATTTCAAATGGGCTGCAGGTAAGAAATATCTGTGCCCTTTTAGGAAAATCCGATTTTGCATCAAGAAATATTTCATAAATTACTGAATTTGATACAGAAAGACTTCTGGTTACATATTTGGCTGTTGCTAGCTTTCGTTGATCATCAAGTGAAAGAGATTAGCTTCTTTATATGTTTTAAAGGTATTAGAATGCGCTGGAACACCAAGGCTACTTTAATAGCGTTACTGTCTATACTTTGTAGCCGCTTAAGTAATGTCTGAGAAGCTGAAAAATAATACTTCCTGTCCGTAAATCAACTTTGAACGAACCAGACTAACAGAAAGATGCACAAGAGTTTGGGTATCTTGACCCCACGATTGTGCACCGATTATTTTTAGTAAAGATAGCCTTTGTCTGGCATTGTTTATAAGATATTCAATATGGAATCTCCAGTTTAATTTAGGAGTGAAGTGAACACCTAAAAAATTAACATTATTGGAATATTGAAGAGTTTTATTTTCTAGCACAAGTTGAGGCAAAACTTTTGGATTTTTACCATTGTTAAATAACATTAATTGTGTCTTTTCTCCTGATAGTTCTAGTCCATTTTCGTTCATATATTTATTTAGTTTGTCAATTTCAGTTTGATATAGTTTTTGTATATATGATATGGTTCTCTTATTTGTCTGTTTTTTTAATGTTTGTGTTCATCCACATTGCAATATCATCGCATATTGCACTATATGCATATTTTTAGATAGTATTTTAGGAAGATCGTGAATGAAAATTGTAAATAGAATAGGTGCAATAATGGAGCCATGAGGGATGCCAATGTCAATATCTTTAAATGAAGAGTAACATTTACTAACCCTAGTACAAACTGATCTCTCAGATAAGAAAGATTTTATGAACTGTTACATTGCACCATTAATCCCAATATTTTTCAATTATAAAGTAAACGAGAATGCCACACACTATCATATGCTTTCTGATGTCAAAGAAAGTAGCAAGTGTACTTTTTCTACGAGCAAATTGTTTTTAGCGTGACTTGCAAGTTTTACAAGGTGATCAGTTGTACTTCTACCTTTTCTGAAACCTGCTTGATTGTTGGGAATTATGTTATTCTTTTTGCAATAATGTAAAACGCGTTTTTTCAACTATCTTTTCTAATATTTTTCCAACTTGAGATGTTAATGCATAGGTCGGCAACTACCAACTGCAGACCTAGGTTTACCTTGTTTTGGAACTGGAATTACAACTATCCTCTTCCAGAAAGTAGAAGAGTTCCATTTAACCAACATATTTGGTAAAACGAGTGAAGTAATTGCTTCCAGCACAAGGTAAGTGGTAAAACAACTGATATGAAATTCCATCTAATCTAACAGCTGTCTTATTCGAGAGAATGACATTAGTGCTTCTTTAAATTCTTCAAATGTTATAGATGCATTTAAGTAATGGTTTTGGGTCCGGTGTGGGATCACAATAAGTATCCTTTTCCTGCTCTAGTTCTCTGTAACGTTTAGTATCTGTATGTGTCTAGTTGATGAGTAAATGCTTCAGCTTTCTCTGATGATGTTGGAATATTATTTTTTTTTCTAATTTAACAGGATATGAAGGTAGATAATACTTGTTTTTTTTAATTCCTTCACTTTTTTCCATACTCTGTGCATGTCCTTAGATGAAGATATTTCTGAATGACAAAAATGATTGAAATAGAGACGTTTTGCTTTTGCGACAATCCTGTTGCTGTGGCTTTTTGCACGTTTCATTTCAATAAAGTTTTCATCAGTTCTATCTTTGAGCCATGTTTTGTATGTTTTCTTTTTATTAGATACGGCTTCTGCACATTCTCCATTCCACCAACTATTTCCTCGATATTTTTTATCTATAGAAGATTTGAACTTTGGCATTGCTTTCTCAGCTGCAGATATAATAGCTTTTCTAAAGTTGTTATAAAACACTTTAATATCTTCGTGTTCAATAATGCTGCGATCTATAGATAGAAGGGTTGACTCATATAAACTCCAATCTGCTTTATAATATAAAAACTTTGGTATTTTATCTTCAACTTCTGCTTCTTCATCAGCTATTTGCTCGTGTATTTTCACAACAATAGGAAAATGATCACTCCCTAACGAATCATCTTCTGTTATCCAAGTAGCATTGATGGCCAAATCAGGAGAAATTAATGTGAGATCGATGGAGGTTGGTCTATGCGTTGATATATCAGGCACTCTTGTTATGCTGCCGTCATTCATGAATACTAAATTAGAATCAACAATATTTAAAAAAAAATCGATTTCAAGATATAACAGAGCAATCAGGTTCCCAAAATGGAGAATGCGCATTGAAATCACCCAAAATTATCCATTTCTATTTATATTAGGAAGATGTTTTATCCAATCTGTATTGTCAGCATTTGGCCCATTTGGATAGTAAACAGAAAGTACGTTTACACTGAAATCTTTGTTCACCTTTAACGATGTGGAAGTAGCAAAAAAGTTTTCAATGACATTAGTTGAATGATTGAATAATAACTTGACTGTAATTCAAGTCTGATCTGACATAAATTACAGTTTGAACCCGTTTAGTTGACACACTGCAGTCGTATAAAGGTGATAATAAAAACCACGAAATTTAGGCAACTTAAAAGGTTCAGCATTTAAGGATTGTAAGGCCAGAATGCAATAGTTTATTAGAATAGATGTGATTTTCTAATTGAAGTAAGGTTTTCACAATTGATCTGCAGTTCCATTGTAAAATGTTCAAAGAATTGTTAGCTAAGTTCATTCAACACTATTTAAAATCAAACAACTTGTGACTTTTGAGGAAAGCAAATTGAACATGTAGCACCATGACGGATACAAAATAAGGCCCGTTGATGTTGTAGAAGCCCAAGTAGTTGTGCTCCCAGATGCCCTGCAGGAAGAAGGTGATCGCTGAGGTCGTTGCAGTCTAGAACAGCCATGGAGGTATGAAGTGTGGGAGGTAGAAACCAGCATGGTGATGATGGGGGTGACCTCGTCTCCTCTTTGGTTTTTCCCAAAACAATGCATTGAGATGACGACCCAGAGTCCTTGCAATAACGCTGGCTCCTTTTGCAGTGGGGTGGATACAGTCAGGGCCAAATTGATTTGTCGGAGGCTTGAAGATGGTTGTAAACAACGTAGCTGATATCTGTCCTCACCGGCCAGTTTCGACTTCGTCATGGCGTTGAATAGTTTCCCTCTTGATGTCTAACGTTTTGTTCCTCACAGGGGCAACCTGACTTATCACCACCCTGGATTTGGGGAATTTGTTCTTTACGTCCCCCACACATTTTTTTATTTCTGTGCTACACACAGTGGGATCTTTCCCTTTCAGATCATTCAGCCCAGCGTGTAATACAACGCAATCAGGATCTGGATCCTCCACCTCTGAATCACAGAGCTGCATTCGTCCAGAGTAAAAGCTTTTTTTTTTCGCAACACGCAGGCCATATGACAGACCCAAGCGTCTCCCGTCAACTTTGGACATGATGGAATCTCCCAATAAAAGAACACGGGAGTGTCGTCGAATTTTCCAGACGTAATTTTAACTTTGGGTTTGGATTTGACGTCTACTTCTTTGTCATCATGTTTTTTTTGATGACATCACTTTTTTCTCTGGTCTGAATTTTTGTTTTGCCCCTGTTTTTATTCCGGGCCAAATCCAAGGCTGAAGCCTTCGATGCCACTGGATCAGCCGACCCCGCCGGAGACGATTTCAACGCGTCAGCGTAAGTACCTCTGGAGGGAGGGGCTGCTTGGTTGTTACCGTTGTCAACACGGAGTTTCGAAACCGTCTCTCTCAGGTTTCCTATCATATCACTCAGGCATCTGACAGTTTCTTCTAATGTATCAATCTTTTTGCAGAGTGTTTCGATGATTGTTGTTAAGTTTTTGAGTGAACTCACGTTTGTGTTGTCCGTCAGAGCACCCTGATCGTCTATTTTGTCATTGCCATCCTCTTCTTGATCGTTTTTTTTCCGACCTTGACACGCTCGCTTCAGCACTCTTTAAGAAAATTTTCTTGTCCACTCATTTGTTGACCTGTATTTGTTGGTTCTTTGTTGTAGTGACGTTCACCTTGCTTCCCATGCATCGAGATCTTGTATGCCTAGTCATATTCACTATTCTTCCAAAATATAACTGGAGGCAAATCTGTTGACTTCTAGTCTCTATCCGCCATTTTGTATTCTCCGTGTCGTCGTGAACTGATTTGTATAGGTGTATACTTTGTTGATTTTTGCATCCGTACATACTTTGTTGAGTTGTACAGGTACAAACTTTGTTGATTTGCATCCGCACATACTTTGTTGACTTGTACAGGTAATTATTTTGTTGATTTGTATCGGGACATATACAAGGTACCTACTTTGTGGAGTTGTACAGGTACATACTTTGTGGAGTTGTATTGGTACATATTTTGTTGATTTGTGTAGGTACCTATTTTGAGTTGTAGAGGTACATACTTTGTTGAGTTGTACAGGTACACACATTGTTGAGTTGTAAAGGTACCTACTTGTTGAGTTGTACAGGTATATACTTTTTACTATATATATCTGTGAGATTTGATAGGAATCCAGATTACAGTGAGCCAAATGACATCGATAGGGATGGGAGGGCGGGGGGGGGGGGGTGTTAGTGTCGGCACAGTAGCGATTTGAGGCAGAAACCCACAAGTATCACGTAAGTGGGTGTGCTGTTAGTCTGTCTTCACTGTGCTGGGTGTGCTGTCAGTCTTCACTGTGCTGGGTGTGCTGTTAGTGCTTCACTGTGCTGGGTGTGCTGTTAGTGCTTCACTGTGCTGGGTGTGCTGTTAGTGCTTCACTGTGCTGGGTGTGCTGTTAGTCTGTCAGTCTTCACTGTGCTAGGTGTGCTGTTAGTCTGTCTTCACTCTGCTGGGTGTGCTGTTAGTCTGTCTTCAGACTCATCCCAGAGTTTCAGCATATGGACTACCAGAGTTTCAGCATATGGACTACCGTGAACGTCTTAGAAGACTGTATCTGCCTTCACTGTATTTTCGGAGGGCTAGAGGTGATATGGGTGTGCTGTTAGTCTGTCTTCACTCTGCTGGGTGTGCTGTTAGTCTGCCTTCACTGTGCTGGGTGTGCTGTTAGTCTGTCTTCACTGTGCTGGGTGTGCTGTTTGTCTTCACTGTGCTGGGTGTGCTGTTAGTCTGTCTTCACTGTGCTGGGTGTGGTGTTAGTCTGTCTTCACTGTGCTGGGTGTGCTGTTAGTCTGTCTTCACTGTGCTGGGTGTGCTGTTAGTCTGTCTTCACTGTGCTGGGTGTGCTGTTAGTCTGTCTTCACTGTGCTGGGTGTGCTGTTAGTCTGTTAGTCTTCACTGTGCTGGGTGTGCTGTTAGTCTGCCTTCACTGTGCTGGGTGTGCTGTTAGTCTGTCTTCACTGTGCTTGGTGTGGTGTTAGTCTGTCGTCACTGTGCTGGGTGTGCTGTTAGTCTGTCTTCACTGTGCTGGGTGTGCTGTTAGTCTGTCTTCACTGTGCTGGGTGTGCTGTTAGTCTGTCTTCACTGTGCTGGGTGTGGTGTTAGTCTATCGTCACTCTGCTGGGTGTGCTGTTAGTCTGTCTTCACTGTGCTGGGTGTGGTGTTAGTCTGTCTGTCTTCACTCTGCTGGGTGTGCTGTTAGTCTGTTAGTCTTCACTGTGCTGGGTGTGCCGTTAGTCTGTCTTCACTGTGCTGGGTGTGCTGTTAGTCTGTTAGTCTTCACTGTGCTGGGTGTGGTGTTAGTCTGTCTTCACTGTGCTGGGTGTGCTGTTAGTCTGTCTTCACTGTGCTGGGTGTGCTGTTAGTCTGTCTTCACTGTGCTGGGTGTGCTGTTAGTCTGTCTTCACTGTGCTGGGTGTGCTGTTAGTCTGTCGTCACTGTGCTGGGTGTGCTGTTAGTCTGTCTTCACTGTGCTGGGTGTGCTGTTAGTCTGTCTTCACTGTGCTGGGTGTGCTGTTAGTCTGTCTTCACTGTGCTGGGTGTGCTGTTAGTCTGTCAGTCTTCACTGTGCTGGGTGTGGTGTTAGTCTGTCGTCACTGTGCTGGGTGTGGTGTTAGTCTGTCTGTCTTCACTGTGCTGGGTGTGCTGTTAGTCTGTCTTCACTGTGCTGGGTGTGCTGTTAGTTTTTCTTCACTCTGCTGGGTGTGGTGTTAGTCTTCACTGTGCTGGGTGTGCTGTTAGTCTGTCGTCACTGTGCTGCGTGTGGTGTTAGTCTGTCGTCACTGTGCTGGGTGTGCTGTTAGTCTGTCTTCACTGTGCTGGGTGTGCTGTTAGTCTGTCGTCACTGTGCTGGGTGTGGTGTTAGTCTGTCGTCACTGTGCTGGGTGTGCTGTTAGTCTGTCGTCACTGTGCTGGGTGTGGTGTTAGTCTGTCGTCACTGTGCTGGGTGTGGTGTTAGTCTGTCGTCACTGTGCTGGGTGTGGTGTTAGTCTGTCTGACTTCACTGTGCTGGGTGTGCTGTTAGTCTGTCAGTCTTTACTGTGCTGGGTGTGGTGTTAGTCTGTCTGTCTTCATGCAGCCCTGATGTGGCCCTTTGCGGTCGGCTGTGCTATAAGCAACATTATCTTATCTCTCGTCTGTCTTCACTGTGCTGGGTGTGCTGTTAGTCTGTCTTCACTGTGCTGGGTGTGGTGTTAGTCTGTCCGTCTTCACTCTGCTGGGTGTGCTGTTAGTCTGTCTTCACTGTGCTGGGTGTGCTGTTAGTCTGTCAGTCATTAGTCATGATGTTGTCAGAGGTGCCCTGTGTTGAATGGTGTGAGCTTTTGCCCACGGAGCTGATTGATTTGAGTTCGAACCTCTCTTGGGCTTGGATTTCAGCGCCTTGAAAACGCTCCCTGTGCACCCCACAGAGTGTGGACCAGGTTCTGGCCAGGGAAGCTTGAAGAGCAGATGGAGAAGGATGAGCTCCGCTCTCCGCTGTGCCCTGAGCCAGGCACGGTGAACAGCCCGTAGTTCAGTGCCCCTACGGCCATTATTAACCTCTGGAATTTCAACCTCTATTTTTGATCCAATAGCGTCAGTTATAGGCTCTCCCGTTGCTTGCTTTCAGATGTGTGTTCTGGCGTCTTTCTTCTGTCAGATGTGTGTTCTGGTGTCTTTCTTCTTTCAGATGTGTGTTCTGTCGTCTTTCTTCTGTCAGATGTGTGTTCTGGCGTCTTTCTTCTGTCGGATGTGTGTTCCGGTGTCTTTCTTCTTTCAGATGTGTGTTCTGGTGTCTTTCTTCTTTCAGATGCGTGTTCTGGCGTCTTTCTTCTTTCAGATGTGTGTTCTGGCGTCTTTCTTCTTTCAGATGTGTGTGCTGGCGTCTATCTTCTTTCAGATGTGTGTTCTGGCGTCTTTCTTCTTTCAGATGTGTATTCTGGCGTCTTTCTTCTTTCAGATGCGTGTTCTGGCGTCTTTCTTCTTTCAGATGTGTGTGCTGGCGTCTTTCTTCTTTCAGATGTGTGTTCTGGCGTCTTTCTTCTTTCAGATGTGTGTTCTGGCGTCTTTCTTCTTTCAGATGTGTGTTCTGGCGTCTCTCTTCTTCCCTCATGACACAAGCATGCTACCTTCCTGCTGCACAGCCGACAGCAGTGGCCCGGATGTCAGCGTGACGCCATCTGTTCAGAATGGCGGCCCGACAGTCGGTCACAAGGCGGAGTTAGGGGTCACAGTGGGGTCAGGGTCGATGCTGAAAGTGTCGGAGTTTGGCAGCCTGATGATGAGTCACTGCTCCGTGGCGTGGAGTGTGGGGACATCACGACACAGAAGATCAGGTGGGCCGGAGCTGTGTGTCTGCTTCTCTGTAGGTATAGGTCCACATGTAGATAGATGTACGTATGCATGCATGTGCTAATGTCTGTATGGACGGACAGGTGAACGTACGTCTGTAGGCTGCGTTCACGTTTTCTTTCTTTCTCCTGTTTCATCTGCAGAAAGAGGTGTCTGGAAGAGGGGTGGTGGTGATGGTGTTAGGGAAAGGGGTAGGGGAAATGTGAATGTTGGTATGGAACAGACATACGTTTGTGTAAGTGTGTGTTTATGAGAGAGAGAGAGAAAGAGAGAGAGAGAGAGAGAGAGAGAGAGAGAGAGAGAGAGAGAGAGAGAGAGAGACAGACAGACAGACAGACAGACAGACAGTCAGACAGACAGGCAGACCATCAGAGAAAGGTATCCAGACCTTAATAGTGGAACTAAAAACGCTTACGTGCGCCAAAATCTCAGTTGCGGTGAACCTCGTGGTTCTAGGCGAGGAAGGATCAAGACAAAGAAAGAAAGAAAGAAAGAAAGAAGAGCGCGAGGAAGAAGAAGCAGAAGACAGAAGAGAGGGACTGACCCCGTCCTGTGCCGTATTTCAGACAGAAGGTGAAGCGGGTGCTGAAGGACAGATTCCTGTGGCTGATGAGCGTCAACCAGCTGCTGCTGATGGCCGGATTCTCCGTCACCTTCATCCTCTTCCCGGCCTACGCCCAGGGCGTGGGGCTGAGCGTGGATGACATCCCGCCCATCTACATCATGTACGGGGTCACCGTCACCCTCAGTCGAGTCATCAGTGGCGTGGTGTTCAGCTTCATCCCGGACCACCTGTTGAAAGGGATGTTCAGTGTTCAGCTGGGCTACACCGCCATGGTGACCCTGATGCCGCTCCTGCCCTCCACCTTTTCGTCCGTGTTGATCTGCAAGATGTTTATTGGTGAGTGAGGCCGTCCCGCTTGGGGGGACCGGGTGTTCATGTGCCCTCTAAGTGTCAAGCTAATGTCACTTTGATCCACTTTCATCAACACAACAGCATCAAGTCTTGCTTTCAGAAGTTATGAAGCCATGGCAAATCGAAGATTTTTTTTTGTTTCCTCCGTCGGTGCTGACTGTGCTAACATGACCTTCAAGTGCTGGAGTCATGATGCGTTTGAAGAATGTTGCGGGAGAGAGAAGGCAACCCTGACGAACTCTAAGCGAACCAGTCTCCAACAGTATCCTTTGTGAGCGCCGCACTGGTCATTTCGGAGTACAGTTGCCGGATGGTGGTAGCTCCTGTCGATGTTGAATCTCTTCATTGTGGTCCATAGTGCCTCCTGCCGGACCATGTCGAACGCCTTTTTCACGTCCATGAAGACATGGTAGAACCCCTCCCAGTGCTGGAAAAAAATTTTTGGGGAAAGAGTTTGTAGGTAGGTAACAGTTTGATGGTACTTCTGTCTTTGTGGAGTCCATCCAGTTCGTCAGCAGTGATGGTATCTGCTTGTAACTTGTTCCAAACAAATGTTGGGCATTACTTTGTTGGTGTGACTGATAAAGTTTGTAGTCCGTTAGTTCTGACAGGGTCTTTCTTGGGAAGGGTAACGACGGCGTTGGCCACCTCCCAGTGTGCCAGACATTTTGCAGACGCAGTCAGGATATCAGTGACTTAATCTTCATGTTGTAACAGTCAGGATATCAGTGACTTAATCTTCATGTTGTAACAGTCAGGATATCAGTGACTGAACCTTCATGTTGTAACAGTCAGGATATCAGTGACTGAATCTTCATGTTGTAACAGTCAGGATATCAGTGACTGGATCTTCATGTTGTAACAGTCAGGATATCAGTGACTCGATCTTCATGTTGTAACAGTCAGAATATCAGTCACTGGATCTTCATGTTATAACAGTCAGGATATCAGTGACTGGATGTTCATGTTGTAACAGTCAGGATATCAGTGACTGAACCTTCATGTTGTAACAGTCAGGATATCAGTGACTGAATCTTCATGTTGTAACAGTCAGGATATCAGTGACTCAATCTTCATGTTGTAACAGTCAGGATATCAGTGACTGGATCTTCATGTTGTAACAGTCAAGATATCAGTGACTGGATCTTCATGTTGTAACAGTCAGGATATCGGTGACTTGATCTTCATGTTGTAACAGTCAGGATATCGGTGACCGGATCTTCATGTTGTAACAGTCAGGATATCAGTGACTGGATCTTCATGTTGTAACAGTCAGGATATCAGTGACTGGATCTTCATGTTGTAACAGTCAGGATATCAGTGACTGGATCTTCATGTTGTAACAGTCAGGATATCGGTGACTGGATCTTTATGTTATAACAGTCAGGATATCAGTGACTGGATCTTCATGTTGTAACAGTCAGGATATCAGTGACTGAACCTTCATGTTGTAACAGTCAGGATATCAGTGACTGAATCTTCATGTTGTAACAGTCAGGATATCAGTGACTCGATCTTCATGTTGTAACAGTCAGGATATCAGTGACTGGATCTTCATGTTGTAACAGTCAGGATATCGATGACTGGATCTTCATGTTGTAACAGTCAGGATATCGGTGACTGGATCTTCATGTTGTAGCAGTCAGGATATCAGTGACTGGATCTTCATGTTGTAACAGTCAGGATATCGGTGACTGGATCTTCATGTTGTAACAGTCAGGATATCGGTGACTGGATCTTCATTTTGTAACAGTCAGGATATCAGTGACTGGATCTTCATGTTGTAACAGTCAGGATATCGGTGACTGGATCTTCGTGTTGTAGCAGTTCTGCAGGGATGTTTTCACTGCTTGCAGCCCTCCCACATGTCAGCAATTTCGCTACATCTATGACTTTTTCACAGAGTATTTGAAAGTCATCCTGTGTTGTTAGCACATTTGGTCGTCCTGTGCTCTGTTTGTCGTGGAGTTCAGAGTAGTATTCAGTCCACGTGTAAACGACGTCTTCTGCCGGTGTGAGGCTGTTGCCGTCTTTGTCCTAAATGGTTCCGACTTTGCTTTGCTTTGGACAGGTCGTTTAGAATAGTTAAATCTTTCCATGTGTTGTTGTAGCCTAAGCTGTTTCGATCACACTGTTGTTCAAGCCACATTTTTTTGTATTCTTCATTTCTTCATTGGTTCCAGCTTGTTTTATGCTCTCCAAAGTTGTTGGCAAGAACCAGGTCACTATCGCCGGGCAAGTTCCTGCAAGTGTAGTCCTCTGTCACTGGAGAAACGGCTGTTTCTTCTGTTGAGAAACCTCACTAATGAAGAACACATGATGACATCTGTCATCAGAGAAACGGCTATTTCTTCTATGGAAAAACCTCTTTAATGAAGAAAACATGATGACATCTGTTCTGATAACCACTGTATTACTTCTTTTAATTTCATAAACTTGATAATGTCAACAACCGTTGTTGTGATACCTTATTTTGCCCGAATCATTCGCTGTCAATGAACAGGGAAGTTTTAAAGTGTATTGTGATCCTTTCTAAATCAGCAGACAGGGTAAGGGGAGGGGAGGGGGTCTCCAAAGTCAACTCATGTAATAATACACATCATCTGTGCCAAACGCCGTTCACCTGGACACAGAGAACAAATGTGAATGTTACAGACCTTATGATTTATGTCACCATTTAATTGGTAGTAGAAGGATGGAGACATACCCAGCAAGACTCGCAACACTTGGACAGGGGGGTGTACCATGCCTGTCCCTCACTGGTCACTGAAGTGGTGTGACGGGCACTCAATGACCTGCTGGTTGTGACATAGAACAGAGTCTAGTACCACATCCCTGGTGATACACTAAAACAGGGCGCATGCTATGTGTAACGTGTCATCCATACCAGCGGCCAAACTGGCCTTCTCTTCCGAAAGTTTGAGATGGGATTTTACATGTGTGCAAGATGTTATGCGTGTGTTCCACCACGTAACCTCGGTTTATAGTCTCATTCGAAGGACTGTATGGGGAATGGAGTCAGAACCAATGTTAACTTCGAGGGAAAAATCCCCCTGTACCGAAAACGCCCGGTGGAGATTCGAACCCGTAACCCAAGGATCACCAAGATTAGGAGTCCGGCGCTCTACGACTGAGCTATTCCGGCCCCCTAAAAGTTGTTAATATTTCATGTGAGTGCAAGATATTAGAGTGCGTTTGTACATGGAACCTGGGTTTATAGTCTCATTTGAAGGACTATAGAAAAAGTAGTTATGATGATAGTAAGAATTATGATAATTATCATCTTTCCTCATACGATGACCCCTTTCTGACCAGGTCTGACGTACGGGCCGTCCTTTGGGCTGATAGCTCCCATTCTGGTCAGATACGTTGGGCTGAGTGACCTGCCCTTGGCTTTTGGCATCGTCACGCTGGCCAGTGGAGTGGGCTGTGTCATTGCTCCGCCCATTGCAGGTACCGTGTTCACTGGGCTGTGTCATTGCTCCGCCCATTGCAGGTACCGTGTTCACTGGGCTGTGTCATTGCTCCGCCCATTGCAGGTACCGTGTTCACTGGGCTGTGTCATTGTCCCACCCATTGCAGGTACCGTGTTCACTGGGCTGTGTCATTGTCCCACCCATTGCAGGTACCGTGTTCACTGGGCTGTGTCATTGTCCCACCCATTGCAGGTACCGTGTTCACTGGGCTGTGTCATTGTCCCACCCATTGCAGGTACTGTGTTCACTGGGCTGTGTCATTGTCCCACCCATTGCAGGTACTGTGTTCACTGGGCTGTGTCATTGCTCCGCCCATTGCAGGTACTGTGTTCACTGGGCTGTGTCATTGTCCCACCCATTGCAGGTACCGTGTTCACTGGGCTGTGTCATTGTCCCACCCATTGCAGGTACCGTGTTCACTGGGCTGTGTCATTGTCCCACCCATTGCAGGTACCGTGTTCACTGGGCTGTGTCATTGTCCCACCCATTGCAGGTACTGTGTTCACTGGGCTGTGTCATTGCTCCGCCCATTGTAGGTACCGTGTTCACTGGGCTGTGTCATTGTCCCACCCATTGCAGGTACTGTGTTCACTGGGCTGTGTCATTGCTCCGCCCAATGCAGGTAGTGTGTTCACTGGGCTGTGTCATTGTCCCACCCATTGCAGGTACCGTGTTCACTGGGCTGTGTCATTGTCCCACCCATTGCAGGTACCGTGTTCACTGGGCTGTGTCATTGTCCCACCCATTGCAGGTACCGTGTTCACTGGGCTGTGTCATTGCCTCACCCATTGCAGGTACTGTGTTCACTGGGCTGTGTCAATGTCCCACCCATTGCAGGTACTGTGTTCACTGGGCTGTGTCATTGCTCCACCAATTGCAGGTACTGTGTTGACGTCACTGTTGACCGTGTCATGTGCATAGTGGGAGCCTAAGAAAGCTTTTTTTAAAAAAGTCTCTGTTGACCATATATGGACAGTGGGATGACAAATAAAGCCTACTTAAAATCTGTATTGACCATATATGGACTGTGGAATGCCACAGAGAGCCTGTTTGAAATCTGTATTGACCATTTATGGAATGACTCGGATTGAATTTCTTGAGACTATATTGACCGTATCATGTCTATCGACAGGAGTGGAGGCGTGAACAAGTTCTCTGTGTAAGGAAGTGTTTTGAGAGGGGAAAAAGGCATCACTAGAAGTCTGTATCGAATCCTGTCGACATAATGGTTTCCTCCAGTTAAAACTGGTGTAGTTCTTCTCCTTCCATTGCAGGCACAGACCTCCCAAATGGCTCAGACGTCGATAATATCCGTAGATTACACATTGTAATGTGTTGGTGTTGATTTAATGTTGCAAGCATAATCATCTTTCATACTCGTGTGTGTGTGTGGTGTGTGTGTGTGTGTGTGTGTGTGTGTGTGTGTGTGTGTGTGTGTGCGTGCGTGCGTACGTGTGTGCCTGTGTGTGTGCGTGCGTACGTGTGTGTGTGTGTGTGTGTGTGTGTGTGTGTGTGTGTGTGTGTGTGTGTGTGTGTGTGTGTGTGTGTGTGTGTGTGTTCTCACGCTCACTCCTGCCTCATATGTGTGCCATCAGACACACTTTAAACAATAACGTGACACACTTTTTTGTTTGCAGGTGTGTTGTACGACATCTTTGGTAACTACCGCGTGTGCTTCTACGTCGCAGGTAAAGTTATTATACACACGATGGTGTCGAGAGTGGCAGAGATGTTTGGCTGATCGATTGTGTAAGGGACGTATGGGATTGGGGCGGGGTGGTGGGGGTGGGGTGGGGGGGGATGGGTTAGCGTGCCTCTGGAAGCCCACACACACATGATCATTTCTGCCTTTCAGACAACATCCTGTTTAATGCCAAACGTGGCGGCAGAGAAGTGCATTGTAGAGGAAACCAAATGGCCACAAGCAGGGGGAGGTGGGGGTGCTGAGACCGTCACAGGTTGATCCATGATAACTCCCGTGTGTTCTCTTCCACCGATACTATGCTTGCGTGGTGAATGCTCCACTTTGGTGCGTTGTGAACTTGCCAAGATGATACCTGAGATGCCACGGGGTGTCATGTCTGTCCAAGACAAGGTGCTAGTAGAAGGGAACGGGTTTGGTGCCCCTCCCCATGACCCTGCCCCATCAGTCAATGATGTGTGCAGCCAGAGTAATGGAGTTCTGCTCTCTTGCTCCCTCCCTTTCTCTGTGAGTGCGTGTGTGTGTGTCTTTCTGTCTGTCTGTCTGTCTGTCTGTCTGTCTCTGCTCCTGCTCTCTCTCTCTCTCTCTGCCTCCGTTTTCGTCTTTGTTTCTCTGTCTCTCTGTCTGCCTATCTGTCTGTCTGTCTGTCTCTGTCTGTCTGTCTCTTTGTCTCTGTTTCTGTCTCTGTCTGTCTATCTGTCTGTCCGTCTTTCTTTCTCTCTTTTGCTCTCTCTCTCTCTCTCTCTCTCTCTCTCTCTCTCTCTCTCTCTCTCTCTCTCTCTCTCTCTCTCTCTCTCTATGCGTGCGTGCGCGCACACCTGTGTGTGTGTGTGTGTGTGTGTGTGTGTGTGTGTGTGTGTAGTATTGGTAAAGTGCATTTGTATAGCTCTGTTACACTGGTCAGTCACACATTAACATATGCTGTAAACTTTACATTAACAAACACCAAAGCAGTATGGGCGTATGCAAGCTTAGAAACGTCTTCCGCCCATAATCTTTTTTGAATACCAGAAATGTACATATCTTAAGAACTTATAGGCGCTTTCGCTGATGTCAAAAAAATATTCCAGACTACCATCGAGACTGTACGTACTGGTGTTGAATTTGTTCAAACACCACGTGTGGTACCATTCTTTGCCACACCAGGCAGGTCGCATGTCTGACTGATATATGTGAAATATTTAGTGTCTGCACTTATGGTGTTCAAACTCTTGTCTGTTCTTTCATGTGAATCAATTTCTTATTTGTTTTTTTTTACGACAATTTTTAGCAGTGTTATTTCACTATTCAGTGTTGTTTGGTTGGTTTGGTTTACGTGTTTTTGTAAGCCTCAATAATGTGCAATGTTTTTTAACTTCATTTCAGGAGTGCACTGATTTTGTAACTGTCATGCTTTCGAGCTGTGAATTGAGCGATGATTGTGAATGGGTCTGGTTCTGTGTTCATTGCCAACAGGTTGTGGATGGATCTGGTTCTGTGTTCATTGCCAACAGGTTGTGGATGGATCTGGTTCTGTGTTCATTGCCAACAGGTTGTGGATGGATCTGGTTCTGTGTTCATTGCCAACAGGTTGTGACTGGATCTGGTTCTGTATTCATTGCCAACAGGTTGTGGATGGATCTGGTTCTGTGTTCATTGCCAACAGGTTGTGGATGGATCTGGTTCTGTGTTCATTGCCAACAGGTTGTGGATGGATCTGGTTCTGTGTTCATTGCCAACAGGTTGTGGATGGATCTGGTTCTGTGTTCATTGCCAACAGGTTGTGGATGGATCTGGTTCTGTGTTCATTGCCAACAGGTTGTGACTGGATCTGGTTCTGTATTCATTGCCAACAGGTTGTGGATGGATCTGGTTCTGTGTTCATTGCCAACAGGTTGTGGATGGATCTGGTTCTGTGTTCATTGCCAACAGGTTGTGGATGGATCTGGTTCTGTGGTCATTGCCAACAGGTTGTGGATGGATCTGGTTCTGTGTTCATTGCCAACAGGTTGCACTATTGGGGCAGCGGCGCTGTCACTCTTGCTTCTGTTCTTCATGAGAGACCGGCAACCTCTGGAAGAACGCTGGCTTGGCGAGAGTCCAGCGGCCTCCTCCAAACAGAGGGAGGTGCTTCTGCCGACCAGTCAAGTGGATCCTGGCTTTCCGGCGTTGGAAACAGCACCAGAGTCGCCCATTGAAAAGCCGAAAGACCTCATCCACACCAGAGACGTAGAGGATGTCTCTGTCCACACAATTGACAACGAAGAAGCGTTGTTCGAACTGTTCCGAAATCGCCACGGCTGACGTGGTGATGACGTCGTTGTTGACCATGTTGCGGACGGTGGTAGCACTCACTGGTGTTGCGTGTGTCATGTCTCGACAAACCGTAGATCTGCAGACCTCTTTCTACAGACTCACCTCGCGTTGTGCGCGCCTACCATCTGGCTGTGAGGAACTGTCCCGCTCGTGTTTCACTCACTGTTCGTCTCCGGTGCTTGTGTGGTGAATGCTCAACTTCGATGGGTTGTGAACATGCCAAGATGATACCCTGAGATGCCACGGGGTGTCATGTCTGGTCAATACAAGGTGCTAGTAGACGTTGCCATGAGAGACGCCATACCCTGAAATCTTCCTGGACTTGAAGCTGCCAGAGTGATGAGTTGACAGGGAAGAGGAAACCAAATAAAGAACAGTGGAACATGTTGAATCGGCTTCATAAGTAAATAAAGAACAGTGGAAGATGTTGAATCGGCTTCATGAGAAGCCAGTGGTTCAGTGGACAAGAAAACGAGTGAGTGAAATAAACGCCAAACAAGCGTATGATCATATTGTGTGATGAACACAAAAGCACATGAACTCCACACCTCCTCGGAGGCTTGTCTTTTCCTGATTCCCTGCGTTTCTTTGAAATCAGTGTCTGTATGTTACTCTGCCTCCCTACCCTTTATCAAACCAGAAACCTCAATGTCTATATCAGCTTACGTTACTCTGCCTCCCTACCCTTTATCAAACCAGAAACCTCAATGTCTATATCAGCTTACGTTACTTTGTCTCCCTACCCTTTATCAAACCAGAAACCTCAATGTCTATATCAGCTTACGTTACTCTGCCTCCCTACCCTTTATCAAACCAGAAACCTCAATGTCTATATCAGCTTACGTTACTCTGCCTCCCTACCCTTTATCAAACCAGAAACCTCAATGTCTATATCAGCTTACGTTACTCTGCCTCCTACCCTTTATCAAACCAGAAAC
The DNA here is from genome assembly GCA_018398815.1 of Conus ventricosus. Lineage (NCBI taxonomy): Eukaryota > Metazoa > Mollusca > Gastropoda > Neogastropoda > Conidae > Conus > Conus ventricosus. The sequence continues at coordinate 48,846,876 of CM031625.1, forward strand.
CTCAATGTCTATATCAGCTTACGTTACTCTGCCTCCCTACCCTTTATCAAACCAGAAACCTCAATGTCTATATCAGCTTACGTTACTCTGCCTCCCTACCCTTTATCAAACCAGAAACCTCAATGTCTATATCAGCTTACGTTACTCTGCCTCCCTATCCTTTTTCATATCAAACCAGAGGGGGCCGGAATAGCCTAGTGGTAGAGCGCTGGACTCGTAATCTTGGGGTTGCGGGTTCGAGTCTCCGCCGGGCCGTTTCGGTACAGGGGGATTTCTCCCTCGGAGTTAGCATTGGTTCTGACTCCATTTCCCATACAGTCCTTCGAATGAGACTATAAACCGAGGTACCGTGTGTGAACGCACGCATAACATCTTACACACACGTAAAACACCATCACCAACTTTCGGAAGAGAAGGCCAGTTTGGCCGTTGGTATGGATGACACGGTACACATAGCATGCACCTTCCTCGAAGTTGGAGTATGGCTGCCTTAATAGCGGGATAAAAAAAACAAAAAACGGTCATACACACAAAACTCCACTCCCTTTGTTGGGTAGATGGGATTAATTCATGCCTGTCTGTACAGGGAGTGTCCGCAGGAGTATCAGCCTGCATACGCAGAAAAAAATCAAACCAGAAAACTCAATGTCTGTATGTTACACTGCCTCCATATCCTTTTTCATATCAAACCAGAAAACTCAATGTCTATGTCAGCTTGCGTTACTCTGTGTCCCTATCCTTTTTCATATCAAACCAGAAAACTTGACTTTTCCTATCTAAAGATACACAACATATCTGTTTGTATTGTTGGGGAGTACTGCATGTGCTTGGGTGCCTGTGATTATTAGTTTGCCCCTGACCGTTTTGCTTTGTGTGCTTGGGTGCCTGTGATTATTAGTTTGCCCCTGACCGTTTTGCTTTGTGTGCTTGGGTGCCTGTGATTATTAGTTTGCCCCTGACCGTTTTGCTTTGTGTGCTTGGGTGCCTGTGATTATTAGTTTGTCCCTGACCGTTTTGCTTTGACAGGCGGGTATGGGCAGAAAGGGGGAGTGAGAGGGCGGGGGTGTGTGGTGTGGTGTTGGATGCAACGTGGGCGTTTGACTTTGGCATGGGTTTGGTGTATCTATAGTTCGTTATAGTTCATTTGCGTATTCTTGTTGGTGTATAAGCAACATTACCATTACCATAACCATCTTGCTGGTGTAACCCCCTTGGGCGTTCAATGTTGATGATAAATTTCTTCTTCTTCTTCTTCATCATCATCATCATCATTGTGATCATCATCATCATCGTCATCGTCGTCGTCGTCGTCGTTGTCATCATCATCATCATCATCATCATCATCATCATCATCATCATCATCATCATCATCATCGTCAAGTTCTGTTTAGTTCAGTGACAACTAGGTCTTCGCATGAAATCTAGTAGACTTGTATGCTATTCACTGTTTTAGACCTACACAACATTCCTGTGAAGCCAGTTTATGTGAAGACTCCTTTCAGACTACCTTGAAAGACATTGATGAATGATATCTTTAAAGTGCCATGCGATATAGGCCTATTTTTTCCTCTGAAATTTGTGAGTCTTCTTTATTGTACAAATGTTGCCTCGCCTTTCTGCAGGTCGTGTATTCAGAGATCTTTGTCACTAGCTAGCTCCAACACCCGGGGTGGCAGTGCTGTGACCAGTGCCAGCACCTTTCTGCAGGTTGTGTATTCAGAGATCTTTGTCACTAGCTATCTCCAACACCCGGGGTGGCAGTGCTGTGACCAGTGCCAGCACCTTTCTGCAGGTCGTGTATTCAGAGATCTTTGTCACTAGCTAGCTCCAACACCCGGGGTGGCAGTGCTGTGACCAGTGTCAGCACCTTTCTGCAGGTCGTGTATTCAGAGATCTTTGTCACTAGCTATCTACCCGGGGTGGCAGTGCTGTAACCAGTGCCGGCACCTTTCTGCAGGTCCTGTATTCAGAGATCTTTGTCACTAGCTATCTACCCGGGGTGGCAGTGCTGTGTCCAGTGCCAGCACCTTTCTGCAGGTCGTGTATTCAGATATCTTTGTCACTAGCTATCTACCCGGGGTGCAGTCCTGAGACCAGTGCTGACACCTTTCTGCAGGTCGTGTATTCAGAGATCTTTGTCACTAGCTATCTACCCGGGGTGCCGTGCTGTGACCAGTGCCGGCACCTTTCTGCAGGTCGTGTATTCAGAGATCTTTGTCACTAGCTAGCTCTAACACCCGGGGTGGCAGTGCTGTAACCAGTACCGGCACCTTTCTGCACTGCTCCCACTATTCCAGATTCATGTTAGTTCTCTTTGTTCCATTGAGACTGAGTTTCAAATGTTTCTGACGTTTTTGTCGATTTTACAGTCTAACCGCGGACAAACGGATGCTTTATGTATATCCACATATCACGTGACCTGTCATGTATGTGCTAAACGTCGAGAACGGTGTGAATGTCAATAGATCCACAGTCTTTGACCAAAATTGGGCTGACAGGGAGCATGTCATACAGACAGGGAGCACGTCACACAGACAGGGAGCACGTCACACAGACAGGGAGCACGTCACACAGACAGGGAGCACGTCACACAGACAGGGACAGGGAGCACGTCAACAGACAGAGAGCACGTCATACAGACAGAGAACACGTCATACAGACAGGGAACACGTCATACAGACAGAGAACACGTCATACGACAGGGAGCACACAGGAAGCACGTCATACAGACAGGGAGCACGTCATTCAGACAGGAACACGTCATTCAGACAGGGAGCACGTCATACAGACAGAGAACACGTCATTCAGACAGGGAGCACGTCATTCAGACAGGGAGCACGTCATACAGACAGGAACACGTCATTCAGACAGGGAGCACGTCATACAGACAGAGAACACGTCATACAGACAGGGAGCACACAGGGAGCACGTCATACAGACAGGGAGCACGTCATTCAGACAGGGAACACGTCATTCAGACAGGGAGCACGTCATACAGACAGGGAGCACACAGGGAGCACGTCATACAGACAGGGAGCACACAGGGAGCACGTCATACAGACAGGGAGCACGTCATACAGACAGGGAGCACGTCATACAGACAGGGAGCACACAGAGAACACGTCATACAGACAGGGAGCACACAGGGAGCACGTCATTCAGACAGGGAGCACGTCATTCAGACAGGGAGCACGTCATACAGACAGGGAGCACGTCATACAGACAGGGAGGACACAGGGAGCATCTCATACAGACAGGGGCACACAGGGAGCACGTCATACAGACAGGGAGCACGTCACACAGACAGGAAGCACGTCATACAGACAGGGAGCACGTCATACAGACAGGGAGCACGTCATACAGACAGGGAGCACGTCATTCAGACAGGGAGCACGTCATACAGACAGAGAGCACGTCATTCAGACAGGGAGCACGTCATACAGACAGAGAGCACGTCATTCAGACAGGGAGCACGTCATACAGACAGAGAGCACGTCATACAGACAGGGAGCACGTCATTCAGACAGGGAGCACGTCATACAGACAGAGAGCACGTCATTCAGACAGGGAGCACGTCATACAGACAGAGAGCACGTCATACAGACAGGGAGCACGTCATTCAGACAGGGAGCACGTCATTCAGACAGGGAGCACGTCATACAGACAGGGAGCACGTCATACAGACAGGGAGCACGTCATTCAGACAGGGAGCACGTCATACAGACAGGGAGCACACAGGGAGCACGTCATACAGACAGGGAGGACACAGGGAGCACGTCATACAGACAGGGAGCACGTCATACAGACAGGGAGCACGTCATACACACAGGGAGCACGTCATACAGACAGGGAGCACGTCATACAGACAGGGAGCACACAGGGAGCACGTCATACAGACAGGGAGCACGTCATACAGACAGGAGGACACAGGGAGCACGTCATACAGACAGGGAGCACGTCATACAGACAGGGAGCACGTCATACAGACAGGGAGCACGTCATACAGACAGGGAGCACGTCATACAGACAGGGAGCACACAGGGAGCACGTCATACAGACAGGGAGCACGTCATACAGACAGGGAGCACGTCATACAGACAGGAGCACGTCATACAGACAGGAGGACACAGGAGCACGTCATACAGACAGGGAGCACGTCATTCAGACAGGAGCACGTCATACAGACAGGGAGCACGTCATACAGACAGGGAGCACACAGGGAGCACGTCACACAGACAGGCGAGGACACAGGGAGCACGTCATACAGACAGGGAGGACACAGGGAGCACGTCATACAGACAGGGAGCACGTCATACAGACAGGGAGCACGTCATACAGACAGGGAGCATGTCATACAGACAGGGAGCACGTCATACAGACAGGGAGCACGTCATACAGACAGGGAGCACGTCATACAGACAGGGAGGACGTCACACAGACAGGGAAGGACACAGGGAGCACGTCATACAGACAGGGAGCACGTCATACAGACAGGGAGCACGTCATACACACAGGGAGCACGTCATACAGACAGGGAGCACGTCATACAGACAGGGAGCAGACAGGGAGCACGTCATACAGACAGGGAGCACGTCATACAGACAGGGAGCACGTCATACAGACAGGGAGCACGTCATACAGACAGGGAGGACACAGGGAGCACGTCATACAGACAGGGAGCACACAGGGAGCACGTCATACAGACAGGGAGCACGTCATACAGACAGGGAGCACGTCATACAGACAGGGAGCACGTCATTCAGACAGGGAGCACGTCATACACACAGGGAGCACGTCATTCAGACAGGGAGCACGTCATACAGACAGGGAGCACGTCATACAGACAGGGAACACGTCATACAGACAGGGAACACGTCATACAGACAGGGAGCACGTCATACAGACAGGGAGCACGTCATTCAGACAGGGAGCACGTCATACAGACAGGGAGCACGTCATACAGACAGGGAACACGTCATACAGACAGGGAGCACGTCATACAGACAGGGAGCACGTCATACAGACAGAGAGCACGTTATACAGACAGGGAGCACACAGGGAGCACGTCATACAGACAGGGAGCACGTCATACAGACAGGGAGCACGTCATACAGACAGGGAGCACCACAGGGAGCACGTCATACAGACAGGAGCACGTCAATACAGACAGGGAGGACACAGGGAGCACGTCATACAGACAGGGAGCACGTCATACAGACAGGAGCACGTCATACACACAGGGAGCACGTCATACAGACAGAGAGCACGTCATTCAGACAGGGAGCACGTCATACAGACAGGGAGCACGTCATACAGACAGGGAGCACGTCATTCAGACAGGGAGCACGTCATACAGACAGAGAGCACACAGGGAGCACGTCATTCAGACAGGGAGCACGTCATACAGACAGGGAGCACACAGGGAAGCACGTCATTCAGACAGGGAGCACGTCATACAGACAGGGAGCACGTCATACAGACAGGGAGCACGTCATTCAGACAGGGAGCACGTCATACAGACAGGGAGCACGTCATTCAGACAGGGAGCACGTCATTCAGACAGGGAGCACGTCACACAGACAGGGAGCACGTCATACAGACAGGGAGCACGTCATACAGACAGGGAGCACGTCATACAGACAGGGAGCACTTCATACAGACAGGGAGCACGTCATACAGACAGGGAGGACACAGGGAGCACGTCATACAGACAGGGAGCACGTCATACAGACAGGGAGCCACACAGGGAGCACGTCATACAGACAGCGAGCACGTCATACAGACAGGGAGCACGTCATTCAGACAGGGAGCACGTCATTCAGACAGGGAGCACGTCATTCAGAAAGGGAGGACACAGGGGGCACGTCATTCAGACAGGGAGCACGTCATACAGAACAGGGAGCACGTCATTCAGACAGGGAGCACGTCATACAGACAGGGAGCACGTCATTCAGACAGGGAGCACGTCATTCAGACAGGGAGCACGTCATACAGACAGAGAGCACGTCATACAGACAGGGAGCACGTCATACAGACAGGGAGCACACAGGGAGCACGTCATACAGACAGGGAGCACGTCATACAGACAGGGAGCACGTCATACAGACAGGGAGGACACAGGGAGCACGTCATACAGACAGGGAGCACGTCATACAGACAGGGAGCACGTCATACAGACAGGGAGCATGCCATTCAGACAGGGAGCACGTCATTCAGACAGGGAGCACGTCATACAGACAGGGAACACGTCATACAGACAGGGAGCACGTCATACAGACAGGGAGCACACAGGGAGCACGTCATTCAGACAGGGAGGACACAGGGAGCACGTCATACAGACAGGGAGCACGTCATACAGACAGGGAGCACGTCATACAGACAGGGAAGCACACAGGGAGCACGTCATACAGACAGGGAGCACGTCATACAGACAGGGAGCACGTCATTCAGACAGGGAACACGTCATTCAGACAGGGAGCACGTCATTCAGACAGGGAGCACGTCATACAGACAGGGAGCACGTCATACAGACAGGGAGCACGTCATACAGACAGGGAGCACACAGGGAGCACGTCATACAGACAGGGAGGACACAGGGAGCACGTCATCAGACAGGGAGCACGTCATACAGACAGGGAGCACGTCATACAGACAGGGAGCACGTCATACAGAAGGGGAGCACACAGGGAGCACGTCATTCAGACAGGGAGCACGTCATACACACAGGGAGCACGTCATACAGACAGGGAGCACACAGGGAGCACGTCATACAGACAGGGAGCACACAGGGAGCACGTCATACACACAGGGAGCACGTCATACACACAGGGAGCACGTCATACAGACAGGGAGCACGTCATACAGACAGGGAGCACGTCATACAGACAGGAGCACGTCATACGCAGGAATAACAGAAGGAGCACGTCACACAGACAGGAAGCACGTCATACAGACAGGGAACACGTCATACAGACAGGGAGCACGTCATACAGACAGGGAGCACGTCATACAGACAGGAGCACGTCATACAAACAGGGACAGGGAGCACGTCATACAGACAGGGAGCACGTCACACAGACAGGGAGCACGTCATACAGACAGGGAGTAAGTCATACAGACAGTACGTCATACAGACAGGGAACACGTCATACAGACAGGGAGCACGTCATACAGACAGTACGTCATACAGACAGGGAACACGTCACACAGACAGGGAACACGTCATACAGACAGTACGTCATACAGACAGGGAGCACGTCATACAGACAGGGAGCACGTCACACAGACAGGGAGCACGTCATACAGACAGAGAACACGTCATATAGACAGGGAACACGTCACACAGACAGGGAGCACGTCACACAGACAGGCAGCACGTCATACGGACAGGGAGCACGTCATACAGACAGGGAGCACACAGGGAGCACGTCATACAGACAGGGAGCACGTCACACAGATATGTTGTGTGCACCTTTTGGTAGGGTTTGACCACTGCTGTTTAATTTCTTTGTACTTGTGTTGTGTGCACCTTCTGGTAGGGTTTGACCACTGCTGTTTAATTTCTTTGTTCTTGTGTTGTGTGAACCTTCTGGTAGGGTTTGACCACTGCTGTTTAATTTCTTTGTACTTGTATTGTGTGCACCTTCTTGTAGGGTTTTGACCACTGCTGTTTAATTTCTTTGTACTTGTGTTGTGTGCACCTTCTTGTAGGGTTTGACCACTGCTGTTTAATTTCTTTGTACTTGTGTTGTGTGCACCTTCTGGTAGGGTTTGAGCACTGCTGTTTAATTTCCATCTTTCTTTGTACTTGTGTTGTGTGCACCTTCTGGTAGGGTTGACCACTGCTGTTTAATTTCCATCTTTCTTTGTTCTTGTGTTGTGTGCACCTTCTGGTAGGTTTGACCACTGCTGTTTAATTTCTTTGTTCTTGTGTTGTGTGCACCTTCTGGTAGGGTTTGAGCACTGCTGTTTAATTTCTTTGTTCTTGTGTTGTGTGAACCTTCTGGTAGGGTTTGACCACTGCTGTTTAATTTCTTTGTACTTGTGTTGTGTGAACCTTCTGGTAGAGTTTGACCACTGCTGTTTAATTTCTTTGTACTTGTGTTGTGTGCACCTTCTGGTAGGGTTTGAGCTCTGCTGTTTAATTTCTTTGTACTTGTGTTGTGTGCACCTTCTGGTAGGGTTTGAGCTCTGCTGTTTAATTTCTTTGTACTTGTGTTGTGTGCACCTTCTGGTAGGGTTTGAGCTCTGCTGTTTAATTTCTTTGTACTTGTGTTGTGTGCACCTTCTGGTAGGGTTTGAGCTCTGCTGTTTAATTTCTTTGTACTTGTGTTGTGTGCACCTTCTGGTAGGGTTTGAGCTCTGCTGTTTAATTTCTTTGTACTTGTGTTGTGTGCACCTTCTGGTAGGGTTTGAGCTCTGCTGTTTAATTTCTTTGTACTTGTGTTGTGTGCACCTTCTTGTAGGGTTTGACCACTGCTGTTTAATTTCTTTGTACTTGTGTTGTGTGCACCGTCTGGTAGTGTTTGAGCACTGCTGTTTAATTTCTTTGTACTTGTGTTGTGTGCACCTTCTGGTAGGGTTTGACCACTGCTGTTTAATTTCTTTGTACTTGTGTTGTGTGCACCTTCTGGTAGGGTTTGAGCACTGCTGTTTAATTTCTTTGTACTTGTGTTGTGTGCACCTTCTGGTAGGGTTTGAGCACTGCTGTTTAATTTCTTTGTACTTGTGTTGTGTGCACCTTCTGGTAGTGTTTGAGCACTGCTGTTTAATTTCTTTGTACTTGTGTTGTGTGCACCTTCTGGTAGGGTTTGAGCACTGCTGTTTAATTTCTTTGTACTTGTGTTGTGTGCACCTTCTGGTAGGGTTTGAGCACTGCTGTTTAATTTCTTTGTACTTGTGTTGTGTGCACCTTCTGGTAGGGTTTGAGCACTGCTGTTTAATTTCTTTGTACTTGTGTTGTGTGCACCTTCTGGTAGGGTTTGAGCACTGCTGTTTAATTTCTTTGTACTTGTGTTGTGTGCAACCTTCTGGTAGGGTTTGACCACTGCTGTTTAATTTCTTTGTACTTGTGTTGTGTGCACCTTCTGGTAGGGTTTGAGCTCTGCTGTTTAATTTCTTTGTACTTGTGTTGTGTGCACCTTCTGGTAGGGTTTGACCACTGCTGTTTAATTTCTTTGTACTTGTGTTGTGTGCACCTTCTGGTAGGGTTTGAGCTCTGCTGTTTAATTTCTTTGTACTTGTGTTGTGTGCACCTTCTGGTAGGGTTTGACCACTGCTGTTTAATTTCTGTGTACTTGTGTTGTGTGCACCTTCTGGTAGGGTTTGAGCTCTGCTGTTTAATTTCTGTGTACTTGTGTTGTGTGCACCTTCTGGTAGGGTTTGACCACTGCTGTTTAATTTCTGTGTACTTGTGTTGTGTGCACCTTCTGGTAGGGTTTGAGCTCTGCTGTTTAATTTCTGTGTACTTGTGTTGTGTGCACCTTCTGGTAGGGTTTGAGCTCTGCTGTTTAATTTCTGTGTACTTGTGTTGTGTGCACCTTCTGGTAGGGTTTGACCACTGCTGTTTAATTTCTGTGTACTTGTGTTGTGTGCACCTTCTGGTAGGGTTTGACCACTGCTGTTTAATTTCTGTGTACTTGTGTTGTGTGCACCGTCTGGTAGTGTTTGAGCACTGCTGTTTAATTTCTGTGTACTTGTGTTGTGTGCACCTTCTGGTAGGGTTTGAGCTCTGCTGTTTAATTTCTGTGTACTTGTGTTGTGTGCACCGTTGGTAGTGTTTGAGCACTGCTGTTTAATTTCTGTGTACTTGTGTTGTGTGCACCTTCTGGTAGTGTTTGAGCACTGCTGTTTAATTTCTGTGTACTTGTGTTGTGTGCACCGTTGGTAGTGTTTGAGCACTGCTGTTTAATTTCTGTGTACTTGTGTTGTGTGCACCTTCTGGTAGTGTTTGAGCACTGCTGTTTAATTTCTGTGTACTTGTGTTGTGTGCACCGTCTGGTAGGGTTTGAGCACTGCTGTTTAATTTCTGTGTACTTGTGTTGTGTGCACCTTCTGGTAGGGTTTGACCACTGCTGTTTAATTTCTGTGTACTTGTGTTGTGTGCCACCTTCTGGTAGGGTTTGAGCTCTGCTGTTTAATTTCTGTGTACTTGTGTTGTGTGCACCTTCTGGTAGGGTTTGACCACTGCTGTTTAATTTCTGTGTACTTGTGTTGTGTGCACCTTCTGGTAGGGTTTGACCACTGCTGTTTAATTTCTGTGTACTTGTGTTGTGTGCACCGTCTGGTAGTGTTTGAGCACTGCTGTTTAATTTCTGTGTACTTGTGTTGTGTGCACCTTCTGGTAGGGTTTGAGCTCTGCTGTTTAATTTCTGTGTACTTGTGTTGTGTGCACCGTCTGGTAGTGTTTGAGCACTGCTGTTTAATTTCTGTGTACTTGTGTTGTGTGCACCTTCTGGTAGTGTTTGAGCACTGCTGTTTAATTTCTGTGTACTTGTGTTGTGTGCACCGTCTGGTAGTGTTTGAGCACTGCTGTTTAATTTCTGTGTACTTGTTTGTGTGCACCTTCTGGTAGTGTTTTGAGCACTGCTGTTTAATTTCTGTGTACTTGTGTTGTGTGCACCGTCTGGTAGGGTTTGAGCACTGCTGTTTAATTTCTGTGTACTTGTGTTGTGTGCACCTTCTGGTAGGGTTTGACACTGCTGTTTAATTTCTGTGTACTTGTGTTGTGTGCACCTTCTGGTAGTGTTTGAGCACTGCTGTTTAATTTCTGTGTACTTGTGTTGTGTGCACCTTCTGGTAGGGTTTGAGCACTGCTGTTTAATTTCTGTGTACTTGTGTTGTGTGCACTTCTGGTAGGGTTTGAGCACTGCTGTTTAATTTCTGTGTACTTGTGTTGTGTGCACCTTCTGGTAGGGTTTGAGCACTGCTGTTTAATTTCTGTGTACTTGTGTTGTGTGCACCGTCTGGTAGTGTTTGAGCACTGCTGTTTAATTTCTGTGTACTTGTGTTGTGTGCACCTTCTGGTAGGGTTTGACCACTGCTGTTTAATTTCTGTGTACTTGTGTTGTGTGCACCTTCTGGTAGGGTTTGAGCACTGCTGTTTAATTTCTGTGTACTTGTGTTGTGTGCACCTTCTGGTAGGGTTTGACCACTGCTGTTTAATTTCTGTGTACTTGTGTTGTGTGCACCTTCTGGTAGGGTTTGAGCTCTGCTGTTTAATTTCTGTGTACTTGTGTTGTGTGCACCGTCTGGTAGTGTTTGAGCACTGCTGTTTAATTTCTGTGTACTTGTGTTGTGTGCACCTTCTGGTAGGGTTTGAGCACTGCTGTTTAATTTCTGTGTACTTGTGTTGTGTGCACCGTTGGTAGTGTTTGAGCACTGCTGTTTAATTTCTGTGTACTTGTGTTGTGTGCACCTTCTGGTAGGGTTTGAGCTCTGCTGTTTAATTTCTGTGTACTTGTGTTGTGTGCACCGTCTGGTAGGGTTTGACCACTGCTGTTTAATTTCTGTGTACTTGTGTTGTGTGCACCGTCTGGTAGTGTTTGAGCACTGCTGTTTAATTTCTGTGTACTTGTGTTGTGTGCACCTTCTGGTAGTGTTTGACCACTGCTGTTTAATTTCTGTGTACTTGTGTTGTGTGCACCGTCTGGTAGGGTTTGAGCACTGCTGTTTAATTTCTGTGTACTTGTGTTGTGTGCACCGTCTGGTAGGGTTTGAGCTCTGCTGTTTAATTTCTGTGTACTTGTGTTGTGTGCACCTTCTGGTAGGGTTTGAGCTCTGCTGTTTAATTTCTGTGTACTTGTGTTGTGTGCACCTTCTGGTAGGGTTTGACCACTGCTGTTTAATTTCTGTGTACTTGTGTTGTGTGCACCTTCTGGTAGGGTTTGAGCTCTGCTGTTTAATTTCTGTGTACTTGTGTTGTGTGCACCTTCTGGTAGGGTTTGACCACTGCTGTTTAATTTCTGTGTACTTGTGTTGTGTGCACCTTCTGGTAGTGTTTGACCACTGCTGTTTAATTTCTGTGTACTTGTGTTGTGTGCACCGTCTGGTAGTGTTTGAGCACTGCTGTTTAATTTCTGTGTACTTGTGTTGTGTGCACCTTCTGGTAGTGTTTGAGCACTGCTGTTTAATTTCTGTGTACTTGTGTTGTGTGCACCTTCTGGTAGTGTTTGAGCACTGCTGTTTAATTTCTGTGTACTTGTGTTGTGTGCACCGTCTGGTAGGGTTTGAGCTCTGCTGTTTAATTTCTGTGTACTTGTGTTGTGTGCACCTTCTGGTAGGGTTTGAGCTCTGCTGTTTAATTTCTGTGTACTTGTGTTGTGTGCACCGTCTGGTAGGGTTTGAGCACTGCTGTTTAATTTCTGTGTACTTGTGTTGTGTGCACCTTCTGGTAGTGTTTGAGCACTGCTGTTTAATTTCTGTGTACTTGTGTTGTGTGCACCGTCTGGTAGGGTTTGAGCACTGCTGTTTAATTTCTGTGTACTTGTGTTGTGTGCACCTTCTGGTAGGGTTTGACCACTGCTGTTTAATTTCTGTGTACTTGTGTTGTGTGCACCTTCTGGTAGGGTTTGACACTGCTGTTTAATTTCTGTGTACTTGTGTTGTGTGCACCTTCTGGTAGGGTTTGAGCACTGCTGTTTAATTTCTGTGTACTTGTGTTGTGTGCACCTTCTGGTAGGGTTTGAGCACTGCTGTTTAATTTCTGTGTACTTGTGTTGTGTGCACCTTCTGGTAGGGTTTGAGCACTGCTGTTTAATTTCTGTGTACTTGTGTTGTGTGCACCTTCTGGTAGGGTTTGAGCACTGCTGTTTAATTTCTGTGTACTTGTGTTGTGTGCACCTTCTGGTAGGGTTTGAGCACTGTGTTTAATTTCTGTGTACTTGTGTTGTGTGCACCTTCTGGTAGGGTTTGAGCACTGCTGTTTAATTTCTGTGTACTTGTGTTGTGTGCACGTCTGGTAGTGTTTGAGCACTGCTGTTTATTTCTGTGTACTTGTGTTGTGTGCACCGTCTGGTAGTGTTTGAGCACTGCTGTTTAATTTCTGTGTACTTGTGTTGTGTGCACCGTCTGGTAGTGTTTGAGCACTGCTGTTTAATTTCTGTGTACTTGTGTTGTGTGCACCTTCTGGTAGGGTTTGAGCTCTGCTGTTTAATTTCTGTGTACTTGTGTTGTGTGCACCGTCTGGTAGGGTTTGAGCTCTGCTGTTTAATTTCTGTGTACTTGTGTTGTGTGCACCGTCTGGTAGTGTTTGAGCACTGCTGTTTAATTTCTGTGTACTTGTGTTGTGTGCACCTTTGGTAGGGTTTGACCACTGCTGTTTAATTTCTTTGTACTTGTGTTGTGTGCACCTTCTGGTAGGGTTTGAGCACTGCTGTTTAATTTCTGTGTACTTGTGTTGTGTGCACCTTCTGGTAGGGTTTGAGCACTGCTGTTTAATTTCTGTTACTTGTGTTGTGTGCACCTTCTGGTAGGGTTTGACCACTGCTGTTTAATTTCTGTGTACTTGTGTTGTGTGCACCTTCTGGTAGGGTTTGAGCACTGCTGTTTAATTTCTGTGTACTTGTGTTGTGTGCACCTTCTGGTAGGGTTTGAGCACTGCTGTTTAATTTCTGTGTACTTGTGTTGTGTGCACCTTCTGGTAGGGTTTGAGCACTGCTGTTTAATTTCTGTGTACTTGTGTTGTGTGCACCTTCTGGTAGGGTTTGAGCACTGCTGTTTAATTTCTGTGTACTTGTGTTGTGTGCACCTTCTGGTAGGGTTTGAGCACTGCTGTTTAATTTCTGTGTACTTGTGTTGTGTGCACCTTCTGGTAGGGTTTGAGCACTGCTGTTTAATTTCTGTGTACTTGTGTTGTGTGCACCGTCTGGTAGTGTTTGAGCACTGCTGTTTAATTTCTGTGTACTTGTGTTGTGTGCACCGTTGGTAGTGTTTGAGCACTGCTGTTTAATTTCTGTGTACTTGTGTTGTGTGCACCGTCTGGTAGTGTTTGAGCACTGCTGTTTAATTTCTGTGTACTTGTGTTGTGTGCACCTTCTGGTAGGGTTTGAGCTCTGCTGTTTAATTTCTGTGTACTTGTGTTGTGTGCACCGTCTGGTAGGGTTTGAGCTCTGCTGTTTAATTTCTGTGTACTTGTGTTGTGTGCACCGTCTGGTAGTGTTTGAGCACTGCTGTTTAATTTCTGTGTACTTGTGTTGTGTGCACCTTCTGGTAGGGTTTGACCACTGCTGTTTAATTTCTTTGTACTTGTGTTGTGTGCACCTTCTGGTAGGGTTTGAGCACTGCTGTTTAATTTCTGTGTACTTGTGTTGTGTGCACCTTCTGGTAGGGTTTGACCACTGCTGTTTAATTTCTTTGTACTTGTGTTGTGTGCACCTTCTGGTAGGGTTTGAGCTCTGCTGTTTAATTTCTGTGTACTTGTGTTGTGTGCACCTTCTGGTAGGGTTTGACCACTGCTGTTTAATTTCTGTGTACTTGTGTTGTGTGCACCTTCTGGTAGGGTTTGACCACTGCTGTTTAATTTCTGTGTACTTGTGTTGTGTGCACCTTCTGGTAGGGTTTGAGCTCTGCTGTTTAATTTCTTTGTACTTGTGTTGTGTGCACCTTCTGGTAGGGTTTGAGCTCTGCTGTTTAATTTCTGTGTACTTGTGTTGTGTGCACCTTCTGGTAGGGTTTGACCACTGCTGTTTAATTTCTGTGTACTTGTGTTGTGTGCACCTTCTGGTAGGGTTTGACCACTGCTGTTTAATTTCTTTGTACTTGTGTTGTGTGCACCGTCTGGTAGTGTTTGAGCACTGCTGTTTAATTTCTGTGTACTTGTGTTGTGTGCACCTTCTGGTAGGGTTTGAGCTCTGCTGTTTAATTTCTGTGTACTTGTGTTGTGTGCACCGTCTGGTAGGGTTTGAGCTCTGCTGTTTAATTTCTGTGTACTTGTGTTGTGTGCACCGTCTGGTAGTGTTTGAGCACTGCTGTTTAATTTCTGTGTACTTGTGTTGTGTGCACCTTCTGGTAGGGTTTGACCACTGCTGTTTAATTTCTTTGTACTTGTGTTGTGTGCACCTTCTGGTAGGGTTTGAGCACTGCTGTTTAATTTCTGTGTACTTGTGTTGTGTGCACCTTCTGGTAGGGTTTGACCACTGCTGTTTAATTTCTTTGTACTTGTGTTGTGTGCACCTTCTGGTAGGGTTTGAGCTCTGCTGTTTAATTTCTGTGTACTTGTGTTGTGTGCACCTTCTGGTAGGGTTTGACCACTGCTGTTTAATTTCTGTGTACTTGTGTTGTGTGCACCTTCTGGTAGGGTTTGACCACTGCTGTTTAATTTCTGTGTACTTGTGTTGTGTGCACCTTCTGGTAGGGTTTGAGCTCTGCTGTTTAATTTCTTTGTACTTGTGTTGTGTGCACCTTCTGGTAGGGTTTGAGCTCTGCTGTTTAATTTCTGTGTACTTGTGTTGTGTGCACCTTCTGGTAGGGTTTGACCACTGCTGTTTAATTTCTGTGTACTTGTGTTGTGTGCACCTTCTGGTAGGGTTTGACCACTGCTGTTTAATTTCTGTGTACTTGTGTTGTGTGCACCTTCTGGTAGGGTTTGAGCTCTGCTGTTTAATTTCTTTGTACTTGTGTTGTGTGCACCTTCTGTAGGGTTTGAGCTCTGCTGTTTAATTTCTGTGTACTTGTGTTGTGTGCACCTTCTGGTAGTGTTTGACCACTGCTGTTTAATTTCTGTGTACTTGTGTTGTGTGCACCTTCTGTAGGGTTTGACCACTGCTGTTTAATTTCTGTGTACTTGTGTTGTGTGCACCGTCTGGTAGTGTTTGAGCACTGCTGTTTAATTTCTGTGTACTTGTGTTGTGTGCACCTTCTGGTAGGGTTTGAGCTCTGCTGTTTAATTTCTGTGTACTTGTGTTGTGTGCACCTTCTGGTAGTGTTTGAGCACTGCTGTTTAATTTCTGTGTACTTGTGTTGTGTGCACCTTCTGGTAGGGTTTGAGCACTGCTGTTTAATTTCTGTGTACTTGTGTTGTGTGCACCTTCTGGTAGGGTTTGAGCTCTGCTGTTTAATTTCTGTGTACTTGTGTTGTGTGCACCTTCTGGTAGTGTTTGAGCACTGCTGTTTAATTTCTGTGTACTTGTGTTGTGTGCACCTTCTGGTAGGGTTTGAGCTCTGCTGTTTAATTTCTGTGTACTTGTGTTGTGTGCACCTTCTGGTAGTGTTTGAGCACTGCTGTTTAATTTCTGTGTACTTGTGTTGTGTGCACCTTCTGGTAGGGTTTGAGCACTGCTGTTTAATTTCTGTGTACTTGTGTTGTGTGCACCTTCTGGTAGGGTTTGAGCTCTGCTGTTTAATTTCTGTGTACTTGTGTTGTGTGCACCTTCTGGTAGGGTTTGAGCTCTGCTGTTTAATTTCTGTGTACTTGTGTTGTGTGCACCTTCTGGTAGGGTTTGAGCTCTGCTGTTTAATTTCTGTGTACTTGTGTTGTGTGCACCTTCTGGTAGGGTTTGAGCTCTGCTGTTTAATTTCTGTGTACTTGTGTTGTGTGCACCTTCTGGTAGGGTTTGACCACTGCTGTTTAATTTCTGTGTACTTGTGTTGTGTGCACCGTCTGGTAGGGTTTGACCACTGCTGTTTAATTTCTGTGTACTTGTGTTGTGTGCACCTTCTGGTAGGGTTTGAGCTCTGCTGTTTAATTTCTGTGTACTTGTGTTGTGTGCACCTTCTGGTAGGGTTTGACCACTGCTGTTTAATTTCTGTGTACTTGTGTTGTGTGCACCGTCTGGTAGGGTTTGACCACTGCTGTTTAATTTCTGTGTACTTGTGTTGTGTGCACCTTCTGGTAGTGTTTTAATTTCTGTGTACTTGTGTTGTGTGCACCGTCTGGTAGGGTTTGAGCACTGCTGTTTAATTTCTGTGTACTTGTGTTGTGTGCACCTTCTGGTAGGGTTTGACCACTGCTGTTTAATTTCTGTGTACTTGTGTTGTGTGCACCTTCTGGTAGGGTTTGAGCTCTGCTCCTCCTCACCCATCTCCTCTTGGCTTGGTGAAACAGCATCTAGATACATCACTTCCTCCCCTCGCCTCTCCCTGTTTTTTAAAATGTAAGGGGAGAAAAAAATCCTCTTGTTAAGTTTGAAAGTGTAATCTTATAGAAATAACAAAAGAAAAAAAAAAAGAAAAAAAAAAAACTGTGCCAAAGTTTTTAAGCGTGGACATTGTTAGAAACAAGCCAGATATATTACAATCAGGCAATCCTTGTGTTTCCCTCTGATGTCAGGCAACTAATGTATTCAACAAACATTAATTAGAAAGAAGATATCCGACAGTTCAGGTAGGCAAACAATTCATACACACACACAGGTTTGCGCACAAACACAGAAAGCATGCACACATGCACATAATCACATACACATATACTTTATGAACATAATATAAATCTGTGTGCTCATCTGTACAAACCTTGCACATGCACACACACATATGTATATTTGTTGCTTTAAAAATCCTGGAAGAAAAACGCATCAAACTGCACATCAAAGTGAGAAAGTTGTCTTTATTTCATAGCTTTCGTACACGTTTCCCCAAGTCAAAAATCATAATCAGTGTTCGAGCGTGAAGACATGCATTATTACATTCTACAAAGTCAAGTGGCTTTCACGCTGTACAACTTTGGGTACATTCTTAAAAAAAATATTGAAAAAATAGCTTTTGTTATCTCAGATCCCACACAGAGTAGCTGCAACGCACCAACAGCTCAGCTGATACACGGTGTACTATGAAGCATTCGTCAACACAAACTTTTCTTTAGTACACACCACAGAGGAGGGAAAGGTGAGGGGCACAGGACAGCAGAGAGAAGGGACTGCCATTCTGTTCTCTCCTTCTTGAAGCACCATGTCATCTGACCCCTCTCCCCACTCTGTAACAAACTCCAAAGAAGAAAGCCAACCCCAAAGGACTGACATGAAGCACTGGTGAAGTTCAACACTGGGTCACCACCTGACCCAATTTCAAGACGGAAAACATTTAATTTAGCTTCCAAAGTGTTTAAATAAGGTGTACTTGCCGCGCTCTTAACGATCTGCTACGAAAAAACTCTCTATCCCAGCCCTGACAAACCTTCCCTCTCTCTCACTTTCAGCCCTCTCCTCTGCCTTGTTCATGACACCCGCCTCCTCTCCGGTCTCTGTCTTTTTCTGGCACATGTCCACTACCCAAGCATAGTATGCACAAAGCTTTGTTTGGGGTCAATTGCTAGTAGAAGTATAAACAAAGAAATGATTCTACATGCGAACACATACACGTTTTTGTCTAGAAATATTTTCCAGTCATACAAAAGTTACTTGATTACATCCTGCAGTCCTGTTACAGGTTTTTCTTTCATTTATCTAACTCATTAAATGTGCACATAACAGCAGAAGCACATGTCATGCTATGACATGTCAAGTCATCGCTGATTCTGCAGGTAAAGCTCTTGTCTCAGACCTAGATCTTTCTGGCAGTGAAGAAAAGTGACACGTTTCCAGAGCTTGTGCCGTCGGGGACAGTTGGATAGCTCAGTGAGTGCAGTTGCACCATTCACTTTCAGAGTGACGGGTTGATGTCTGAACGCCCACCATCACAACACTGCCCACCTCGATGCACTGTTGTTGTTCTGGTGGTGTCAGTGTGGGCTTCGACAGGTCCCCTTCCCTTATCTCCAGGGACAGCTTCCCCAACCAGCCTCATCGCCTGGTGGTATGGTCACCATACCAACAGTGATGTAAGCTACCTGCAACCAGCCTCATCGCCTGGTGGTATGGTCACCATGCCAACAGTGATGTAAGCTACCTGCAACCAGCCTCATCACCTGGTGGTATGGTCACCATGCCAACAGTGATGTAAGCTACCTGCAACCAGCCTCATCGCCTGGTGGTATGGTCACCATGCCAACAGTGATGTAAGCTACCTGCAACCAGCCTCATCGCCTGGTGGTATGGTCACCATGCCAACAGTCATGTAAGCTACCTGCAACCAGCCTCATCGCCTGGTGGTATGGTCACCATGCCAACAGTCATGTAAGCTACCTGTAACCAGCCTCATCGCCTGGTGGTATGGTCACCATGCCAACAGTGATGTAAGCTACCTGCAACCAGCCTCATCGCCTGGTGGTATGGTCACCATGCCAACAGTGATGTAAGCTATCTGCAACCAGCCTCATCGCCTGGTGGTATGGTCACCATACCAACAGTGATGTAAGCTACCTGCAACCAGCCTCATCGCCTGGTGGTATGGTCACCATGCCAACAGTGATGTAAGCTACCTGCAACCAGCCTCATCGCCTGGTGGTATGGTCACCATGCCAACAGTGATGTAAGCTACCTGCAACCAGCCTCATCACCTGGTGGTATGGTCACCATGCCAACAGTGATGTAAGCTACCTGCAGCCTACCTGCCATGGGTGGGCTGTGTGGTACCAGCAGGGCAGACCAAGGTCAGTCACCCTGAGGCCCCAGGTGAGAACCAATGCCGGGCTGCCAGTGAAGGTCACAGCTGAACAACCCCTAGCACAACTCACAAAGTTGGCAGTGAAGGTCACAGCTGAACAACCCCTAGCAGTGAAGGTCAC